>OY292408.1:5800000-6350000 GCA_958496275.1 Zele albiditarsus
ATCATAACGTAACGCATCGGACCAACCGTAAAACTTATTGCTCGCCGTCATGTTTTTGTTGCTAGAGAGAAAGTGGGCGGTCTCGTTGACCGGCACAAGGTCACGTCTGGCTGAGTGCCTACGGTAGAACGTCATCGTTCTTTACCGAGCCCAAAATGCCATCGATATCTGTGAATACCCCTTAATCCTAGAGGAATGTCATGAGAGCATAATACCTGTGCAACGCGTGACTCATCATAACCATTCCAAATAAACGAAAAATGGTTTTTGAAATCTAATTTTTATTCCCCATCATAAATCATACTGTTCAGAAAAAAAATAAATAAATATGATTGTGAAGTCATCACTATTAACATTTTCAAAATTTTCTCAAGGATTACGTTATCGCGGTTGTGAGAGTACGTTACTGCTATCGCCGACGGATGCCACAACATTGAGAGAGGTCCAAGAGAACATTAAGCACGTATACAAATGGTACAGATACGTAAGGCGCAATCAAACTTCAACTACAAATTCAGGTATAAAAACAAATTGTGTGCAATAAAATCCCGGAAGTTATTATACCTTTTGACACTATTTGATCATTTGAATTAATTTTTGTGTGAATTAATTCGTGCCACAACTTGAACCTATTTCAATGTATGATTCAACGGACGTGTGAGAATATTCATTTAATGCATGTCCATAGAACATGCAACAATGTTGTACCGACTAGCCGGGCTGCCCGGGGTTCCCTCGCAATCGATCCTTCTCATCCTCCTATCACGTGAATTTTGTTAGAGTGTGTTTCGAGATTACTCCTTTAAAATTGCTGCTCCGCCGAGTGGGTGCCATCGTTCCCGCCATGACCTTGGCAACGCGAATTTTATAGTAAACATTGTGTGTCAGCATTGTAATTCAATTTCCCGTAACATTGTACCACACTCGAAAATTTTTATCACAATTATTTTTCAATATTTAATCACTCACCAATATTAACGATACGTATTCCCTCGTCCTCGAGAAATTTCAGTGCAACAGCAACATTTTCCAATTTTTGTGATCTGAAGTTGGGTCTTTTATTGTGTTTGGGAAGTCGCTTCTGAGCAAGTACTTCAATTAAACCGACCAAGCTCAATCCATCGGACAAATCGCTTTCAAGATCATTTATATATTTGTCCGATGATTTTAAATGTTTATTCGCCCATCTGGTGAATGTATTCTGTTGTATCCTCTTCCACTGCGCATCCTCGGCAAGTTCCCGCTCAAACATTTCGTCCTCCGCCTCCACAGAGTTCTCACTCCTGACTGACTTATCATTCTCATTCATTTTATCGGCCGACGTGTACACGAGGCTAATGGTAAAAGTAGTGGTGGGCCGATGAGTAGACGACAAGAAGGGGGAAACGTTTTATGGGGGCCAACAATTGCCTATGGGCCTTTTTGAACCAGTCTCAGACAGTTACCGGTCAATGTGTATTTGTATATACATATATTCTTTGGACCCAATGTCAGTATCGTTTTTTTTTTATTATTTATCTTCTGCTTGCTCAGATCTTCCCTCCTCTCGGCATTCACAAGCCGGTAGGTATACAATTCGTGTACACCGCGTGTAGCTCGTGCGCGCGCACACGTGAATCCCTTTAGTTTCTGCTGCGGCACTTGTTCACCAGTTGAATTAAAAAAAGCGCCTCCACGATTATTTTCCAGTTAGAAATTGAATTATGTTTCAATCGTGACTCCTATAGTTTTGGCAAACTTCCAAAATAATGCTCCAGTTTATCCACGTAGTACCTGCAACAGGAAGAAAAAATACAAGATATCATTATGAAGATGAAGATGCTAGATATGATGTAAATAAAGTAGTGTTGTGTGTCATGATGATGACCATACATTGGCGCAAGTCAGAACAGCTTTTGAATTCCCGATGAAGGGTAAAACAAACGAGGCGCTCCGAATGACTTGAACTAAATAGGTTGTTTACTTTTGCTGCGTCGTGCTCGTCATATTACTGAACATTACTCATACATAATGTTTGAAAGTCAGAGGAGGAAAAAACATGAATTCTAAAAAAAACAATTCACCCCTGATTATCATTGAAAATAATGGTTGTTTCAGTAATAAACAAGAACTGCGTGATTTAATGTATTCAACGAAGCGGCTCGATGCCAAGATATTTTTAAAATGAATTTCAAATCAAACGATGCTGCCACTATTAGCCATGAAAATTGAATTTATTGGTATGGAACAGATACTTGGCGTGAAATTTCTCAGAAATTTAATTATATTAATATAAACGGTACTAATCTAACAGTTATTGTCGGGTATGTTTACCAACTTGGCAGTCATTCCTGCCTCTTATCATTTCATGGATGGCGACTAACTGCCCGTCACGTTCAAAGCTTATCATCGAACACAAGTCAGATTATTTGAAGAACACTCAAAAAGTCATCTATAAGCAATGAAAATATTGCTCAACCACTAAAAAAATCCGAGAAAATTGTGATGCACGTTAAAAGAAAATTAAAAATAAATGATTTTTGACAGTATTCAAGATATTGTGTTCTCAATTTGAATGATAACGCGTTGTGACACAAATATAAGTCATTATTGTCAACCTGGCGGTTTATCTGGATTTGTTATATTGTCCTCAACAAATGTCAATTTTAAAGCCATTCGTAAATTATACACGTTATTCGGTATATAACGCGGGAAAATAAAAGTAGGTTAACCATAAATGAATTGTATGGTATAACATAATTATTACCTCAAACACCGCAACAAAAAATTTTTTCACGAGCATAAAATTCCTTTTCAATGATAAAAAAAAAAAGGTGTAAAACTTGGCCACACTGATGATGCACGCGCGGTTTTTTTCTACGTCTGCACCAGAGCCAATATTCACGATCACTGTATTCGCACAAAGTGCCGACACGATGATCTCGATAACGATCCTCGAATTCGAGTGCCCCCTTTCACCGAAAAATCTCTTGAAAACGTCGGCGTCGTGGTCGTCGTCGGCGTATCAACTTGCGTCGTTGCGATGGCGAAAGCAGGTCTGAGTGAAGTTCTCCAAGAATAGTTCTTGGTAGCTCGCGTTTAGCCTCGTGACACCCCGCACTTCCCCCGTATTTATCCCGAAACAGCGGACAAGAGGGGAAAGAAACCAGGCTATATATACACGGGCGATTTTTCTCTACCACAGATGCTAACGCAAGGATTTTATTCAGTTATGAAGGGCCAATGTGTCACGTACGTATCACCGGCTACTTACAACTCATCCTGAAATTGTACACACAAAAAAAAACAACGCCACCATAATCTACATGAGATAATATGTTTGTTTTTGTTTACGGATTATTGTGGCAACTGCGTATCAACGTGTTGACCTAGTAGACTTACTCATCAGACATCATTGGTAGTATGACGAAATTCATTGCCCGCGAAAGCAAGTTTTGAATCAACAACCGTATAAGGTAATCTCTTCTAACGAGAGAACGTGTATCAATGCTACACATATAAACATGAGTCCATCGAGCAGGAGCACCCAGCTCCCAACATGCATTTCTTCTGATCCGAATGGATTTTTGCGAGTATGCATTGCAACCATTTACGGATTGGAAAAAGATGCAAGATCATACCTCTTCAATATGATAATGATATTGCTCTTACCACGCCTATCAATTTACTATCACATAAATGCAAAAAACGACACTTCAATAACTCTAGTAATTGACAGTGGGGTATCGGAATCAACAAATAGCAATTGGAATTGCGAAATGTGAACAAATCATTATTCCCTATATATATATACTCTTCAGCAATTCATTTTTGTATATTTTGTTAAATCGAGGCGAGGTCGCAGCCCCTATCCTGTCGAACGATTTCCAGTGTGTTCCTATTTGGGACATACACTGAACGCAATAGCTCTATATTAGAAACTAATAACACTCCTTAAATCGACTTGTGACCATTAAAAACACATGGAAATAACAAACATACTTGTAAAAATGTATTTTTCTTTCAGTCAGAACCCTATCATACCGCATAACAGTCAACAATTGATATTTCATATAAAAACCTATCCTTATTTCACACAATTCATCAAAAAATTAACTGGTAGAATTAAATCAGTTTGAATTGACTCATCAACATCGTGAATGTATTGTACTAGTATTTGATACCAGTCATAACTGGCATCATCTCATTGTTATATTTATCCCCGTGCCTCTACTTAAACACCATGCGAACCTGAATCTGTTTTCTTTTTTTTTACATTTTAAGCCACAAGTGCCGCTACGACTTTTTTCGCTGCGTTGTCTAAATCATCCTCCATGGTGAATGGCAATCCTGATTGTTTGAGAATGTCTCTCGCTGCAGCCATATTTGTTCCTTGCAATCGAACAATTACTGGTTTATTGATACCAAATGCTTTTGATGCGGCAACCATACCCTTAGCTATCGTGGCACAATTCACGATGCCACCAAATATATTGACAAAGATTGCACGAGCTGTAGGATCTATGGAACGGAAATAGAACAATAATTCACTATACTCAATTCATGCTTTTGCTTTCTTTCAGATTAATCATACCTTCAGCGACTATTCGGAATGCTTGAAAGACTTGATCTTCGGTAACATTACCGCCAACATCAAGGAAATTTGCCGGTTCTCCGCCGTTCATTTTGATTATGTCCATGGTGGCCATAGCCAATCCCGCACCATTAACTGTACCGGAATAGTAAATTAAATTATGAAACAATTTCATTTGTTGATAAACATTGAAATTCCATTGCAAATAATTACCCAAGCATCCAATATTTCCATTCATACTGATATAATTCAAGTTATATTTCGAAGCTTCAACTTCCCTTGGATCTTTTTCACTCACATCCTCCAAAGCAAAAATATCTGTTTGCCTAAATTGAGCATTATCATCAAACGATATTTTTGCATCTACAGCGATCACTTGTTTATCTTCAGTTTCAACAAATGGATTAATTTCAATTTGCAATGCATCAATATCAACAAACAATTTCCATAAATTTTTCAATTCATAAATAGCTTTTTGTTTAAGTTCTTCATCATGAAATCCCAAAAATTCAGCAACGTCTTTTGCCATTTCCTCATCAATTCCGTAATAAATATCTAATGGCACAGTTTTAATTGCTTCTGGAGTTTTTTCTGCAACCGCTTCAATATCCATACCACCACATGGTGATGCAATTAAAACCGGTCCATTGTAAGATCTATCCATAAGTATGCAAACATATGTTTCTCTTTTGATATCAACAGATTCAGCTACCATAACTTTTTGTACTGTTATTCCGTCTTTGGTTGTTTGCTTTGTAATCAGTCTGTGACCCAACATTTTTTTAATAATATCCAGGACGGTTTTTGGACTGTAACAATTGTAAAATTTAATTTATCTCGGCACTTTACCTTTATATTACGTCATAAATGAGCTGCCTTAATTCATATGATTGGAATTTTCGAGTAATAAACTTACTCTTTCGTGAGGTGTACTCCTCCTTTGAAACCATTATCAAACCAACCTTTTCCCCGGCCACCAGCCAACACTTGAGCCTTCACAACATATTCATTAACACCTGGAAAAAAAATAAATTAATAAACAACAATGATCGCAATCAACATTATTATAAAAAACAAAGAAATAAAGAATAAAAAAAGACTCACGAAATTTGCTCAGAGCAGTGTCAGCTTTACTGATATCGTCAACAATCGTAAAATTTTGCACAGATACACCGCTGTCTTTTAGAAGTTCTTTGCTTTGGTATTCTAATAAATTTAAATTTCTAACTGATAATACTCCAGCTTGCGAATATTTTGTTAATGGAACTACTGTGCCGATTAATTTTCGTGTTAAAAATGCCGACATCGTTTAACCTTTTTTTTTTTCTATTTAATTGTGGACTTTGAGTTGCAAATTGTTTTAACAGAGTGAATACAATTATTGAAATGGAATCAATTATTGTGATTGATAACCTTATCCTCGATATGGTTATGGTATAATACAGTAAAAAATATATATGTTTTCTTTTTTATTATTAAACTCGCGTGGTCTCCTCGGCAAAATAACACATTTGTGGTGGTGTGTATGTGCAAGATAAAATAGAGAGTTCTGGAATTCGGCGCCACACGTGTGTTTCGCGTTTAAAATGGTCAATTAAAATGTCGACAGCACCATCTGCAATTTGAAAATTGACTTTGGATTTTTTTATGAAAGAATGTAATGCGAGCGTGCTAATTTTAAGTATTTAATAAATACATGTTTGGAGTATTTGATCACTCAAAAGAAAACTGATCGCAATTTCAAATGAAAAGTTTCTTGAATTAATATTTATTTGGAGCCCGCTCGTATTTCCCATTTAATTGTACACATCGTCGCTTATGTTCTACTGGGACGTAGGTCTTTCTTTTTCCGAACTGTTCAGGAGAGATATTGAGTATTTTGATCTCAATTAATTGATAGAACTTCCCTTTATACTTCATGAAAATGAAACTTATCATTCACTGTATCTCGGAATCGGTGGATCAATTATATCAGAATCCCGGAATGAATCTAATAATTAAAAAATAATTAGATGATAAATCTCACCAGAATTCCCCAGTGGAATTTGTTGCCTATAGAATTTTAGTCAACTTTTAATTATTACGTTCATGCAAATATTCACACATAACGGATACGTAGCTGCCAATTTACAGTGGAACATAAGCTCTATTTTAGTTATATTGATTGTTGGGAATAATTTCTCAGGCTATGATCACGCACCGAAAAATTTGAATTCAATAATGTCATCTATTATATTGGGAATACGGCGGCGAAACAGTAAACGAAAAAATTGAAACAATTTCATCTACTATTCTCACTAAGAAAATGGAATTAGCAACGTATTCTTGATAGTTATCATGACATGGGAAGAAAAATAACTTTCCAGCTTTAATCTCCATATTTATATGGATGACAAATTGCGGATTTTCCACGAAATATTGTATCATATATTTCTTGAACAGTTTGAAAGATGAATAACGAGAAATATAAAGACACCTTATCGGATAATTGTGTAGAAAAGATAAACTAATTTTGTGGATTCTGAGACTATCACTTAGAAACTGATCTGAAATAATACTCCGTCTGTTTTTAATCACCAAATCAATGAATTAATAACTGTAAAAACATTTCACATTTTACCACTCTGGTTGATTCAATCGTAATCTCTCAGGACACTGAATACAGACCTGCACAGTGCAACTACTTTGAAAATGAAATTTCCGCGTAAAAATACGAATTTTATATAATATATTGGTCCTATCACTTTTGAATGTGAAATGAGAAGCAAAAGTTGTCTACAGGCCCTACAAGGATACATATATCCTGGAGGGCACAGTATATATTGCACTTTATTTAAAATTGATACATCACATTTGAAAATTGAACATAATGGTGTGTGACGATGAAACCTGATTGTTGAAAATGTCAATGGGACTTAATGATCATTTAATTATTACATTTTTCTTTTTAATTCTACTATAAATGATTATGATTGAGGAACTTTTTCATTTGAAGTCGATTCCTCATATTGTTGACCCTGTGGTGGTTGTTGCTGTTGGTCAGGAATATAACCATTGGAGTAATTTTCATAATGTTGTTGATTATCAAGTTGTTCATCGTGTTGTTGATGATGGCCCTGATCACTTGGTTGATTTTCATACAATGATTGGTCATACTGTTCATACTGTCCATAATTTTCATTTGTATATTCTGTTGGATAGTTTTGATCGTGCGCTGGATAATTTTGATAATTTTGATTGTCTACTGGCAATTCATAGTTCGAAGATTCCAATTCTTGGTTAGTATGCGGTTGATTATCATAATTGTGTGCATAATTTTCATGGCCAGCTGGTGAATATGATTCAACACCGGGATTGTTGATATTTTTATTATTACTAGAAGTATCATGATTGACATTCGAGGAATCGACTTTTGGATCAGCATCAGGAGTTTTTGATGATCGTCCTGATTAAATATTTAATGTAATTAATATAATGATTCTTCAATTATCAATATAGAAACTTGTATCAAATAATAAAATTCAAAATAAAAACCTTTTGGATTCTCGAATGTATCTCTTATCTTATTTGACAAATACTCTATGTTGCTTTGTAACCTGGCCATCTCTTCCCTATATTAAAATTGAAATGATATTATTAGCACAGTACGTAATCAATCCACATCAACAATTGACAATATTGTATATAAAATCGTACATTTGACTACTGTAAATCTTTAGATACTACTATTACTGTGTTGATAGAGGTGTCTTATCGGATTTCACGACAACCGACTTCTTTTTCGGACTGATACTAAGTTTCAAATCGACCTTGACAGTGCGCTTCTTTTTTGACGGTGAGGTTGACAATTTAACTGCTCCGGTATCGTTCGCCTCATCCGCCTCCTCTGCCAACACAGAATAGCCGAAAAAATGTATTGTGGGAATATTGATTGATCGCGAAAATATGATTGATGATGATAATGAATAGCGCGAAGGAGTTCATGATCATTTTCATGGTATAAAATTAACGACTATATTCTTCTGCTACCCGACAATTGAATTCAATTTTTTAATTGTAAATTCAAAGTATAATACTTGTGCGTGCGGTTGTTATCGTCCAAACGCTGTGTGAGAGATTGACATTCAGCAGATAGTCGTGTGACGAGCATAGCCTGATTGCTGAGAGCATCTTCTAAACCACCCACTGTAGCAACTAAGAAATTTCAATTTCATTAGCCAATTTTTTGTAAATTGACTAATTTTCTTTTTTTTTCCAACTGCCCATGCTAGGAATAGTGTCATCATGCCGATTTCCCACACAAATTTATCTCCAATTATGAATAATACTTTCTCGATTGTTTTTTTTTTTTAATTAAACACGATACTCTAATTAGTTTTGAACAATTTTGCGGACAATATTACCCAACACAGGCACTGTTCGCTATATCTTACCATGCTTTGTTTCCATATCCATTACCATTGTCGTCAAATCTTTCTCAGTGTCTGTTCGTGGTGTTGCAGATGGTATTTGTGTGTCTGGGGCGTGAATTAATTTATTCATATTGGTCTGTGAATAGAAAAAGGTTTAATTCACTGAATAGATTTTTTCTTCTTTTCGCTCACACCAGTTGGCACATAATTTTCCAAATATCAATACCTCCTTCTCCAAAGACGCAATTTGCTCCGATAGTCGGAGATTTTCTCTACGACAATGGACAATATCGGCGTCAGCTCTTTCTAATCGTTGTTTGTAAGAATTGATTTCAGTTTGCCAACGATTATGCTCCTGACGGACTTGCCGCTCGTATCGTTCTGTAGCTAATTTTGCTGTCGCTACTTCTTGGTCGGCGGCATCTTTCTCAGCCGTCATTTGATTCAGATCACTCTGAAGACTCGCTATAGAGGAAACACAATAAACAAATAAACGTTTATAATTTCTTTGCGATGACAAATTGTAGATTTCGAAATTAAACTCACATATTTTCGATTGCAACTCTTTCTTGAGGTCATCAATTAAAGCTTGCTTTTGAGCTAATTCTCGTTTTAAATCCGCAATTTCACGGCGCTGTTTATCAATCTCCAAATGAGATTTAGACGCCGCATCCCAATGTGTTGCGACATCGGCAGATAATTGCTCAACTTGTTGGCTGTATCTACGCTCGACATGATGACGTTCCTCTGCCAAACGTCGACTCGTCTCTTGCGTAGCTTCACGAATTTTTTCCCGTTGTCTCTCCAATTCATCCTTGAGCCTGCGTATTTCAGCCTCAGCCTGACTCTTCTCAAATTCTGCTTGTTGCACTGATTCTTTCGCACGCTTTGATTTTTGCATTGATTCCGTTTCTCGTTCACGCGCTGTTTTTAAATTCTGCAATGCATCTTCTAATTTTGAGTTAATCTCACGTTTTTCACGCATCACTTGATCCAATTGCGTGAGAGCATCGGAATTTGAAGGACCAGAATTCTCAGATAATCGCACAATATTGAATTGATTTTCCTCCTGTGCTTTTTTTATTTCGATTCTAGCTTGAGTTAATTGCGCTTCCAATTCACTGATTCGTGATTCATACATTATACTTGGTCCCTCTATTATTTGATGTTTTATTTTTTTACCGGTGCCAAATGTTGGCTCAGTATCAGAAACCACTGTTCTATCCACTCTCTTTATATCATCTGAATGATCAAATTCATTGAGAAATGCCTTCAATAGTCCTGTTTTATTTTTATCATGCAACACTTCATTCTCTGCCACAACTTCGCGAATTTTTCCTAGAAGATTTCTCAATTCGTCTTTGCAGTATCCAGACTCTTGCTCCAAATGTTCAATATATTCCTCTTGGCGCATTACTAATGATGTCAGTTCTTTAGGTGATAATTGTGAGTCTTCACTAATTAATTGAGATGTCACAGGTGGACGATGCTTCTCCGATGCAGCGAGAGTATTCGTTCGCGATAATAAATTGCCGGTAAATCCTTTCGAGCAATCACTAACAGCGCTTCTGTCATCGGTATCATCTGCCGATTCGTGAATTCTTGGATTACTTCGACGATAATACTGATGATCACGTACGAGTTTCCTATAGCACAATTATTTTTCATACGTTAATGCTAGAATTATTAGCCATTTACAATTATAAGACAGTAATGAGTAGATATTATACCCCGATGTTCTGGGCGAATACGATTCAGCTAACAAATACTTTAATCTAGAAACCGCTTCCCGATATGCTGTTTCGGTATAATCTGGTATTCTTTTTTTACCAATATCCATTTTTGGATTTGAATTTACTTTCCTGTTGAGACAAATAAAAATCACAATCATCCAAATTATCTCAAAGTTATGAAAAAATAACGTCACGATTTATGTAAACACAGGAGAAACATGACAGCTACACGATCAATAATTTGATTTTGAAATAACGTAGGGGGAAAAAATAATATAACTCTCACCTGGCCTTGAAACGTTTCGGTCTACTGAATGGTGCATTCTCGATGTGTGTGAAATTAAAAATACTCTTGGGTTTATAGTACGAACGCAGTGGTAATTTTGAACGCGATAACAGTGTTCCGGGTGCAGCGGAAATGCTTACAGACGGAATTCCACCTGTACGACATCGTCGAGGATAGTTGCTCGTCGTTAGCATTCCGCTCACATTATGGCAGACAAGTCGGCATCACGGCTCTTACATATAAGCTCGTCGCCCAATCGATGATGGGGTGGAAACATACACTCGCACGTATAGTTAAATCAGGAATCTTGCGATAGTTCTTTGCGGGGGATGTCTGTACAGCGAAGTCCTGGAAGGAAAATGAACTTTGGTTCAACGGGACGTAACCAGAGCCTGGTAGTGAATCGCGTGCGAGAGAGTCATCCGTACTTAGAGGGGACAGGCACCGTACCATTACACACGCTACTGCCGATATGCTATGATTATTCGTCATCTAATATTACGGCTGTAGTATAGTCATATTTTATAAGCATTAGAAACTGTTAAATATCTTTATTGTACTTCCCTACTTGCTTGCATAATATATTTATAATTCATACCGTAGACGTATTTATAAATTAACATATTTTTGATTCATAAAAAAATAAGTATTATGTATAGAACTCTTTTTCTTTATTTCGATGATATATCATCGAATTTATTAGGAATTACTTGCGCCATCAGCATTCGCAGCAGTAACATAAATAGATCTTTCGCGATTCACTTCAACTGGTTCAAACGACGCATCTGTCTCCACATTTTGATATCCTGCTATTCCTAATACAAGTTACATATCACGGATCAATCCTTCAATAACATGCAATTTACAAATAAAAATATATCTTACCCTCGTCATAATTATCAAAACGTCTGATCAATAGCATCATTAAGAGTCCAAATACTGCTGAACCACCGCAAACAAATGTGAGGACATCTCGATAATAGTCCGGACAATCATTAGTGCACCGTCTGAAATCAAAGTTGGGATCGTATCTTCCGTATTAAGTAGTCGATCAAAGTACATGAACGTAATATACGTCAAAAGAATTCTCACGTGTATTGTATAATCATGACAACCACACCATTACTAAGTTTATCGGTAAAACTCATAGCGCCATAAACAAAAGCGCCACTTCCTGTATTTTGTCCTATAAGATCCGCTGTTAGTCCAAGGCTAGTAACTAACATCACTGATCCGGCCGCACCTGAAGCGTATTTCAGAGACGACTATGTACAAGTTCTAGTTGAGTCGGAGTTTTACATTCTTCCGATACCATTATTTCAATTAGTTACCAAGCAATAGTGAAACGGGATATATCTCATATTTGATAAACACGTCCCCTTTACCAAACCATATCCAAATGCATGCTGATACGCCCAAAATTACTCCAACCGAGTATGAAACTTTTCTACCCAATTTCGAATTGATCCTCTCAATTACCAACGATATTTGAAAACTACTGAGGTACATTATGAGCGGTATAGTCGCTAAAGATGTTGCAGGCATCTTCAAACTGTCATGAAGATACAATGGTACATAAATTTGAGCAATATTAACAAATAATCGGGTTGGCATATAAACACCGGCCACTTGATAAAATTGGATATCCTTCAAGAATGATGATGCCGGCCGCAAATTCCTTCGCATCGGACCTGCAATATTAGATATATCACATGGGATCTAGATATGTAATAAAGAGATTTTATTTATTACCTGCGGAGTTATAGGGAGTCTCTACCACAGACATATGAAATACTATGGATGCTACAGACCCAACAACTAAACCAATCATCACTATGTATTGAAACTTATATCCATCACTGGGCCCTATTTGATTATTTGTATCACCCCCGGCAATATTTAATACTTCCCATGTGATACAATATACAAAAACATTGGCGAAAACAGTAAACGTGTATCTGCAATATCAATGGAATGTTGACATGTATTTTTTATTGCCTGAAGACTATTCGCAATTCCATTAACTTTAACGAATCGTTTGATTTGATGGTCGAATCTTCCATCAAATCGACTGAATATTATTGATATGTATACACTGATGATATTATTTACCTTATTGCTATCAATTCTGTTCGTTCATGCTCTGTTGGTGTAAGATCTGGTATCAACGATAGATGTGAAATTTGAACTGCAGCCCATCCGAATTGGAGGATAATAATGAAAGCAGCATAATAAACTAATTGAGCCCAATGATGTGCTCCTGAACAATTCACACATTCCGAAAATATGAATGGGAAACTGAACATCACACATATTGTTCCTACATTATTAGAAATAAAACGATTATTCCAAGATATATGAATGTTAACTATGAATATCAGTAGTAGTGATACATTTACCTAGTAGATGCCAAGTCTTTCGTCTTCCATATCTACATAGCCAAAAATTATCGTCTATATCCGATTGAATGCCAACAAATGGTGTTGCAATTGCATCGGCAACCTGACCAATGAACAAAACTACTCCCGATATAACATCATTAAAACCCAATACCAAATGGAAATATACTATCAAATATGTGAACCACATAGATGCACAGATATCATTCATTATGTGGCCAACTCCATAGGCCCATTTTTGTTTTTTCGTTAATCTTTGTACGATTTCTGTATAGTCATATTCAACAGGATTCACTGCACTATCCATTGTTCACCTCCTAATTTTTCACCGTGTTTTTTTATATACTGAACAAATGCTGATGGATAGAATAAAAAATTTGTATATATATATATATTATTTATTGAGATATATAAAAATATGAATAGTTGAAACATACGTACCTTCGGTGTATTCGTGTATAGGTCAGAGCAATTTTCTGACATTTAATTGAGCTACAATCTATCTTCAGATAACAGCATGATTTGCAGTTGAATTATTGTCATGTCTTATCGAAAGTGTCAGATGATGTGAAACAGCTGCTGCGAGCACGATTCCGCATTGTCTAGTCGCTGACGATATGCCCAGGTGAATCATGACAAACATAACCTCAACCAACCTCAATCATGAAATGTTATGTATATATGTATAATAAATAAAAACATGAAATTATCATTGATGTTCCATGATGATTTGACAATAATGGTATTCATTTCTTGAAAATTTATTTTATTAGAAATCACTGCCATTATTCTTCAGCTTTTTTTCTAAATCTAGATATAATGAATATCTCATTTTTCAGATACATATTATTAAATATAAAAATGTAATCAAATGAAAGAAAAATGGTGAATGAATAAAATTTGTATATATATATATATATATATATACATACATATATATTTTCCGGTACGAATATTTTTACGATTCATTTATTTTGTTCTTTGTTCGGCATAAAAGACTTTTAGTAGTATACAGATGTATCTAGAAACATCTGGAGTTCCTCCATCTGCCATTCCCTTTCATAAAAATTGATATATATATATATATATATATACATTAGACTGGGCCAAAAAAATCGACTATTTTTTTTTTTTTTCAAAGTATATCGAAAATATTATCAGGGATGGCAAAAAAAAATTATTGTGAAAATTTGAGCCGTTAATATAAATATTAAGAGGTCTATCATCGCAATTTTTGATTTTTTTTTACTGAGCGGGTTTTTGTCTCATAACTCCCAAACCATCGAGATAAACGGAATTGACTTGAATATATTTCTTGAAGGAAATTGAATGCTCTACAAAAAAAGACTGATTGAAATTTTTTTGTCAGATGAACCGTTTCCTTATAATCATGCGTGGAACATTCGTACAATTTTACAATTTGAGTTTTCAACTTTGGAATTTTGTAATTCATGTAAAAATCAGTATCCGGAAAAATGCCAATGAATATTCTTGAAGGAAATTGAATTCTCTACAACAAAGGTCTCTTAACGATTTTGGCTAAACTCACTCCTTCGAAAAAAAATCTCCAGCGAAAAAAAAAAGAATTTCGTTTTGACTCCAACTTTAACCTTAAATAACTTCTGAAGGAGTGAATTTAGCCAAAATCGTTACGAGACCTTTTTTGGAGAGAATTCAATTTTCTTCAAGAATATTTATTGGCATTTTTCCGGATACTGATTTTTACATGAATTACAAAATTCCAAATTTGAAGACTCAAATTGTAAAATTGTACGAATGTTCAAGGCATGATTATAAGGAAACGGTTCATCTGACAAAAAATTTCAATCATACCTTTTTTGTAGAGCATTCAATTTTCTTCAAGAAATGTATTCAAGTCAATTTCGTTCATTTCGATGGTTTGGGAGTTATGAGACAAAAACCCGCTCAGTAAAAAAAAACCAAAAATTACGATGACCTCTTATTATTAATATTACGGGCTCAAATTTTCAGAATAATCTTTTTTTGTCATCCCAAATAATATTTTCGATATACTTCAAAAAAACAAAAATAGTCGATTTTTTTGGCCCAGTCTAATATATATATATATATATATATATAGAAACGACCAGAAACGGCTGATCCAATAGAGAAATTTCGAGACAACGCTAGAATCACCATGGCAACGTGTAAAATTCGTTGATCTTCTACAACCGTTGACATCAATAACAATTATCATATCTTGCATGAGAATGAATGAAATTAACTCGGAAAGAACAAAAATGTAATTGAAAACTTCGGGAATATGATATAGAATATTTTCAAATATTAGTTATATCAATTTTCCGTTGATTTATATAAAATAAACAGTATTTATTTGCTCGAACATTCGAGATGCGTCGCTAGGACCCGGCTCGGGGTATATAAACGCCGCTCGCCGGACTACCGGCACAGTCTACTCAAAGCAAGCATAAACGAAACTTCGCAAGAGCGAAATATTATAAACGTTCAACGCAATTGAACAAACATTACTCATCGTCCGTGATTTATTGTGTGAAATTGTAACGTAATACAAAAATGTCTTTGGTACCATTGTTATTCTCTGACTGGTGGGAGGATTTAGAACGACCACATCATTTATTTGACCAAGACTTTGGCATTGGATTGCATCCAGAGCAATTGACTGCACACATTCCACAACGTAGTGTTGCTTCACGTCACCGAAATCCACTATTGTATTACAGACCTTGGGCAGAGTTTCTACGCAAGGATAATGCTGGTTCATCAACAGTTGTTGCGGACAAAAACAAATTCCAAGTTACTTTGGACGTTCAGCAATTCAAACCCGAAGAGATAAATGTGAAAGTCGTTGACAAATGTGTTGTTGTTGAAGCTAAACATGAAGAGAAACAAGATGAACATGGCTGGATTTCTCGACAATTTTCGCGCAAATATTTAATTCCTGAACAATGTGACATTGAACAAGTAGCATCTAGTTTGTCATCTGATGGAGTATTGACGATCAGTGCACCGAGAAAGGACGTACCAATGGTGGAAAATGAGAGACAGATCAAAATCGAGCATACTGGTAAACCAGCAATCCGTCAGTCAATTGGAAAAGGGAAAGGAACTGCAGAAGAGAAAAAGGCTGTGGAGAAAATGGATGACAAATAATTTGGGCGTGGTACTAAATTAACGCTGCGACCTGATTCATTCATCGGTCTCAAGTGATAAATCATTGAATGTTCATTAATAATAACGATACTTTCCTGTAGTCTTTGATGGACAAGTTATTGTATCGAGTCATGAAGTTTTTCACACATTCACTACTTATAATTTTACTGTAACTCTTAAGTATGTTTAATAATAAAATACGAGCCGAACTGAATAAATATGTGTCTGTGTTTCCTTCTCCTTCATCGATCACTTTTTTTTTTCATTTTTTTTCAGTATTATTCAGTTTATCATGTTTAATAGATCAAAAGGGAAACGAAAGTATTGTGTGCTTAAAGTTTTCGTTTCAATAACTGTTATCATTTATTACTAGCATCATTCAATACAAATTTCTTTAGAAAATAGTATTAATACCATTCTCGAGGCACGAGAATGTAAATAAATCTGTTGACGAATTAAACTGTTTATCTTAAAGTTTTGAGTTCGACTCACATCGCTGAAAGTTTACCATTTATTATATGGAAGATAATTTAATAAAGGCTTTTATTTATATTATTTTCACGAGAATTTTATCCCAATAGCTGAATTCACCAACCAAATAGCCAAGTTACCAATTCGGTGAAAATGCTGCATGCAATGTTTTACATATTTACATGATATTCAATAATAAATTTAGTATCAGCTGTCTTTAAGCACTTCTTTTAATATTGAACCTGTATTCCTGGAAGGTATAAAATCAGGAAATGATGGAAGAGACATATTCGATAGCAGGAGACCAGATTGCGTTGAGGATGAGGAATGCTGTCGGCTGTGACCGGGTCGAGAAATATTCTGGAATAATATTTATAAAATTTACTAAGAATTCTTGTGACAATAAATCATTGAAATTCAATAGTACTAATTCCCTCACTGTATTTGATATAGGTAACGGTGGGATAGGCGGCATCGGCTTCGATTCACTTTCCAAAAATCTTACAAATGCTGCAGACAATGATGCCTCTTGATCCTGATGGACAAAAACAATTTTTTTTATTGACAAACGTTAAACACAAAATGTGGCCGAATTTTTTTTTCTCGATGAAATTACTTTTGTCGCAGTTCCACCGCTGCCAAGTAATCCAGAAAACCATCCACCGTGCGCAGTGGGATGATTTAGGCCGGTTTTTTCACGTTCAATTTCATTGAAGTCCAACACCGTGGCAAGCACTCTGAGTACCGCGGATTTATCAGCAGCAGATGAGGACAGGAAGCCCAAAAGAAGATTCTTCATAAGACTCCTAGAACATTAAATGAGGAAAAAACGAATTGAGATACATTCGCAATATATATAGTATGCAGAATCATTATTAAGATTTTATTGTCATATTCATTGAACATACTTATCAACTTTCCCTTCGCCACTTTGTTTTGCTTCCTGGATTCTTTGTTCCGCAGTACCAACAAGCTCAGTCAATTTTGAAACTAAAAATAGAAAGAAATTGGTCAATGAGGATGATTTACAATTGTAAAAATTTATTGAAACACAAAAAAAAATTATTGGATAGTATATAACAATGACTGCTGTGATACTTATTGGTTGCATTTAAGTGCACTATGTCGCATCCTAGTTGGCAGGCACTGGCGATTAGGGAAGACATGAGTGCAAGTATAACACAAGCACTGATCGTTACAATCCACCAGTACCTGATGTAATACTCACACCCTTGTCTAAAACGTACATGCGGCATTCATCTTCTGTATCATGCCATTCTACCGGATCATCATGCTAATATTCTCAGTGACGGTATAATTAATTTCAACACATTTTCACGTAAAACGGAAATCGTTAAATAACAAAATGCAAAACTAATAATCAATCAAATAATCAATCAAATAATCCGCTTTTGATACATCAAATACAAAACAAACTGTCAATGTGAAAAATAAATATTTTTGTAGGAAAGAGGTAACGGGTGGGAAATCCCACGAGGTAATATGAGCATCTGCAATGAACCCACTCACAGTTACCGCATGAGATTACACACTCTGTCGTTACCAAGTACTTCTATTCCTACCTACAACGAGAATCCATAATGTGTTGGTTAACTTGTAAGACTCATTTAATATCGCCTCTGCTTCCAAATAATTCATCGAAATGAATTTGATGAGGAGAGTTTTTTTATTCTTGAAAATAATGTAATTAATTTGAACCCCAGATGAATCATATGTTGCATGAAACACATATTGCAAGAATTAAATAGTCATTTGATATTTGCAAAGGATTTTCTCCCCGATAATGAATAGAAAAATATTCCAAATATTCGTGATAATTTAATTATTTGAACAAGTAGTAAACCAAAAAACCAACACCAAATGGTTATAAAAATGCGTGAAACACGATTTAGTGTGCAAAAAGGCGACGTCCTAGTCCGTAGCGAGATACCAGCCAGAATCCTGAGTTATTCTAATATTCCCAGAATTACCAGCTGATATTTGACTACGCCACCAGATCATTTGTGATTTTTTTTTTCTCTAATTTAATTAGTCACAGTCGAATGGATGTTTATAAATGACTATCAGTTTTTTTTACTTATTGCTAAATGGCTACATTAAGGAACTAATGATAATAAACAGGATTAAGCTTAAACTAGGGTGCAGCAGTGACAAATTCAAAGCATAAAATTCTAAAATAAAAAAAAACGTGAAGAATAATAATGAAAAAGTGAAACTAGTAAATGTTTGTTATTAATCATTTTTTGTGCATGACATAAATCCATGCAATTTTGTGCCTCCATCATGTTCAAATCACGTTAAGATGATGACACAATTATTAAGAACAAATGTATACACACACAAATATTTGTTCAAATACTTCAGAGGTAATGAAAACGAGAATAAAATGGAGAAAATGTCAAACAGCTTTGAGTTGGAAAGAATGAAAACATTGTGAGTCATACCTTCGTCGTTTAGTTCCTGGATTCGTTCACTTTTTTTATTAAGCTGCTCACTCAATCGAGATGCTGCTTGTAAACATTCTTTTGCTTCTGCCAGTTGTCCCTGATTATTGAAATCAATGATTTGATGAATATAAAAAAATCTGAGGATTGGCTCGAAGAATTTTTGAATAAATAATAGTTAAAACCTTCAAATTTATGATTTCAGCTTTCAGTTCTTCTTGCGTTCTATGCGAGTCCATCAGTTGCTCACGTATTTTTTCTGTTGCGTTCTTTATGTCACTCTCTTTATCTATAATAACAAAATACATGAAAAAATGGATATAATTGTTTTTCATAACTGAAATATTAATGAGATCCAAATGCGTTTACCTCTTTGAAATTGTTCCAGAACAATTTGTAAATTCATGAGAGAAGCTGCATGCCTTAAAACTTTATCCTCGGCAATCGAAAGTTTATTTTGAATTTCATCTCTCTGTTGAACAATAAGTGTCATTTGTTGTTGTAAAGTTTCAACTTGTTGATTTGCTCGAATACTAGCTGAAGTATACACAGTAGAACTGTTTTTCAATTTTTCTTCTGCCTGCAAAAGTTTTGCTTCCAATTCTTTCTTACTCTGTTCAATAAGCAATGATTCCTCAGTATAATTTCCTTCCAATTCAACGAGATGTGATCGGAGTCGTTCCAATTCTTTGGCAGCGGCACTTTCACGTTGTTGACTTTCAGCCAATTGATTTTGCAAAATTCTGTTGCTAGATTGCTCTTTAATCAAAGCCGCTTCCATTGCATTGCTTTTTTCATTCAATACCGCCACCTGTGCAATTTGCATTGAATGCTCGACAATATTACATGTTTCCCCATGATTATTTAAATCTTCAAAATTTTTCAAACGTTGACGTACAACTTGTAACTCATTTTGTGCCCATAAAACTTCGGCCTCCTTCTGCTTCACCAAATCATCATATGACTCACGTTCGGCGATAGCAGTTTGTAGAGTTGACGCTTGCTCGTTAAACAATTGCGTCATCCTTTGAATTTCAGCGTGATATTGAAGACTCTCATTATGTTTTACTTGAACAAGTCTAACGAGTTCATCGCGTTCTGCTTTCAATGAAGTCAAGGTACTTTCATTTTCCGCGGTGCTTTTTTCGAAGTCCAATGCTGTAATCGCCTTTACTGACTCAATTTCATGGTCCTTTTGCTTCACAATTTCAGATAAAGTTTCAATTGTTTGTCTGGCCATATCAGCGGATTCTTTTGAACTATCCATTAATGATTGCAATTCACGCTGACAAGCATTTAATTCTTCAGTCAGTTGATTCTTTTCTTCCTTCAATAGTTCCAATTCAGCTGTTTTTTCTGCCAGAGTCTCAGAATTTCGCGCTTTCCCTTCATCAGCGATTTTTGCAGCCAATAAATTCTTATGTTCCTCTGTTAATACTGTTAACTCATGTTCAAGTCGTTGACAACGATTTTCAGTATCTTTCAGTTTTTCTCCTGCATCTCGTGAATTTTTTAATTGCTCTTCTAAATTCAAACATTTTTCACGGATAGCAACTAATTTGATATTTTCATCTTGAAGATCAATTAATTTCTTATTCAATTCGTCGCATTCAATTTCCCTTGCCGCAAGATTATTTTCAATCGAGTGCATACGTTGCATTTCCTCCTCGAGCTTATCCACCACGATTGCGCGCAATCGTAAATTTTCACAATCAGTTTTTAATAGCTCACATTCTGATTTTGAAATACTCAGAGTTTTTTCTGAAGCCTCACTTTTTTCCTCCAACTGTTCCACTTTAGACCTTATTTCAACAAGTTCTGCTTTATCAGTCGCTGCTTCTTCCTGCAAAAAATTATGTTCCTGTTGCAATAGATTCATTTCTGTTTGGAGAAGTTCCAATCTGTCTTGCCATTCATTTGTGATACTGCACATCTGGTCTAATATCACATTATTTTCTCTAATAAGTCGTTCATTTTCTTGCGTCAATTCGCTGTATTGAGTTTGTTTTTTGGACGATTCACTCAGGGCCAAATCGAGTTCTTTTCTCATATTTAGCAAATCATATTCCAAATCGTCCTTCTCACGATTTGCTACTTCCAATTGAGTGCGCAGTTCCTGTAACATCTCACTATCCTCATCGACTGTTCCGCATTTCTTTAACATTGCTAATTCGGTTTCCAAATTCTCTTTCTCTTGTGACAATGCCAAAATATCTCTTTCAACTTCTTTCTTCGCGTCGTCTGCAATAGTGAGGTCTCTTTCCAATCGTTTCATATTTTCGGCCGAATTTTTCAATTCTTTCCGGGCATTATTGATATCAAGTTTGAGTTCCTCGATCAATTCAAGATTTTCATCCAAACCTTTACACTTTTCGATATACATGTTCAATTCTTCTTGCATTTGTTTATCACGACTTTCCAAGTTATCAATATTTTTTCTTAATTCATTATTTTCATCCAGTGAAGAATGCAATCTGCGACTGAGATCTTCCATCATATTTTCATTATTCTCAACACTTTTTGATGCCCCCGCCAACTGTTGTTGAGCTATTTCCAGCTGTTGTTTTGTATTGCGAACCTCGGCTTCTAAGTTTTCTTGATTTCGTTGTGATCCTTCCATATTACTCATAGCAGTTATCAGTTCAGCATTTTTATTGCGAAGTATGTCGTAATCAGACTGTAAACGTTTTATTTCTTGTGCCATAGACTCGGTTTCTGTTTCTAAAGTAGCTACTCGCTCCTCACTTGCTTCAGGTATGGATGGCAAATTCGATTTCATATGTTGAATTTCCATTTCCAATGATTCAATTGTACTCTGCTGTTCATCAAAATCCATTTGCAAACTGTCTTTTAATTCATTTGTATCACGTAATTCGCTCGATAATTCTGTAAGTTGTCGTTCCAACATTTCTTTTTTCCATTCGACTTCAACACATTGTTTAGCAACGGCTTCAAAAATAGATTCATCGTCTTCTATATGGAAATTTATATTTTGCATAATTTCACTGACTTTTTGAGCTATTTCACTCAGTAAAACCTTATTATCAATTGTATTATCATGTTCAGTTTGAATTTCCTTGTCGATGTGATCGATTATTTTTGTATTAATATTTGTGTTTTCTTCTATATTCAATAATTCAGTTTGGATATTCATATCTTGACGTGTGAATTTCATATTTAAAATAGAATCAGTTTCATCAGTGGCTCCGGTGGCATTATTTTTTGTTGCTAACTCCATTTCAAGCGTTGCAAGTTTTTCTTGCATTGTATTATAATCAACGTAAAGTGACTCATAGGCTGCTTGAAGGCACTGATGTTTCTTTTGGAGTTCCTCTTTCAAAGTTAATATTTTGTCTGCAACAAAAACGATTGAAATAACAATCAAAAAAATTGATTATTAATTTCTTCAAATATACAAAAGTAATAAAAATCTTTACCAATGGATTGGGCATGCTGTTGGTCGAGTTCGTCAATACTAATAGAAAGAATTTTATTCTCCTCCTCTAGCTTCTTAATTTTGTTTTGTAATTCCACTTCTTTATTAAGCACTCCATTTGTATTCGCAGATTCCTCAACATGATTATTTTGGCTAATTAAATTCTTTTTTTTACCAATATTCGATTTTTCTTTATTATCATGTGATTCACAACCACCATTTTCCACTTCTAATGCATTGAGGGCACATCGAACTAAGTGAATTTGCTCAGATGAGTCGAGCTTTGATATTGCTGCACGAAAGTCGTTAACGAAGGCCAATTCATCCAACTGCAATTTCTTCATGTTTCTTTCCGCCTCTCGACTCTGTATAAAAGTCATCATTTAATGTTTGCGTGATAATCAACTTGAGCGAATAATGTCTCCCAGGATATTTCACATTTATAAAGTTGTATTATGTAATATTACATGGATCCCCGTGCCAATTAATTATATTCCAGTGAAAATTCCCCCATGATTATTTAAATAATATCAACAGTTAATGTATTATACGACGTTTCATGTTATTCATGTTTACGTAAAAAAGAAAACGAGAAAAAAAAATGATAACAATTGACACGAATGACAGTGCGTTTACTCTAACTCAAGGATATTTTACCTTTTCGCCAATTTGTATTATACGATTAACCATGTCTTGCTTGGTTCGCAGCAATTCAGCTCTCTGATGGCCATCAGCAATTTCCTCTTTTTTTTCAACTGCTTTCTGATATTTTTCCAGTTCAGTTTCCAATTCACGTGCTCTCATGGTGGCTTGTGCAAGTCTTTCTTCCAATTCCCGTACATGATTTTTACTTTTGGAATCACGGTTCTTAACTGACGGTGGATCCCAAAAAAATCCTCCGCCTTCATCGTCTTGGCTGCCATCTTCCTGCAAATCAAAATTATAGAATCGTTAGATAGAAATAATAATTAATAATTTCGAATTACAACAACAGCAAAAGGTTTACAAAAAAGGAGTGTCCAACGGGTGGTAAAGCTAGAATAAGTATTGTTGTTGTCCCTCTTTTGCATAAGAATCTCGTGTTGTGAACAATGCACCTAAAACGTCTCCATCCGGCGGCACACACTCATGCAGCAGAGGAAAAAAAAAATACGATTCTTACGCAATTTAAATTATATCTCTGAATGTGACGGGATCTCGCGAGAAAGAGACGCATGGAATGCATCCAATGAATAAATATCTACCTCAATAACTTCTCTTATTGAAGATTGGATGACAATGAAAGATGGAGTCCTCTAACTTTCAACCAACAAATATGTCAACGCTCAAACGTTATATCCAGAACTATTGAATATTCTCCAAGTGAATTGTGTATTAGATATTACTATATGGACATATACGTAATGCATGCATAATGCATACGCCAAAGTTAACCCGAAACGGACACGAGTCAACGAAATAAAAATATATATCGTTGGGAAAAAAGGAACTCGTTCAAGAGATTATGTATATATGTAGCGGAGTCATCAACAGATCTCTTTCTTTTTCTATTCTTTATTTTTGTTACCCCTCTGACATTTTATATATTCCAGAGGAATATATCAAGAGGCAAATGTCTGTATACAATCATTAAGGATGCGTGTATAAATTCCAGAAAGCAATGATCCGCAACCGGATGATTTTTACATTGATAAAAATGACGGGGATCATATCTTCTGGGGCATTGCAATGCATAATGTGTTATTTATATAAAATTAAACACTTGGGTTTATTACGCTTTCTTCTTGTCTCTCTTTATCGATCTCTCTTACTTTTTCTGTTCAAGTCGTGGTCCAAGATGTGGCGATGCTAATGAATATGAAAGGACGGTTTGGTTGGGTCAGGTCAAGGAATAATAGCTCGTTTGACTTGCATGTACTGCCGTGACAAAGGAACCCGTGGCATTGATCGTTCCGTTCAAACTCGACCTAACATTCCACATTTATTTATTTTTTTTTATTCTATCAATGATATCTATTTATTTTTTCCCTCAACGAAGAAAATATTTTATTTTATTTTCAATACAATACAATGCGTTTCTCATGTGACATGTATTTTTTTTTCTACGCTCTCGCATATATTGAATTGCCATAACTAATCGAGTGGAATATTATGAAAGGCTTTTTCAAATACAAAAAGCAGAACTCATTGGTTCTTTGTACTTGGTCTAAACTTGTTACCATTTGCCACCTGCGCGACTCAATTATTTTTATAAGCAATATATACAACGTTAGTGGTCGCGCATCTATATCGCAATTGCGTGTCATGACGATGCGTTCAACAGGTAATAAGTCACTGATAGGGAAACGTGGGAAAGGAAGTGGTGTTTGATATTGAACAAAAATAATGTGTCTCTCAGCCATTTTATCTAATGACTTCAGTAAGCATACACATATATCGAGCAATACATAATTCGTATATGTATATCGCTTCTAAGTCGATAAGTAAATAGCAAAGCGTTGTGCATCAATTTTCGGTTTATTTAAAATTTCAAACTCGTATTCAAAGATGAGTCATAACTCGCGGTGAATATTCAATCGAATTGTATGAGTGCCACATTGATTTGTTGCGCACAGATGTATAGATACAATGTGTCCCATGTTGTATCAACAGCCATACCCGATGACATGTGAACTCATATGAACATGTTGGAACGCTTTGAAACTTTATATTATGTTTTATTGAGTATATCAAAATGATATATTAACCGACAAACTTCAAGAATTGCTGATGATATAAATAATAATTCGATCGAGATAACACGCGGTGAATTAATTCTTGGGATTATTTCTCTCTAACTTATATCCGGAAGTTCTTAATACCATGATGATGAGACTGTTCAAACTGGGTTCATAAATTAATTGAATATATATTTTGAAATAATTGTGTGACAATGGATGATTGGCTATAATTATAAGAAAAGAAAATAAATGAATAAATGAATAATATGAGACGTGCGAACAAATGATGAAAAATATAAAGAGAATTGGACGGTCGAAAGAGGTCGCGATAAGGCGTCACCTCCAGGTATCAGGAATAACGAACGTGTCGGCATTCAGGCTCCGTGAGTACATTGTTCTCGTGTAAATATTAGCAGCTGTGTAGGTGGATATTTATGAAAGAGAACCGGAGGAAAAAATAAAAGAGGGGAAAATAAGAAATAGATAGAAAAAAAAAGAGAGTGACTTAACAGAGAATACACGAGTATGTCTTCTTGGTACAGGGCAAGCCCTCTATTTTCGTTTTTCAATAGTACAACAATATACGCTAGCTTTTTGTTTCGCATCGTTCTTAAGTTGATATTACGTAGTCGTTCGAGGAATAGTATAGGGCAGACAACAGAGTCTACGGAAATTGGACAATTTTTTTAACGATATGCGAGCATATATCGAGGCCATATATATATATACAAGCGATAACGAGTAATCGCATATCGAGACGGTTTGTAGTGTGCTCGAAAGGCACGCGATATCGTAGACTCGATCGCATCGTTACATTGCCGATACTGACCTCGGAACGCAAATAATAATATAATAATATAAAGGTGCACACTCGGCACCGAATTAAATTAATAAAATCGCTTCACGTATATATGTATGCGAAAAACAATTGGAATTATTTGAAATTCAATGTACGTTGGATTCGTGGATATTATGTATATGATAATAGTAAAATAAATTGTAGTGAATATATTTAGCATATACAATTAATTTTCCCTGGTATATCATGAGCGGATGATATCGCTTTACGTTACCTGGAAAAGACAATGTCAGCACTTTATGGATGATAAGCTCTTGGCGACTGCTTGTATAGTTCATGCAGTGAACACTTATGTGAAACAATTACTCATTCGACAGGAGAAAGAACGAAAAGAAGAAAAAAAAAACTAATCATTTTTTTTTTTCGACAAATTTATTCGAGAATTATTTGAAGAAAAAATATTATCAACTGTTTGAACGTTTGTCTTCACGGCTGAATGTAGCAAAATAAATTTCCTTCGATTAACAAACGCACGGAGTTTGACGTTTTCGTTATGTGAATTAAACTCTGTATACAATATCTCGTCGAAAGTTGATCGAACGCGGGTGAAATAAATGGCAATGCGATAAGCGTTATTTGTTACGTGGAACGTCGGACCTATAATCGTGTCCCACAAACTATTCGCACCGTCGTCGTCCTCACACGCACACGTCACCTGTGTGAATTAACTTGGCGGCTACGTTAATTGTGCAAGGGGGCATTTTACACAATTGCGCAACTATCAACCTGAGCGATTGCAATTTGATGAAAATATTATATAGGTACATTTACATTTCATCTGAAAAATATCATAAATATACATTTTAATTCTTGTCATACAAATTTTGACAGAAAAATATTAAATCAAATTACAAAGTGTAAATTGCCACAGTGCTACACCATTATATTTTCCAATATATTGATTGCACGATGTGCATCACTTCTATATGACATGCATGAATATCATTGTTGTGTAACCGGAAAAAATTGTATAACAATAACGGAACTGACAATGAAAGAAAAAAAAAAATATACGAGAGAAATAAAGGGCAAATTGTCGCGCTGTTGTGCAACGACACACATTGATAGTATTATAGACTGTTTGAGTAAGAAAAAAATTGAAAAAAATGAATATTGCAATTGTATTTTATCGTATATGGGATTGGTCTTTAATCTTAGTTTAACCGTTGCGCGTCATATTACCATACCGTTCTTCAAATAACGCCAATTTACTTGAGAAAGTCGAGGACGAGGCATACACAAGGCGTGTGACATGTGTCGATATACGTTGACTCGAGTTCGAAGTACAAGGATCGGTTTAATTAGATTTCTAAGTACATATGCGATAAACCAAGTTCTCAAATGCAAATCGTGATTGCGAAGTGTGTGTCGTTTTCTATTTTTATTCTCCTTTCATTTTTAGTTTCGTTGTATACATTTCTATGTCGTCTCCCTACCCTCCCTTCTTTCTCTTGTATACATAAATGATCAGCGAAAATGAGCCAAATGGTGTCCTCGATGTCGACAAAAAGATTGCCCAGAGAGCATCGTAAATCGATAAAGTTTTATCATTAACCGGCGCTCTCTGACAATAAAATGTGCACTAATATATCAGCAATATGCATCGCGTCCACCTGAATGCACTCGCATTTATACTTAAAAAAAAAAATGCATATGCTAGTGGACTTTTTAATATTTTTCTTATAAATTATTCATAAATGTATCGCACGACATTTCATATTTATCTGCGCAATAGTAATGATATTTGTGACACACTATTGTCGAGATACATAACCAATTCAAGGCGTCTTGAACATCGTGATGTTATATTTACGAATGTCACTATATAAGAATTGTTAAAGTAATATGACGTTGCCTATTACCAGTTTTTACAATATATACAGATATAGAATATACATATGTATTTTCGCAAGTCATTAAAAACATGACGACATTATCGAAATCTTATATTCTTTTCAATTTTTCAATAATAGAAATTTGGAAATATTCTAACTTCCTGTGTATTCAATCGCAAATAAAAGTAAATTTCCACATCCGATATTATGTACATATATATATATATATATATATATTCATTTTGAATGAACAACTCACTTTCATTTCCGTTCATAACATTATTCTCTTCTGTTTTTACAGAATAAATATAATAAATGTTCTTACGAAACATTCTTCTTCCTCTTCTGTTTAAATCGAAAATAAATAAATACATCTTACCTTGAAATATTTAGATTCAATACCCTGAAATGTGATTTGATAAGTATATAATTATTTATGTCTTGTAGATGGTTCCAATGATTTTCGTAGTACGCGTGGGTTTTGTACGTGAAGAGCGCGCACGTGCAACACCGTCCAACCGATGAAACACGACTGTGCGGCCACGAGTTGCGTCGTCGTCAGGCGGTTGGGCGCTGCACAAGTCCGAGATGATGGACGCGTGTCCCTCGACTGCGTAACGCTTTAGAAACTATTCACTTTGAGCATAAGCACTTACTGACACACGCATACTATTTGAATGCATGTGGGAGGAGAGAGGTAATAAAATTACGTGGGGGAATGGATGAAACTTTGAAAGAAGAGTGGGAGATAGAGAATCAACCCCTAATACAAAAACAAAAAAAATCATCGAGCGATAAAATCACATCTGCACATTATCGAAAGAGAATTGAAATGTTTTTCTCTTCTATATTATAATCTGGATGGACATCTCCACCAATAACTGGTTACCTTAAAATTTTTCTGTTATTTCGTTCATTTTTTTGATTTTCACAAACAATTTGTTATGGATAAATGCTATGTTAAATAGAATGGCTATTGAATGTTATAGTGAATATTATTTATATACAATGAAATTCAGATTGATGAAGATATTTTTGGAGAACGATGAGTCGTTATATTGAACTTATCTGTATGTAGCGGAAAGAAGTTGATTATAAACAAGTCATGAATAATGCAATTGAAGTAGCGAACCGCTTTTTTTTTTTTTGATTTTTTTACTCGTTAATTCTCGTTCACACGTACGAGCTGAGAGCGTTTAAGGACGTGACATTTTTATCAGCCCCCATAGTTAGCACAAAAGTGCTGCGGGTGGGCAGGTGAAGAGGACGAAGGAAACAACATATATATATATATATATATATATATATATATATTTAACTTGAAATATCCTTATACTGAACATATTGAGGACATGAAATCAACCCCCCTCCGCCAAGTTATCGGGTTGGGAAAAAAAAAATAATTACGAATATTACTTGCAATTATATAGATAGCAGACAAATTAAAAAAGAAATGATAATGGTGGAGGAATATAGATAACTAGCGCAGTTTTGAATAATTCGACAATTATTTAGTATAATTATTTTCTATTCTTTACCATTTACAAGAATGTTTAAAAATGATAACAATGGAGATACCTAAGTTGACCTGTTGAAAATTGACAAACTGATGAGCAATGGTGTAATGTTAAAACCAAACGATTATACATTATTGAAAAGTTAATTATTTTGTGAATATTATATCGTATTGAATTGAGACACTGACACTTTTCACACGATGATTGTGCAATAGTTAAATGGTACATAGCGAAATTTATCTATATTTTAAATGATTTTATTCGCATAAAATTATCCAACAATGTCAACATTGTGACGGAAATTGACATAATAATACAAAAGAGAGAATATACCGGACAAATCTCTCGAACGGTGTATAATAATTTTTTCTAACAGTAGAATTGAAGAAATATAATTTACATATTCTGACTAATTTTTTTGCCTCAAAACACAGTGAAATAAATTTTTACCATATATTGTCACTTGAGAACGTGATGGATCTCATATTAAAATGTATCACACTATATTTGAATATAATCTGAACATGCGATAACATAAATACTTTCTGCTATAAAAACAATAAACTGATGCAGGTTAGAGCAGAATGTATTGGTACGTATTTTTTTATTGCACGTATTCATTTTTTAGATTCTGGCCACACTGAAAATTCATTGCAGTGTGAATCTAGTCCACTGTTACGACAGTGATTGAGAAACATTACTCAAGTTACCCCAAATAAATAATATTTTCCCCGCTACAAATATGTTTAACATAAATATACACGTGTATACACCATAGTCAAGTAGGCAGTACTATCTAACCTTACCGAAGAAATAAGTATCGTTATCATTGTTCCGTTTACTTGAATATGAAAATAGACTAAAATGTATATATACGTTGAACAAAGGCAGACAAGAAAGGAAAGGTGAGAGAACATTGACCCGATGAGTTGACTTCACGTAAATTGTTCGGTTGGGCCCATTTGGGCAACTTTATGATACGGCCAGGAAACGGGAGAGACGACGGCTTGTGGTTTTTGAAGAACCTTCGGGAAGAATCGAAAAGCACACTTTCATATACAATATATAAACTGTATACATAGTTTTTAAGATTCACCATCGACCAATCCTTTGTTGATTCAAGATACAATATAAACGGTATATTGGTGTTTATCTTGAAACATTTCGATTTAACTATTTATTCATCTTTTTTTTTTTTTTCATGCATTTTTTTTGGTTTTTGGTTATATGGTAAAGTATTGTAATGGCCTTACCGATTCGTGTGGTCGTGCGTTAAACTCTACTACGGCTTTTTGTAGTTCGCAGTTTTGTCGTCGAAGAAGTGCAATCTGAAAATACATTAGGTTGATGTTCATGAGAATGTGAGGAATAAATGGAAAGAAATAGTAGAAACAAGATAGAATGTTTTCATCAATAAATTATTAAATAAATTAGTTCAGATAATAATATTCATGTAGATAGGAGGTTGTAACGAATATTTTAATATCTAGAATCGGTGAGAGGAAGTCCAGTGGTTGGCTTCAGCAAGGGATCGTGCGATGTGCGTCGTTGTTTGCTTTGTTTATCTCTTAGTTTGCACTGCGATAAATACACCACCTCAACGACGCGTCATATTTTCATGTGCCAGATTATCTCCAACGCCACGATATCTAGCGGGCGACCACATGCAAGTAAAGTTTATGTGTTTGTTTTCTTTTTTTTTTTTTAAGGGGTCCGCGCAACTATTTCAGTGAGAGAAACAGGAGAATTTTAGTAGCCTAAGTTGATAAAATAATGGAAAAATAAATAAAATAAAATATATCTACGATCTGGATTTTTTACATTGCTCAATATTTTGATGGAGCTCAGCACATTTGAATGTGATTCAAATTACGTGAGACTCGTTGATGAAGTTGTTGACGATGCAGACAATTCTTATTACATTACACGAAACGTTATCAACGGTTTATATTTGACGTGAGAATGTGCACATTATTTCTATACATACTGAAAGAACTAACGTTTATATTTAATATGATAGTGAATGGTGGTAGTGATCGCGCGTGAAAAATATTGGGATTAATGGTTTGGAAGATAAGGCAATGTTTGATTTACACTTGGTCAAGATTATAGTGGAAACTAACATCTGTTGAAATATTTCCTAGTCGAATCATCTTGATTATCAATGTATTACTTATCAGCACATATGCCGAAAGAAAAAGATAGGCGAAGTGTTTTTGTACTATAGTATATCAATATTTGAAATTAATATTTTACTTATTTTTTTTTTTTTTTTTTACCTCGGCATCTTTTGAATTAAGCAACTCTTGTAACTGAATGCACCTCTCATTAGTTTCTTCGAATTGTCTCGATCGCTCATCTGTAACAAGAAAATGAAACGAAACAAAAAAATATTAGATTTTGTTTTCGATGAAAATTGCGTTATTTGTTTGCATAAATATGATAGAATGTGGAGAGTAGGGGCTGAGACGTGAGAATGTCGAACTTTAAGTTTTATATGTTGCTGTCTTTAAACTTCCAAGAAATTAATTAACCGTTTTATTGTGACTCAATCTTAAAGTTATTTCATCATGAAAGCCGGTATTTTGTGGGTGTATAAATTGTGATCGATTAAGTTAGTCAAGAAAAAAATTTTCATCATGAATAATCAATAACGTTGGAAGATAAAATGACCACCCTAGTTCATAATGATATTCACCAGTGCACGAATTTGGATCACCATTATTTTACATAACTGGTTAATAAGATTTTTGTGTTCTATATGCAATTTTTAATTGTTTCAGGCATATATGACACCATTTCAAACAAAAGTTGTATCACATAAAAGTTACAGAAATGTAAGTAATCAGACCTGAATGCACAATTTGTTCGCGTGCATCAATGCTCCACAATGCATTTTTAATTCAATTCCTCTCACAAAAATCTCCCATAACCCACTGTCTAATTTTTTTTTCATGAAAAATATTAGTTCCTGAAGTGTTATATCCAAAATTGATATTCATTCGGAATTTATTCCTTGCTAATATAACAATCACGAGGGAATGCTCCCATTTGAAAGCTCTGGGAATGCATGATACTTATATTTTTTTTTGTTTAGAAACAATAAATATCCATAATGTATTTTTTTTGTCTTTGTCTATTATGTCTTGGGGATGTTATTTGTAAAATATCGCATGACGAGAATTAATAACATGTCTGCTACTGCCGTCGGAGTTGGACCGAGTCTCAAGTTGCAGCAGTGACGTTAACAATGATTCCATTTTGTGTTGATTCGAAATAAAAAAAAAAGTGATCATTCCACTGGCTTCAAACGAAATCATTTGAAAAACCGCAAATAGGAAGAGAAGTGACAACGAACAATGTGGTAAACAAAGAATGTATGATTTTTTATTAATTTTATGAATTCCAATGTCAAGAGAAATATCAATTTTCTATATATCAATCCGATTCCAATGAGATTTCTTTGAACTCGTTTGATGTATAAGTTCCTATGCAAGCACGTCAATGAGAAGAAAAGTCAATGACCCAGTACTTGAAAAAGTCTCCCAATCATCTAGTAGCATCGAAATAACCATATCTCCTCGAATTTAATGAAAACATGTTTGTCGTGGGTTTTCTTTCTCAATGTTGTGAGGACAGAATAATGAAAAGGACGATTACTTATTCCATCGTAATCAGAAACAACGATCTTACTTCTCTTGGTCGTTCGTGGAAAATAATAGGGGTGACGTACATCGACTACTCAAACTTTAAACCCCGTAGGGAACGAATTGTGAAAAAAAGATTTTCTAGTGTTGTTCATCTATTTGAATTGATCTACATATACCAATGTGGATTATTGTACTAAAGTATGAATAAATTTCATCTTAGAATAGATTTATTGATTTCAAATATTCGCACTCTGTTTTTCGTCAGTAATTTGGGTATAAGACAACTACCAGCTCTTAACCTTGTGAATTACTTTGTCGCACTACGTTTCCAATTCCAATATAATTATATTTCATCTTAATCTCAAGAGTGTCTTGTCGAAACAATAAAAAAATTAGTACATATTATGTCAATAACAAGGAGACGATTAGTTGCTATGTTTTATTTACATGTATCTACCGGCGTGACGAAAATAATTGTACGAATTACTAGCATGATACAACGTAGGAAATAAGTGTTTTACTTTTCAAATATTTGGTCATGTTTCCATGAAATTTATGATTAACTAGTTTTTTTGAAGAGTATGAGATTCAATTACGGAATTATTATTCTGTTATTCTTCTGGAAGATTGAATAAATATCTATACTATTTTACAAATTTGATGAAGAAATTAATACAAAATGAGATACATTATTTAGGGTTTTGACTTGGAGATACTGATAGTGCGAGGTGCGGTCTTGTGTATCCATAGAGTAGGAGTGAATAGTGAGGTGAACATACGCACGATGATAATATTATATTGCACATAATAGGTATGAGTGTATGTATAACACAACTAATTTTTCAACAACTTGATAGAACTATTAAAATTTGTCATAAATTCGTGTCAATTCTGGTAGAGACTGTATAGCCAATTTATGTTTGATTGTCACGAGCTTCATGAAAATTCAATTGCGTTGAAATATCTCAGCAAATATTCACAAAACTTCATACACGTGAGAGATTTTTCTACATACTTAGAGAAAATCATAGAAAATCTAATTTTACTCTAACCCCAAATTGTTGCTATACGAATTCAATTATAATATTTGTAATTTGAATGATTGTAGAGAGTCTAACAATAATGCAACAGTCTACAGAATATCGTGGTACATATTACACACGAGCTACGATAACTGTGGCCTTGATTGATGTGGCCAGATATGTAACAAATAATTTGTTCTCGCCAAAGTTGGAATATTATGTACAGTGTGATGATATACGGGAGTTCATTAGAATAAGACATCAAAGACAGCTAGCCTTTTTTTCATAGCTACAGAGTTTGGATAATTTTATTCCAGTTTTGAAGATATTTTGAACATTTTTTCTAATTTTTCCATAAAGATTTCAATCAGCCAGTCAGAGACATGAATTTTTTCAAGAAAAACCGAGGCACAATAAATTTCATTTTCCATCAGGAATCTTCCGCCCAATGTAACCTCTCACATAAAATCGAAAAAATACCATCTGACTATCAAACGGTATCCTCCACAAACTTCACGAGTCATAAATTTCTGCACTTGCTAGTTTATAATCAAGTGCCCAGATGACTGAGCTTCGCTCAATGAATTATCGATACACAATCTAAAACGAATCAACAAATCTGATATTATCAAACGATCAATATGAAAAAAATGAACGAAGCGAATTTGTATTTGTATTTATATAAATATCAAACACTAATGAATAGGGAAATCCATCACAATGTATTTTCCTAGAGTGCAAATTTAGATTACATTCCCAATACTGTAAATAACAGAATCAGCTCAGACGCTCCTTATCATGAGGACCATTTTCAAAATAAGGCTGATAAAGAAATGAACAAGGATTGATTACTTAATAGTATTCATTTACATAGATAAATATAAATGACACATACAACGCAATCCAACTCTCAACCTTTAATTGAGTAAAATTCAAATCTCCCGCTGTAATAATAACACAGTAATATTAGTCGGTATGGCAGAGTTGTATTTTGACAGCACTACAAAATCTGTTTTCAGTAGACATGCAGATAAACAAAAATTACTCTAAATTAATTTGCCTTAAATAGTAAAAAAAAAACATGATGAAATTTACCAATTTCGTCCACAATCCCCTCGGACAATACTTCCTTTGTAAAATTAGTTATTTGCCCTTTCAAATTTGATAGGCTAGAAAGTCCGTCCCCGAACCACGCCATTTTACACGTCACAAACAGTGACAAATATATTATACTTGATATTAGCGTTGATAATTATTTAATATATCAATAGAAATATTTAGAAAATAATTGTCAATGTTGAATCGTACAGAAATATTGAAAACATAAAGAATCACTTGCAAGACGTTGGGACACATACACATTTCAGTAAAACACCACCTACTTGTATACATTTATATATGTGAGCTAACACATGACGTATAAGAAAGTTCATTTAGCTTCCTCTCGCGCCCAAAAATTGCAGTATCAAACTACATTACCAACAATATGACTGATAGTTGCGCCAACTACAATCAAAGTTTCAAAGTTGCGCTGAACCAGCGGTAAACCATTTTCCTTTAATTTAAAAAAAAATGCGCACATATTGTTCTCCAGTAAAAATTTAATTGTATCAGGAATTATTACTATTGACTTAACGTGAATTTATCCAATTAATATAGAGAACAAATTATCGTTCAAAGGATGAAATATATATCAGTGTATTTCACCTCGGGGGTATGTATACCTGAATATATATCAAGTGATTGAAAACAGGTGGGTGATAATTGATATCTGAATTAAATAATATCTCAATCAAAATAATATGATATGTTTTTCTAATGTTTATTTTATTTTGCAGCTGCACAAGGACATTATTAAATTTAAATAAGAAAACATTTATCACAAATGAACATTTATATTCTCATTTTAAATACATGATAATTATACCGAAGTAAAGTACTGGAAAAAATGTGTCTAATTAGCTGAAGATACTCTGAAATCTGAAAAAAAAACACCAAATCGTTGTTGCGAGACTAGTTGACCCAGTTGTGTGATAGTGTCAACGGCACGTTAAGAGAACTGCATACGGAAAAAAAAAAAAAAAAGGCAGCGTTGATGTAACGAGAGAAGGTTCTACCAAAGTACCTCCGAAGCGTTTTTTGAAGCATCATCAGACTATCGAAAGGGATATTATTGGCACGCGGCAGTCTGATCTTAAGTGCGAATGGAAAAAAAAAAAAAAAAAAATGGAGAGAGTGAGGATGGTGCGTATAAAGTAGAGTATATGGAAAGGACTGAACACTTCACTATGCTTCGTTTATATATTCAGTGCCGAGTACAATGTAATTTGAGCCCTGAACACATATACCCACATCATTTTTTTTTTTTCCCCTATTTATCCAATCAACATGTTAACCGGCAAACATATTAACGCATGTCAATTAATTTAACCTCATGAAAATCATTGATGTGAGTCATAATGTTGACAAGTAACATCATCGTGGTGAGTTTTTCCAAAAGGAGAAAAACGTGAAGCAGTAGTAGAGCTCATGGTGAATGAGATAGAATGAACGAGGGATAGAGAGACAAAGAGGAAGAGAAATATAGAAGGGAGGTAAAGAAAGAGAAAGGGAGATTGAAGTACGAGTGAATCCGGTACTGTGACTCGCTATCGCGATGAACGAAGCGAAAAAGGGTTATAGAGTGTGTAATATGGCTGAGTGAGACGGGTATGCGCACGTCGAGGGAACGAAAGGCGAAGAGAAAAAGAAAAAGGCGGACAAGGCAAAGGCATATTCGAATCCTTCGCTTGACTCAGCTCAGTCCGATCCAAGCCACTGCGCCGGTCAGCTACTATACAGAATCGTGGCGTTAAACCGCGTCCCGGTTGTGTTGCGCTTTCGGTTGGCGCGCTTCTCATTTCAGTTTAATATTTCAAAATTATTTATTCACAACAGCACAATTAAATATGGCATTTTTATTTTTATCAACATTATGTCGGATTAATTTATAAAATTTTTGTAAATTGGTGGATTCAATTTGAATTATTATAGAGTATTGTCATGCAACTAATATCTGTCAAATGTGAAATTTATGTCAAAGTAAAATATTGAATGAAAATAGTTTGAATAAAACGTATAATACGTGGGGGAATGCGACACTTGTGAAGATTTATTGAATTTATTCAAAGCCATCATTTTTACACTTGAATGTTACGAGTCAAAGGTGCGTATATGAAATATTTTCATCGATTGTTTACGTGGCGAGGATGAGCAAGGATCCGGTTAGAAGAGACTCCTCTTGTCCGGCTCTTCGCGATGGTGAATACGCGCTATGTCTCAGTGTCGTAAAGCACGTCCGGAGACGAGGTACAGTCGCGTCTTTATACACATATACTGATACATACATTTATGTGTATGAGATCGCTGGTGGTTACAACTATTTTAATCTGAGAGTCAATGCCGAGAGAGGAAGAGAAAAGACATGGCCATAGAGAACCCCTTTGCCATTGTTCATATTTGAATTTATTTCTTTCAAATTTTTATTTTTTATTTCTAAGGTGTAGAAAGATAGTGTATGCACGTCAGCTGTTAATTGCGAAAAATTATGCAGCTCTGAAGTACTCTGCGATTTAATAATATATATATATATATATATATATATATCTATATAGAAATGTGTATTTTCCCATTTCATTTGCGTGAAACAATAGCGCCAAGTGGATGGCAAAATGTTTATGTACATCCATGTATGAATGTATGTATGTATATCTATATAAGTACACATAGAACTGAGCGCGAGCGGCATTTTTCTCGCGACTCACGCTCGATTATAATTATAATGAACGTTCCGGAAATGAGAGCGGCTTAGGAAAAAAAAAAAAAATATATACATGCTCCGCAATTCTCGCATCTTGCATAGAAGCGCGAATTTTCTACACACGTGAACTTAAATTAATTACCCAAACGAAGAATGGGTATAATTTATTTATTTATTCATTATTTTTTTTTTTTTTCGTTCATAATGAAGATAAATAATGATGATATATAATTATTTTATTAATGATAATGTTATTCCAATTTATGGATAGAATAATTTGTATCGACGCTATATAAGTTCAATGGTTTTTATAGACTTTGATACGTAAAATCAAAATGTGCTGGTTTTTTTTTTTTTTTTTTTTTTTTAGGTATTGTGTAATCTATTTGTCATCGACTACATTGTTCAGATTGAAATGATTGGTAGAGAGTTATAAATACGGAGGAAATTTTGCAATCAGATATTTTAGTTCTAGAAAGATAAAAATTTCATTTTTTCAATTTTTGAACTATCACAATTAGATTTTACGATAATTGGTGTGGCACTGTCATTGAAAAAATGACAGTAATAAAAAACGAAAAAGTATAGAGAATTGATTTACGGCAAAATAAAAAATTAATATTAACATTCAATCAATCAAATTATTCATGAAAAATATTTCGCGTAATTTTTTCAATAAAAAAAACCAACATATTCCAATTCTGCATTTCAAAATGCATGACATTAATCGAGAAGACCTTGGAGTGATCACAGTCCTCGTGGCCTAATAGTAGAACGAATATGTCGACTAATATTTGAATAATTTCTTTTTTTTTTACATTCGTCTATTGACCGAAATTTTTATCCTCATAAAATATACAGACATGAAATTGTCGAATTTCAATTCGAAACTAATCCGTATGGGTTGACGGATGGAATAGATGATATGTATTTTATTATTATCATTATTATTATTTTATGTTTTTTTTTTTGGTAAAATATTTGATGATATATATCTGTGACGAGTGTTGAAATCAAGCGAGGCAAATAAAATATAAAATATACACATACATGTAAAATACATACAGATATATCGTGATCGCATTGGACGATAGAATAAAAGTGAGTGACTATGTATATATAACTCCCACTCGTTTATATATAAATATATATACACGTGCGTGTGCACAATACCGTGAAGAATTGTATTCGAGATGTAACGAAGGCACTCGCCACTCTCGTAACGGTATAAACAACTAACGGAAGGGAACAAGAGACGAAAGAGAGAAGAAGAGAGAAAAAAAAGTCACTGAGACATTTAGGATACACACACGGAACTACACACGTGGATATGTTGACGAAGGCGGAACAAAATGATATACATTTATGTATGGATGTTGTAAATTGTAAATTGTAACTTTGTACTTTCACCCCCGCAATAACAATTGTTTATTCATATTGAAGATATATTATTCAGAATAATTGTCAAGAAGATCGCAGAGAGACAATGCATGTAACTATCCTACCTATTTACCTCTTTTGTTCAATATTTGAGTGACTTTTTCAATTGTCACTCGATTTTATTTTTGTAAAAGGTTCAGATGCGCAATATTAAACACCTTTATAGGGAATGACGGAAATGGGGGGGAGGTGGTGAGATGTGACACAATAGAATGGAAAATATGAAAGACGACTTTGTCTCTTTACAAGAAGAATGGGACACTTGTACTGCGACATTGCAATATAGACACAATGAAAAAAGAAAAAAGAAGAAACGAAAAAGACAATACCATTTTTATTTTTTGTTTTCGTCTTGCGATTCTACTGAATTTCTTTTTTTTTTTCACGTATATATATATATATATTTCCGAAGGACATTTGGTTGATTGAAAACTGAATGTATAGAGTGAGCATTCAATAGTATATACTTTATTCAATGGACATGAAAGAAAAGTTGGAACGAACGTAACGTTTATTTTGTTTCTCGTAGCATGAAAATCAGATCGAACTTTTTCTCTGATGCAAGCTATATTCTCAGTATCGTGATCTATAGTATAATAACAATTGACTTACTAATTACTTCAGTGAAGTTAATTGAAATAAAAAATACTACAATTGAATCGTTTATTGTTTTAGGATGCAGCGTTGTGGAAGCTAACAAGTTGTTCAAAAGCAGTCAATCAAAAAAGATGACATTAAGCAACATCCAGTAACGGTGAAAAAGAATTTCGAAGTAATAACAAAAGGAGACAAATAAAAAGGAAATCAAATAAAAGAACGCATCAGGTACTAAAAGCGTTCTAACGAGGGATAAAACAGAAAAGGAAAAAGGATAAAAAAAAAAAAGACGAGGAAAAAATTAACAGACAAGCACCCACGAAGAGGATGGTCGTCGAATGGTTATGCCCGGGAATGAGGCCCACTGGTAGTCGCAGGCCTCGGATTCTTCACTGCAAGGTCATTCTCCTTGACGAGCACGAGTTGTTGCAAGACGTGTTGGTGAGTATAGTTATAACTAACTATATAGCGAATTCGCATACGTGACGTTTTACGCCTCAATGGCATATAAACAAAGCAGACAAAGTGTACGTGGATCAGTACAGGGCACGTCGGTGGTCTTCCCGCTATGTATAGTTTCACCTGTAAAAAAAAAAAGGGAGAATATTTGAAAATAAAATAAAATACACCCTTAAATGAAAAATAACACGTAAAAAAAAAAATAGCAACAAAAATAATGTACTAAGAGAGTTGGCAGTGGAATGAATTGCGTTTCATTCATCAACGCTGCCGTTATGTTCAGGGTTCTGTAGAAACTAAAAAAAAAAAAGAAAACGAAAAAAAAAATAACATTAATACATGTATATATCGAGACTGGGATCGTTTTCTCTTTTCGAGTTCCCTCGTCTCATTGGTGCGAGTGCTGGCGGCTCTCTCACTTCACCTCCGTCCAACATATACCAACCTTCAACCCATACCCTATGCTTATCATGCGCTTAGCCAGAGGGTAAATCAGCCGAGACTGAACCACATGGACCTTTCGCGGGCGTTGAGGTATAAGAACGTATGAAAAAATTGAAATTACTTAATGGACTACCTTGTGTGTACGTGGAAATAACCATGTACATATGCATATATAAATTATTTCCATTTTTTACTTTCAATTCGTGTCGATTGAATGAAAAAGAATAAACAGAAAATTAATCCACATTCCGAATCCTAATAAAATAAATTATAATGGTTAATATATGTGGTGTAATATATGAGTTGAATTAACTTTCATCGTCAACATTGCATTTACTTGACATTAAAGATGAAACAATGTTGTACATAAATATATGTATGTACATAATATGTGTACTTATATACACGTGTGCAATTTAGTTCGGTGTTATGGCGTCTGGTGTGCTCTGTTATTAGAAGATACACGAAAATTATCGTTAGCCCATCAACCCTTTCTTTGCCCTCTTCGCTCGACGCCCTCCTAATTCGCGCGCGTGAATTTTTTTTCTCTTCCCTTTTCCTTTTTTCTTCTTTCTACTGCGTTCTCGCCGCGACCAGGAGGGCGTTTTGTTACCGCGCGCCACAAGGCATCCGACGAATTCCCCAAGCTTCCCAATCCGCACGTGCCCATGAGCACTGTATGTTTACTCGGCCGCACTTTTACTTCGTGAAAGAGTGATGAGGAGAAAAAAAAAAGTTTTAATTACAATTAGTTTCGTTTTTATTATAGAGAATCGAAAACTTTTATTTTGTTGTACTCATTGTGTAAATGTTCAGTGGAATTGGTATTGGAAAATAATTTTTTTAAGCTTCCTGCGGTAATGGATAATAATATAAAATATGTTTAACTAATTTCACTCATATTATCAATAAATCTTTTTTATAATTACTCTATATAAATAGAAGAAATTCTGAACTATTCATGGCATTTTAATCCGCATCTCGTGAGACTTGCTTTCTCTCTCTTAACTCTCTTCACAACAAAATAAGTGAGAACTAAAGTGTGTTATTTTTACACACATGAGTATGTTATTCCTGATCTTTACCATTGTAGTTACTTCAAACAAGTTTACAAGTGTGTTCAAAGTGACTACAATAGTAAAGATAGGGAATGACACTCTCATGTTTGTGTTGGAACAACACACTTCAGTTTCCAGTGATTTGCAGTGTTTCTCTTTCGATAAAAAACGAACGACCCACAGTGGTGAGTCTGAGCAATGAAAAATTGATAACAATCCGTCGGAGACACATATATATATCACAAATCTCTGGAAGAATGTAAATAGGTTAATAAGATAGCAGGAATGAATCACAGAAACAATTCTCTGATCGTAAATATCGTTCGAAGATTTTTTCTATATATTTTGGAAGAATTAAAATTGAATGACAATTTTCAGAATTGTCTCTAAGCTGTCGTGAAGAATTTGAAATCGTGAGTGATGATACTAGAAGATCCATTGTTTATATTAAAAATATATCCTCCAGAATTCATGCATTCATAATGTGGGACAAAGTATTAGAATATGTGGGGAAAAAAAACAAATATTTATAAATCTTCAATAAAAGAAAATAGAAATAAATATTTTCAGTCAATAATTAAATTTCAAATCTGTTTAAAGTTTTATAAGTAAAATTGTAATAACATGAAGTTGAGAGCCAATGCCATTATCTGAATATTATCCTGCTTGAATCAAGCAAACATTTTCTTCTTGTTATTCTTGAAACATTGAGGGAATAAGAGTTGATATAAGAAATGTTTTCTTCTTTTAATAATCTAATGTAAATATATGTTAAAAAAATGTGAGGAGAATATCTCGTACAAATTTTCACAGCCACATAATTGTCTGCATTATAAGCACGAGAAACCGGAGGATAATGGTAGTTTAATGTAGCGCGTAACACGCGACATTAATTATCATGGGGACGAATCCAACTATACTGTATAGAGATATATTTATATGTAAAGCGTTGCACATAGCAGCAGCCAGTGGGTACGAAGCAAAAGGCATTGACAAACGATCTTCCACGCTATGCAATGTTGAATCTTCCGGAACGGGCCAATGGTATATAAATATATATGTGTATGGTGTAAACGTGTATTGGAATCGCTACAACAGCATCTTGTTCTATACATACATAACGAATGAGCCAATGAATTTTCGCGCGAAACTCCAGGAGATAATACGATCCGATAAATGTATATAAGTCTTTCCGGCGCAACTACATATATATATTATATGTATATATATTAAATATATCTATATAGATATGCATATATGAGTACGGGTATTACAAACTATTGGCGGATGATTTACGATATCGAGACAGATAGCAAGTACGTGTACATCTTCTGAACGAGATTGCCAACACCATTGGCTATTGCGGATGTCGATTTATTTTTATTTTTCATATTTTATTTTTTGATTTTCATTATTATTGCATAATAACATGGATAGTTTTCATCGGATTAAGAATACTTGTAACGCTTCCTGGCGATACTATAGCAGTCGTATTAATCAATTGCAGACCATATTTCATAGTGTAATTAAGATATGTCAGAGCATTAATATCTCAATTATCACCGTGGGAGAAAATGAATAAAAATAATGTGTAAGATTTAAACTAGTTCTATTATGGAACGAAGGACTGGTAATGAATTTCAATCTTCAATGTAGGTTTTTAGGAATTAATATTCATTTATGAATAAATTTTCAAATACATTGTTGGGAGTTTTTCTTTTCCAGAAAAGTTGAATTGACAACGTTTATTTTCCAACATTATAGATATTGGTATTGGCATTTCTATGGCTCACGTACTACAGAATTATGATGAAAAACGTAAGATCTATTTGTAAAATATCTCAGGAAATAATTATTACACTGAGGAAATAAAAAAATGATTTGAACTGAATGTAACGAATTTGATTCAAACTGATTTAGTTTTCTATATTGCAAGTGAACATTATTAAATGTATATATTAACCTACATAAAAATTTAATCTGGATAAATATGCTGATATAAATGCGCGGAAGAGCCATTCTTCAGTTTCCATTCATGTCGAACTGAGAAGAAATAATTGAAGAAAAAAAATGCAGTCGCAAGCACTTTCTCGCATATTTTTACAAATTATTATTAAAAAGTCTTGAGAAGTATGACAATTATGAAATAGTAAATTAATGTCAATTTGTAAAATATTCGGTAATGGTGTACATAACAATCAAATTGCGAATTCGTTAATTGACGAGCAGAATTTCTAATTGTATACACACGCATAGACCGTTGAGATTTTTTGGAATTCTAACTTCTGATGTGCATGCAATAATATATTATTTTCAAAAAATCTTGAAATATCACAATCATGCAATCAAAATTCATATGATGCTAAATATTTATTAGAAAAATTTAACTCATATACTATTGAGAGTATATGTAAGACAAAGAAAAGTGCGAAAAGAAACCAACTATTTTCTAATCTCACAGCACCGCACTTGCTCAATATAAATGAATATTATATAAAAAAGATATCTATAATTGAGAATAAACTATGAAGTTCGTTTTAAATCAAAAATATTCATCTTAATATAATGTTAATAGTTTCCCATCAGATCATAATCGCCAAAATATTATTAAGGCTTCATTAAAAACTGCATTATTTCTATCCAAATAATTTCTTCTTTGTTAGTATGAAAAGCGAAACCATTTTATCGACCAGTTCGGTGAAAGGAATCGATCTAAATTTGTAGATCCCAAGAATATCATAAATAAATTAAAGACGCACCATTCATACTATTATCATTAAATAGCAGCTAAAATATTCTAAAAGTGTTCTATATTTTTAAATTCACAAATAAATTATCAATTGTATGACTGATAAATTTTTTTTTTTCACCGACATATTCAATCAAACTTTTTTTTATACACCCACGAAATACATTCTATGATGCATAATATAGAACTACCTTAAAATACTATTTGAAACATAATGAGTATATGGAAGCAGAAAAGAGACGAGGAGATGAAACGCGAGAGGAAATGTATATGTATGTATTGGAGGGGTAGTGGATTCCCACGACGTGGTCTCGTCGCTGGGGGCTGAAACGTAGCGAGAAATGGTTAAATAAACGGTTGCCCGTGCGCGTAAAGACGGAATACACTTGGGCGAACGAATGAATGCCGCAGGGATAGGCCGTGGTCGATCCTTCTGACGCACGCGAGCCAAAGATGATTGCTTGCCTACCTGTATACCACCACCATCACCTATATAACCATCGGCATGTTAGAATATATCGCCGGGGGCCAAGTTAACTTGCCCATCACTCTTTTTTTCTCTTCACCTTACCCCGTATAGCGCCGCCGCCGCCGCCGCGCACTTTCATTATGTAGTGCCCCGCGAGCTGCTCTCGTTTATTTATCCGATCAACTTAACTCTTGCTTTTGACCTTGCGTGCGGCGTTTATACCTGCCTGACTACACGGTATACCACCCAGAGCTTTATTGTCTCCTCTGTTAAATATTTGCAAAAAGAATAAGAAGAAAATTTGAGAAAGAATAAAAAAAAAATTTGCAAGTGCTGCAATTTTTCATTTATTCCATCAATCCTCCCTTATATTGATGCGAAACGCGATTGATGTGAGGGAAAATGTCGTTGGTATAAATTGGCATTCATCGAAAGACAAAGCAGAAGATGGAGAGACATGAGCACATAGCGCTTTGGCATACCTCTACGTATTCCGGTACAAGGCGACACGTTTGCACGAGTCCGCGGACAAGCGTGACTCGCACCAATGTATATAACGAATATATATATATATTGTTTCTTATTATTCATCTGCCGTTTAGATATTCTGGAGGACTGTTGCGCGTGTGTTTGCCAGGCATATTTTAAAGCGAAAAATATTCTTAACTTTATATCACAACTGTTATAAGCATGTTTATGTATTCATATGATATTTACTATCAATATATACAGACGAAATATTTATTCGAACTGATAGTGATGATATTCTACTGGGGACAAGTTGTGAACTTGAGATGTATGAAAGAATATACGAAAATTATAAATGAAATATATATTTGAAAAAAGAATATATATAATTTTTCTCATTCCAGTTCTTTGTATATTCACGTACAAATATTACTTTTTTTTTTTTCGGGTGAACGCTGTCACGTGAGAGCTGTGAACAACCCCAAAAGAGGTTGTTGGTAAGCGGGGATGCTTAAAATGACTAATTAAATTCTCATGTGAATTGTGATACTTTATATCTACTTTTTTATTCATGGTCTGGCGAATTCGCAAATTTACTTAAAATATATTCTTCACACATTCTTACGCATGGTAATTTGATGTACTTGAAGAGTTTTTTTTATTATATATTGAGCGAATATTCAATACCTCCGGGATATGCTTTCCATAAAAATCACATTTGAGAAAGGTAACGAAAGGTTATATATTTAAAGTACATTTTTTCGTTTGTAATTTCAAGTATTCTTCGTATATTCCCGATATACTCAATTTTTTCGTGGGTTGAGACAATAAAATAAAAGTGAGACACATATCCAGGAATAAAATCATACGAATGGAAATTATTGATTTTAAATCTCGACAACTTTTTATTGAAAACCGTCATCACATCTGATTTAAAATTCAATTCTCGTATACATTAATTCATATTATTGTCCCCATTCATGCAAATATATATGTGATTCACAGTTCACATTGAGTTTAAAATGATGAAAAAGGATTAGAAATAAGATTAAATATTTATTTCAAATTGTTCAGTTAAATTGAATCATTCTTCACTTCAACGTAAGTGTAAGATAAAAAATGTTTCAACTCAAATTAGTCAGACTTGATCCAGATCATGTTTTTTCCCAACAGTAAACTCATTCCACTTGTATATATTCGTACTCACTGCTCTAATACATAAACTACTGTGTGCACTCACGTGTTGTACGTATACCCTCAATGCTTACATAAACGTGTATGTATATGGTTGTCGTCTATACAGTCACCGTGTAACGGTGTTCAGTGAATGCAACAGGGTGGCGGTCGCGGGGGGTATATATAAGGAGTGGAAGGAATATAGCGAGAAGAAAAAAGGAAAAAAAAAGTGAAAAAAATTGTAAGAAAAAAGTGAAAACAATGCGTGCCACACGTTGAACGTGTTATTTCGCTGCGGTGTCGTAAACTTCAGAACGTCCTGTCATGCTGCAGCATACCGCACACCATTCTCGTATTTCATATCATCGCGTAAACAATTGAAAAAATAATAATAAAAAATAAATATTTACAATCGTTTATTGCCCTTGAATTTTTTAACGATAAAACATTATAAAATAAAACTGTGTCCGATGAGAAAATTTAAGTTCAAGATGCGTATACGAGACATGTGCGCGCGGTTTTGTCTTTATAGCGCGTCGTCATCCATACAATAAACGTCGGACTGCGCGAGCTCTTGCTTCAACCAAAACTTCTCTCTTGAGGGCTACTCCTGCTTATATCGACTTGTTTTTTTTTTTTCCTTCTTATATACCATGTTTGCTTCACGATCGACGCGTTGCCATTGACCCCGAAAGAAAGGAACAGAGTAAGAAGTACCTCGCGAGAGAGTAAAAAAACAAAAAATAAGTTATACAGAGAAGAAGAGGAGAAAGAAAGATAATAAACTGAAAAAAGAGGGAGAATAAAGAATAAAAAAAACGTGGACAAAGTACCGCGGGGAGAAAGGCATTCGGGCCAGTCGAAACATTCGTCGAGGCAGACAGATATCGCCTCGGGGTTCACCAAATTTTGTGACTCTATCCCTCCCCCCCCGGATCTATAATATAACAGTAATAACGACAACGAATCAATTCATGTACGATATAACATGCAGTTACGTAACATGATAAGCACTCCATCAGAAACATTTCCCTACAGTTAAAAGAGTCATGTTGTGAGAAAAATAAAAGTGAGTTTCGCACCAATTGTGCGAATTCGCGTGACGACAAGACATTCCATCACTTCAATCGTGTTACCAATTTTAGCGTGAATCATCTTTTCTGTTATATAGGCGTGTTGCATGACTGAAAGAATTCCAGTAACAAGCAACAATCCATGTTGGAACAGAACGATCTCTAATTACTAAGTCCAACGAAAAATTTACTTCTTTCATTTCTTTCAACTTATTATCGCAGGTACACTTAAACCCATTCGTCTATATATATTTCTTTACATAACTAACAATTGACCACTCTTTGTGTATGTATATATAAATTGCACGCGTATATATATATATATATATATATATATATATATAGGAGAGTGAGAGTCGAGAATATACCGAAGGTTTTTTTTCTTGCGCGCGTCTTCTTACGAGTATAGGTCTCATAAATATTTTTTTTTTTTTCGACTTAGCGCTTGAAACGATTACCCTGCGTTGCATTGTGGCCGCGTTTACTGTTTTAGACAAAAGATACAAATGTATAGATATGTATTATGACTGTAGACACTATTCGCTGTTGTACCTGTGTATTGTATGTCTTTATAGTGCACGCACCCACAGGGCGTCGTCCGCGCGCGTCAGTGTGCATGCATTGCAGGGGGAAAACAAATGGACGTCATGGACGTCTGACTTCAGTGGGAAACAGGAAACCACCGATTTCAATCTCGGCCACGGGTCTCCGTTCAACTTCGTTGCGCTTTTGTATATGTATAATGTATATACGAGGGATGAATTTACAAATACAGATACTACCTCCATGACGAGTTTTAATTGTTAAAAAGAAATGTCTATATATGATTGGAGAGATAGGATAAGAAAAATTTTTGAAACATGAATAGGATAGAGTGCACCATTTAGAGACGAACAATTAGGCAATCATATCTGTGTGACTTAATGATTAAACAATTTATGTTATTGTATTATCTAATAGAGATTTAGAACCTTGTGCTCGAATTCCTGCAATGATGATGTATGAAAGTATGTTGATAACAAAGATTTTTAACAGATATATCGGATAGATACATAGGCTTTGTGAATAAAGCTTCAAATTGAATGAAGAAATGGTTCTTTTTCATTTGAAACGGATACTATTAGAATATCATACCAAACATATTCGGGCAGATGTCTAGGACAAATCGATGAAAAACTCAAGTGAAATATGATAAAAATGTAGTTACGTCGGTGACTCTGCACATTTGCCCTACTTCTTCAATTGCCCATCACTATTCTAATTATATTATCCAATATTATAGAGTTTAATCATCAATGGAAATTATTGTTTTAATCACAGGGATATTCTTGGTTCATGCAAGAGATGTTATTAAGATAAGAATAAAATGGTCTCCCATTCATTTGCCATATATAAGCAAGAATCTATTTTTTTCCTCAATTTCTTGGGACTTGTTCCCCTTTTTACTAGAACGTGATAATTCTGTGTGCAGTGTAGTTGAAGCTTTTATGTAATTGACTGCATTATAAATAAATTCTTTATCTAGTTTCATCCAATATTTTATGTGTCATAATTATTTTGAAAGAATATTCGAGTTTGAGAACATTCTAATCTTAAACTGAGTCTCAGTTTACACTTTAATTAAAAATAGAAATAACCTTTTCGTATCGAATGGTGAAATGATATTTGCAGTCAGAATACTTTTGTCCTCATTGAAAGACAAATTATGTGAATGTTATCTGTGAATTTATTAATTTATTTTTTGTCTTTTTTTTATGTTTGCAGAGTTCAAATTTGGGACAAGAATTGCTTGATCGTGTATTTCGACATCTTAATTTATTGGAGACTGCTTATTTTGGTTTGCGTTATTTGGATCATGAGAATCAAACGGTGAGAATTGTACTAAAATTATATTGAGTTTGTATTCGTTCCTCGTGAATAATTCATGTTTTATTTAAATTGAACCACTAAAAACTTTGAAAACATTCATTCGAAACTATATTTCTTGAACTATAATCTTTCTGGAACTATGCATCTTGAGATAATTTTATTGATGGTGCAAAATTCAATTAACTTGGAACATTAATTTAGTAATCAAATCTTCCACGTGTTTTTTTTTTTTCTGATAATGTCCTTCTCATTACAACAAACGGAATCTTCTTTTCACAAAGCAGCTGAAATATTGCTTTACTTTCAATCATTTTTTATACCTAACATGTTGGAAAACTATAATCAAGAAAATTAACTTTGGGTTCACTTATTTTCTTCAAAAAAGGAACCAAAAATAGATATTCATAAAAACCATCTATTGTTAAAAACTCTCAATTGAGAATACCCCATCAATAATGAACGCATGTTTATCTCAAGAAGAAATAAAGTTTTCTCGTTAAATTCACGCCGAATCTATGATTGTGTATATAATCATACAAACATATATATATATGACATTGCAATTGCCTTATCCCAATGGCAGACAAACTCAAATTGAATTCACCCTTTTCAAATTAATTCCCATGATCGTAAATCCTCACCGGCTTACGGTGTACCCTACCGTTGATAACTTCGCATTGCTCTCATAACCGCCCACTACGTTTCTTCCACATCGCCGGGAGAGTTGTTTCCATGCATCCGGGGTGGAGATGATGAGGCAATAGGAAACTTTGGACTCGCGTAATTTCCGTTTCATTGGTATTGCCAATGTGTCCACGAAATTCAAAACATATTTCATATAATAAGATTACTGAATTGATTCCAATTCGTAATTAATTATTTTATTAACAATTTTTGTATTATTTGTCACAGCAATGGCTGGATCCAAGCAAAAAAATTGGCAAACAACTGAAAGTACGTAAAGGTGAACAAACGTCAGACACACATACACTTTATTTCGGTGTTAAATTCTACGCTGCTGATCCGTGCAAGCTCATTGAGGAAATTACAAGGTGAGGATAAAATTTATTGTACATCTGAGTCACTTTTTTCTTTTTATAGACAATCCGGTTGGCGGCATTGTTATTTATAGAGATATATATTGAGTGATGTGGTTCAATCACCAAAGTATCCACTGCAGCAATCTTCTAACTTTCAAAATTTGACCACTGCGAACTCACCCATCTCAATGGGGGACTCCCGAAGTTGTTTCCTACACCCAGCAATTAACGGAACGCACCAATTACCCCACACGAAAAACCAAAAAAAAAAAAAAATGAGATAAATTATAGAGTATCCGTCAGAGTTCGTGGCTCTGAATTCATCGCTTCCAGGTCTGTGTTCGTAAGCGACTCGCGAATTACACCCCGTGTGCGATATACACGTATATGTATACATATATATTGTATACTACCTTGGGAGTTGAAATCGCGCCACCAAATTGCAGAGGAGTCCCCGCAATGGTCCAAATATTTCGGGGGCTATATAGTCCAATCGATTGGCGATCATTCGCAAAAAATTCGCAGTCCGTGAGAAAATATCAATGGCTCTTCCTTTTTTTTCTATTTCATATCATATCAATGAATTTTTCAAAGCATATAGAACTATTATAAATCATCACAATGAAATTTAGTGGAATTCACAATTTTATGTATTTATTCAAAGTAATTTTGATTATCATTACATTTTATCAATTATTTTGGATTTTATTTGCAGATATCAATTTTTTCTTCAAATAAAGCAGGACATTGTTCAAGGCAGATTACCTGTGACCTTCGATCTCGCAGCCGAATTGGGCGCTTATGTTGTCCAATGTGAGTAAAAATATTTATCTTATTTGTATACATATATAAACATATTTTTTAACTCATCGACATTATATAAATGTGTGAATAATAGTGTTGCACAATATATCTTTGAAGTCTTTTTCATTCTCGTGTGACACAATTGCCATGGCCATGTGCATTGAGAAAAGTTTCACGCTTTCCGATTGTGCAATACCATATCCGTGGTATCTCGTTTGATGACACGGGAATTGTAAGAATAGAGAGGAAAAAAAGAAAAGAGAAAAAACATATTACACAAAAGAGGTAAGGTTGTGGGTGGGAAGATGAAAGGTGTATATAAAGAAGAGAAAAAAGGGCGGAAAAAAAAATGTAATATCTCAGTAGAATTTCTGGTTACACTTATCAACCGCCAGATTCAAAGTCTCTCAGCAAATAGAGATATGGCAATGTTTGCGTCTCATCGCGTACTCATCAAAAGACATACAGAGTGAATGCACTGTGTATGTCGTGTCGTGTGCTATATATGAATTTCTGGACTGCGATGGAGATTCACGTTTTCACTTACCCACTCGCAATCTACAGAGTGGACTTGAAATTGTGCGCGCGCTTGCACATAACCAATGTAAGTCAGATAAATGGAAAATACGTGTACAATTTCATGTGGAGCAGTAAGATGGGTATTTTGTACGAATGGAGAAAGATAAGAGGCGATACTATAGACTGGAGGAAAATTTGCGGTTGGCAAAGAGAGCATCGAGCAGAATTACCACAACCTTAAAGACGTTCCTTTATACAGATCAATAGAATAGGATATTTCTGCAAAAACATTTTTTATGTTTGTTATGCTCAGATGGCGAGAGATTACTTTAATGAAAGTTTTCGTTTTATTTTCTAAATGCTTCCGCTATTTATTCATGGCGTTATCTAAACAAAGTCATTCTGATGGTAATAGATTATTTTAAAGGATATATATTGTAGGAGCATTGTTCAATCTACCCCTTAAATGATGATTTTCAGCCGACTATTATTTTCTCATGCAATTTCCTGAGACTTTAGTCAATCCCTATCACCATTCAACGATAACTCGACGCTTCAAGAGATAACGGAACGATGAAGCTTCAACCACCCTCTATCAATAACTGGAGTGAAAACAGGGGAAATACGTCATTATATATGTTTGTATACAGTTGCGCAATGTTAAAATTTTAATGAATGTTCTGCACTCATGTTAATGACGATGTGGATATTATTTTTGCAAATGTATGCTATGAGTGGATGAATTTATGAGAGAGTTAAAAGAATATCCAAGTTGCTGTGTTTTACATGGTATATAATATGGTATGGGCAAAACCTACCATTAGTGCTGCAACCTCGAGCAGTATTAAAGTGCCTTAGACGTGGTTCAAGTCTACATTCATCAATGTCAGTCATTTAATTATCAACAACATATGAAATTATTTCCGAGTTAAGATTATTCTTGGTGTATATATATGTGTATATACGCGGCCATTCTTTTATTTTTAATAAAATACTTCGAGTTGAAATAGAAGCTCGATGGTCGAATGAGTATGTAAGTGGATATTCAATCGTGGAGATGTTCTCTAGTTACTTCATGTTAGTCGATCCACCGTTTCTCATTCTAGTTCATTACTCGTTTGTAATACGTGTGCTATTTGATACAATACATTCTTATTCTCTCTTCGATGAATCGTCAGCGAACGCGTGTTACGCCGATTGCTCACCGTTAATCGCCACATGTTATTTGCGGTAACGAGCATTTTATGAAATTTATCACCACGTTCTTATGAGCAAATGAATGATATATTTGACCAGAAAGAGAAATTGATCTCTTGATAATGACTCCTGAATGCCTACTTAATTCGATCGTATTTATTTATTTATTTTTTGTTTTTCAGCGGAACTCGGTGATTATGATCCTAGAAGGCATTCTCTTGGTTATGTTACGGAGTTTCGTTTTCTGGCTAATCAAACATCGGAGCTGGAAGCTAGAATTGTCGAGCTACACAAAACATTAGTGTAAGTAGTTGTATTTCCATTTATCAACTATATTATTTATCTATTTTCCTTTTATAACTCATAAATAATGTGGAATTTTCGTATGTTTAAACAGTGGACAACTCCCTTCAGCTGCGGAACTTAATTATTTGGATAAAGTGAAGTGGCTGGAGATGTATGGTGTCGATTTACACCCGGTTTTGGTAAATAAAGAAAGAACCGATCTATATTATCGTTATCCAGTAATAAAACGAAATTTTATTAATATGAATTTGTTGAAGGGTGAGGACAATGTTGAGTATTTCTTGGGTTTAACACCAAGTGGAATAATATTACTAAGAAATAAAACCAAAGTGGGCAATTATTACTGGCCCCGCATAAATAAAATATATTACAAGGTATATTTGATGTTTGAATAATAATATTTAAATTTGAAATGTGAAATAATTCAAAAGTAAATATTATTATTCATAAATATATTTATAATACTATTCACAGGGAAGATATTTTATGCTTCGCGTCAGCGAAAAAAATTCCGAGGAGCGCACACACGGATTCGAAACTCCTTCACGTGGTGCGTGTCGACATCTTTGGAAGTGTTGCCAAGAGCATCAAGCATTCTTCAGGCTGATGGCAACTGGGCCACCACCACTTAGTCCATACTCGCGTTTTCGATCTTACAGTCCACCTAACACAGAAAAACATCAACAAGGCTCCATTCGTCGCAACCCACCACCATTCCAACGTGCACCAAGCCGAAGAGCTCAACGACGAGTAGTGGAGGGACAGGAAATGGCTGGTCCATTTATTGAAACGCCTGCGGCAGAGCGAAATACAACTGTTCATTCCGTAACACACAACTCGTCTGTTAGAAACGTTAATAATTCCAGCCCTAGAAGTACTCGAAGTGCTCCATGGACTCAAACACATCCTCGAGGTCTCTATACCTCATCCAGTCCGCGATCTGTACGATCGGCAGGTACAGCTCCTGCAGTGAGTTGAAGAGTTTGTCTGACAATACTCTTAGAAATTTATATCTTTCTTGTCATACGTATTTTCATTTATATTCATAGTTATTGAATCGACTTCAACGACGCAGTAGTTCTGTAGAAAGTCAAAGCTCTGGCGATAGCCACAGTCGTAGCGGTCATCGTAGAAGAAGTCACAGTCATAGTCATCGCAGACACAGTCGGCATTCTGACTGTGAATCTGAATTATCGCGAGGTTCCGACAGTCGATCCGGTCATCGGAAACATCGACGGAAGCACAGAAGTTCTCGCAACTCGCGGTATTACAAAATTCCTTTCATCTTTATTAAATTTTTTTATATATACAACTGTTTATATTATTGTTGGAATGCTTTCACAGTCACGAGTTGGTCGATTCTGAACCACAATGGAAGGAAGCTCAAAAGCGAAAAGCTGAGGGGGTCCAAAGAGCAGTGGTAAATAGCTAATATTAATTGTGCAAAAATTGATAATGAATAGAGTAAAGAAAGGAAAATTAATCACCAAATAATTATAGGTGAGTCATACAGAGCCGAGGAGGAGACACAGAAGTAGACATCGAAGTCCATCTCAGAAATTACCGCACGAGCTTAGAAAGTACGTCGAAATAATAGCAATTGCATAAAATAGAAAGTAATGAATAAAAATGGAAACTTTACAGACATTTGGAGTTTGGACTCATCGATACATCAGGAATGAGTGAGCAACAACGCCGAGAAATAGCCTACACTGTTGTGAAAACGCCGGGTATACCGCAAGGTCTCCCACCGCCCAGCAATTTGCGTTTAAATGACGTAGACGTTTCGTCACCACCTAGGTACGATGATCTCAAGAAGACATCAACGCACTTCAACCATCCTCCTATAGAGGATGAAACGGGATCAGTAGTCATTGTTTGATTGATGATTCTATTCATTGTCTACGTATTGTGCATGAATTGGTTGTCTTAATTTTTTTTTTATTTCGTTTCATTAATTTATTTCGAGCATGTAAATTATTATTTACTCGATAAGCATGCGCCCTTATTTATTCGAAGCATGAGTACTATAATAAAACCACTGATTAACAAGCTTGTTGCACCTGTGTATTTATTTCCTGCGTAAGTGCACTCAGTTGACTGGTGGTATTACCACAGTGATTTCATCTGAGATACAAAAGGAATTATTTGTATTTTCGTTAATTCAACTGGCTGTTATGTGTTGTGATTTATGTGCAAAGTATAAAACGGAAGATCATGCTAAAGATTCGATTTCAGAACAATTGGGACGCTTGACAAAAGGGATAAACGTAATCGTCACAGTCGCGAAGGAAATTATGATATGCCCACGTCAAGGCCCATTGGATTTGAACCTCAATGTCCTACAGCTAGAAGCAATTATAATCAATGGAGGGACTATGACTATTCTGCACGTAACAGTAGAATTTTAACAGGCAGTAATGCTGACAGCGGATTGGGAGAAAGTACACCTCAAGACTTTTCGAGCTGCTGCTCAAGCTCAGCTGACAGCACAAGAGCAAGTCGAATGGTATGTTTCATGTGCATTTATTTCGTATTATATTGGCGAAACATCAAACACCTTTGCTTCTTCCATCGTATGTGCTTTAATTTTGAAACTATTGGAATTGATAGAATATTATGACAGGAGTCCTAATATATTTTGGATATGGTAATTGCTTTAGATTTATTTGAATTTCCCATTTATTCTCGATTTATCGTGATAAATGAACGGGATATTCAAATATTTCAAACTATAAACTAACGCAGTATTGTAGTGACATTATTTAATTTGGTGTAGACGCAAATACACTTAGCGGGAGCGGGACGCTATGATTTGTCTGCGAATCAGGAAATCTCCTCGCCTATTGACGCTACTCTGGACGCAGTTCTTCAGCCGATAATATCGTAAGTTTCGATCTTATCTTCGCATGTCAAGTCATTAAGATATTCGCTAATATTATCTGAAGATTGATTTCCTTTTTTCCCTGTTCCCAATTAAATGTGTAATTAAAATAAATATAACTTGTTTGTTTCAGAACCCTAACCCGGCGACCCAAGTATCCACCGAAGTGAGAATGAAGGTAGCGTCCGGCTGGTATTAAATGATGTATAATTACAATTTTCTGTACATTCGTGTCAATTCACGATGCATATGTCGAATAAATATTAACAATCCTCCTAGTCAAAGGATCAATAAAATGAAAGAACTCTTATCCTAATTAAAATAAACGAAATTTTATTCAAAAAAGTGCGAACCTAAGTTTGTTATTCAATTTACGTATCCTTCGATGCCATATGCCTCATAAGATTACCGATAAATTTCTCCATCTTCTTTAAATCCTGAGCAATTTCCGTTTTATATTGCAAAACCTGTAACAAAATTAAAAATGAAAAAGGAATAAAAATAATCAGACAGTATCTTTGATATAAAGAAATGGAATCGTGACACTGCATCACACTCACCGTTCGATTGTCTGTAAGTTTCAAACATAAAATGCCCTTATTGTGGCAATATTTCATCGAATAGCGTGCCTAAAAATCAATATACATTCACAGTTCATTATCCGTTATAAGTAAACATAAAAATTTCAAATGTATATACATTTTTACATATTATAATCCTACCTTCAATGGATCCTGAAGATATAACCTCTCTGCACCCTCTTCAAATTCTTCCCATGAATTCACGTACGTCATTTTTTCAGTTAAAAAATAATTTAATTATTCACATATAAATTTGTGCCACACTTTTATTACTTTAACTGTTTTGATAATTTTTTTTCTCTTTCAATTCAATTAATACAAACTAAACGTAAAGTCTTCCTCCATACGAACACAACTTGGATATTTGTTCGCCGCGCTGCCATTTAAGTTTACGTGGAGGAGGTAGAGAACTTTTTTTGTAATTTTTTTCACATAAGAGAGTCAAACTACACAAAAAAAATATCTAAACGAGCCGGGAAGTTGTTTATGTTGCCCTCTATGAACATTTTAGATTATTTCTTGTTCTGTTCTTCACAACCCGCTAGGTTCAAAATTTACAAAAATATACATAACTTGAAACAAGCTTTTCCACATTATTAAAACTCGAATGGCTATTTGCCCCACGTAAAACTCCATATTAACCCTTATAAGTGATAGATTTCCACACGGAACTGTATCACCATCCTAATATGGTTGTTTATTTATCGTGCAGAATAAATTTTGAATGTTTCCTTTACCTATCCACACAAAAAATAACTTCAAAAATTAATTTCTTATTTATAGTGTAATTAATCTGGAATTCGGAATAAACACAAAGATTCATATTAATTGGAATTACCTATAAGTTCCAGATAACCCTGATTATATCGATTCAGTAATCCAATATCACGAAGGCTTCAATTAATACCTATATTACTTTTCTTGCTCATAAAGAACACGAACAAAGAGTTTAACTAGAGGTGGTGATGTACGGTGGTGCACTCTATAGGTTAAAATATACGCCAATAAACCTTCTGTTGGTCAATAAACAGATTAAAAATGGCGAACACAAATGTATGAAAATGTATAAGGTTTCCTAATATATATATATATATAAATATATATCACTCGTAGCCTTGTGCACACGTTAAAGAGTGTATCACTAAATATTTTTATTTAGAAAAATTAATGCAATAAAATAAGAGTCGTTCAATTAATTCAATTTTATTCTTCATTCCGATAAAAAATTGACCTATATGTATAACGTATTCATGTATACATATATGTATATATACAATATATGCTACTCATATATTTAATGAATGAGGTTAAGTAATCGAAATAAAAAAGACAAAGGCTTTGTATAAACGAAACTGGCAACACTGCTATAAATGGTCTCTGAGTGGTATCACAGTCATTGTGATTTCCAGTCATCTGCAGTTGTCCGCAGTGTGTACGTCTAATTGCATTTTTCACTCACACATATATATATATATATATATACATAGATATATATGTACGTTTTGAGTTATTGTCACGACAAGGCAAGGAAAATTACGTATACTTGTTTGTACTTATTATACAGTGAATAAATATGCACTTGATGACTTTGAAAAAGCGAACGCGAGCAGTGAAGATGAATTTTAATTTTTATTGAAGTGGAAAAGAAAATTTATTTGTACTTCGTTGTTATTTCATTATCAATATATGAAAAATCGATTGTTTATATCACTGGTCTGTGTCGCAAATAATATTATCGGTCAATTTATATCTCAATTATAATGGCTGATTTCGATGCAATTTATGAGGAAGAGGAAGAGAACGAGCAGAATTCGGAGCAACATTACGTGACAATAGTTCCAGATCCTATTGTAGTACGTGGTGGTGGGAATATGACAGTGTGAGTTTATTATTATTATGATGAGCTTACATCCCTTTCTCTCGTTTATACACATTAACATGATGGGAAGGTCTTTAACCCTATCCCAACTGAATGAACGTGACAAAGAGTATGCTATTGGCGAATGATACTCTTGATGCGCAGTTTTTTTTTTAATCTCTCACTCATTATCTTGATTGGATGAAGACAGGTTTATTATATCAATGAAAGATACTTTATATAGTGATTGTATGAGTATACTATTCTAGAGTTGAATGTTAATTAGATGATAGATTGATATGAGTAGCATGATTTAATTAACGTTTTTTTTTTCTCATCCATATAGATTCGGTTTGAGCAATCGATTCGAAGCAGATTTTCCTAATGGATTGGTATCGAGAGTAGCTCCTGAGGAATTCAAAGCTACGGTGATGCGAGTCAACACGGTTTTGAAAAAAACTCTACCTGTTAATGTTAAATGGCTGTTTTGCGGTTGTGTTTGTTGTTGTTGTACATTGGGGTGTTCATTGTGGCCAGTTATTTGTTTGAGTAAAAGAGTAAGTTGAGTTATTGATGAATATGGAAGGTTGAATCATTTGATGGGTTTCATGTTGATGAATGTGAATGACAAAGGAACGATGAATAATTTTTTTTTAGACTCAGCATTCGTTAAATAAGTTGTTGGAATGGGAAAATAGCCGGCTGTATCACAAACTTGGATTACATTGGAGGCTTACTAAACAAAGATGTGATAGTTCATCTATGATGGAATATGTGAGTATAATTTTTATTGGACAAGAATTGTATTTGTATTTGATAGTAACGAAACTTTTTATAATTTAGGTTCTCCTTGTCGAATTTATTCCCAAAATACCAATATACAAACCAGATTAAGAAAGAAAGAAGGGCGATGTAAATAATACAAATTTGAGCATAATAGTGGGAATTTTCGAAAGTCATAAATGTGTTTTGCGTTAATGCTTTCGGTGACAAACTTTTCCTTGTGAATGGTATTTTTGTAAATATAGTAAATAAGTATATTGCGGTGCTTTGGTGTTAAATTGACATTTAGTGATTGATGTTAAGTAAAATAAAATTTGAATATGCGAATGAACTCGAAATGTGAATTTAAAGTCAGGGTTTTTGTGTTTCATTTTACAATGATGAACTTTTATACGCGTGATAATATATGAAAAGAAGCAAACAAAAAATTTGATTTCAATGAGATAATGACCCGAATCATTGAAAAGTTATTTTTATTGGCAACATTATTACATTTCGATATTAAATTGATGTAAATATTTGATGATAATTTTTACATTGTTGTGTCATAACTGTAGATTCATATTTATATAATAATTATTGATATAATGTGAGAAAATATTTGCGTTCTTGCTATTAACCTTTCAAGTCCGTCCAATGCCATATTAAATTCTAAAACATTAATATGCCAAGTAATTCTTTACACGTTACCCGTTATTTTTATTGTGATAGATATATTTAATATTTAACCACTTTTATTATCATCACTATGTTCGAATTTCTCGGGCTTGAATGGTTAATGTAATGAAATATTGAAATGCCCTAGATAAATATCGGCAACACCATGTGATTTTAATATTATCCATAGTCGTCGCATACTAGTAGCTCACTGTTGGTGATAAAAAAAAAAATGAAACCTCGTTGGCTGTGGCCAAAAGCGCTGTAAATAAGTGCGCCATTTGATTACTTATTATCACACACGTTTACAAGATCGTCAATATGTATTTAATAATTGCTACAAAATTGATTTTTTTTCACTGCTACAATTAAATGTGGTTGCTGACAGCCCAATTTTGTCCAAACAATTTATCATAATTTTTTCGTATAAGATTCGTATTCCATTATTTTTTTTTTTTGTTCGAGTACTGTGATGAGAATAAAGACTAGAATTAAATTTCGGTATTAAACTGCCTCTCAAACAGCGAATGACTTTTTTTTTCGACTAAATAACAATTTTAGATATGCAACACAAACGTGTTTAACGACTTTGTGAAATGATCACACAGTGTGGCATATTAAAATGATATCAACTGGGATATTCTGTCAGTGCAACCATACAACATTTTCATTAGATATATCGTGATATATTAAATTTGTTGCCTTTATATAGTTAAAATTGTCGAAATACAATGAAAATTGTAAAATTATGTTTAAGTTGATTAATGTTTTCATTATGGAACGATAGATTAAGTACAGGAAATACTAATTCTTGTTCAATCTTATCTGCTGGATCAAATGACGCAGGTTACATCAAAACGATAATAACAAAAAAGAAAAAATATGAAATGTTTGTCAGAAGAATTTAACAATCTATGGTTGTATCAACAATTCCCCAATAATTATTCATATTCAGATGGATGTAGCGCAAAACAATATATGAAGGTGGTGTCGACGTGTGCCTTTCGCTCATGGATATTTCTGGAGTTAATATATGTCTGTACATTTTACATGTATATATACATACATAAATATACATGCATAGACATGAATATATATTAGTCAACTCCTACAAATATGTACATAATGCGCATCGTTGCTATATTATATTTGCAAAGCTTACACTTGTACTTGTAGTTATACGATACAAAAGGACATCATATCATTAAGAATGGATTCATTAGGAAAAGTTTTCAATTTTCATTGCCCATTGAAGCAGTCATTTGGACCGAAAGCATGATATGTCACGGAGAAAAAAAAAATAAACAAAAAAAAAAGGAATAAAATTTACTCAGATATAATTTTTCTTCAATTGCAGTTCTTCTCATTTTCCAAAACATTCGTTATTTCATTCCCATCATTTTTCGTTAGACTAAAAAAAATTAGCTGACGCGCAGCAGTTGACCGCCACTACGTGGAACTGACGGCACAACTAACTTTTCATTCACTATCAAATATTAATACACTTATATATTGAGATCCCGCTTGTTTATAATATGTGTATGTGCATTTGTATATACAGGCCAAGTCTGCAACCCGTCATCTGCATTATCTGCAATGAATTTGTATTTGCCAAGAATAATTCTATGTTATGATAATTGAACACAGGTGTCTTAGCAGCTTCTATCGGGTAGAATTCATCTCTATGGTAGTTGAGATGCAACACGGCAGCCTGTCAACACACGTTGTGCGTCGTTATCTTTCTTTTACCCTTCCCCTGATCATTTTTTCTACCATTCAAGTACAATTTATGATCAATAATCAATAAAATAATATATTTATCCTAATAGTGGATGTGTTAATGTAATTGACGTAATTGATATATATTGAAGAAAGCGAATGGATCAGACTTGGGCTCCAATTTTTCGCTATTGCAAACAGCAGATATAAATAAAGCATCAAAAATTCATGCTACTGATGGCCGGGAATGTTACATCAACGAATGAAACCTACTTCAGGTGAGTTGAAATGAATAATGAAATATTAGTGATTAAAGATTCGATAGCTGATTGAAATGTATTCATAGTGGAGAGACTGTGTGTTCGTTACCATTGGAAGTGTTGGATTTCATACATGATTTTAATCGTCCTGATTTGGAATTAGTATGGCCATGCCAAGTGCGAAGCTATTGGATTAATATACAGCCATTCGTTGGACTTGTTCGTATTCTACTGGCTTATGTTACGCCCTTTATTATTATTCTTGGTGAGTATATAGATAAAACATTTCCTGTTAAGTTTCTTCAAATTTGATGCGATTTGATACGTTGGACAGGCGTAACATTAAATGTTGTTTCATTTGGTATGCTGAGTACGTTGGTCCTCTGTGACTCGGGATTGTCATTATATCTGAGGGCACTTGCAATATCGGATAATGGCGCGTTGATTTTCAATTACGCTGTTGGTGTCGCAAGATCTTACTCCTCATATGTCAATGCTCTATTTATGGTAATTCAATTTTTTTTAATTATTACAATAACATCTGGCGGAAATATATACACGCATTATTATCAATTGTTTATGTATGTGGCTTTACAGAACAGCAGATTTTTATGTCGTACCAATTCTGTATCTATGGAATTTTTTCAAATAACATCCACGTGGTTGGTGGTATCATTGACCTGGGCACGTGTTGGTGCAGTTATATTTCCTCTGCAAACACGTCATAAAGATCATAATCGGTTGGCCATAATAACAATTGTCATAATAACATGCACGAGTTTCATTGTATCACTTACGAAATTATACTCTGGAGGTAGATAATCGCTAAACAAATAATGTGATGCTCAATTAATTCCTTGCACTAATTATAAATGAATAATTTTATCAGGGTATGAATCGGATAGTGTATTTGAATATGTACCTTGTCAAAAAATTGTGACACCATGGGGAAGTGCTATGTATGTTTACATTGCCTTCTCTACATGGCTTCCATCACTCTTCATATTTCTCGGTAATGTATTGCTTATTATTCACATGAGAAAATCGGACGTCATCCGTATACAGCTAACGCGTGAGTATTTGAATGATATTTCATTGAATAGTGATATTTCATTCCAATTGTGTATTATTATGTTGCTAGGTACAATTCATAATAATTCTAATTCAACAAGTAGAACAAGTCGAACTCTATTCGCTGTATCAATTGTATATTTGATTTTACTATTGCCAATAGGCATTGTTGAAACTTTAGAATTATATTGGGATGTGATTCTGATTCAGTATCCATCTAAATCGCCCGAAGAAAATGAAGAGTATATAAGTTGGTAAGAGATTAATAAGTGCAATTGTTTGACGTGAACTCTTGACTTTGTACATGAATTAAGAATTGTTAATTTTTTTAAATTTCCTTTTCATGCATTTGGAGGCTCCAGGAAAAAATGCTATTAAAGTGGTGTCGAGGATTTTTCTTTCATGTTTATCATTGGAATTTCGCTATCAATTTCTTTCTGTATTATTTGACCGGAAGGAAGTTTAGAGACTGTGTAATTAATGCATTCAAGAATGGAAAGAAATCATTGAGCACAAAGAGTATCGCGCAGTGGAGTGCGTGCTGTAAAGTCACGAGAAATTTATTGCCGGCGCGGCCGTCGAATATATTATTGATAAGAGTCATCGCAATCGGTGAACAAAACATGTGTAACCACACTGGATCACAAAATATTAATAGAAATCACAATGTCAATAAATCAATTTTTATGTAATAACTGCGTGATGAATATGTTTAGTAAAAATAATTAAATGCAGTTTTATCATTTTCAATCAATGTATATTAATGGAATAATATATGTTTATCACATTCTACATTAATATATGGTATAAGATTATCAATTTGTTTGTTTGTAAATATACACATAATATCGATATAATATTAGTTTGTCGGGGATTCTTTTCTTTTATACGATACAGTCACAGTTTGGTCCCAATATTATGCACTGTTTACAATTTATGCAGATATAAAAAATTTTTTTCACGATTCCCAGCTCACACATCCAATTATAAAAATTGAAGTCTCGAAATACTACCTACAATAATGACATGTACAACTTAATATTCTCAATTGAGAGTGTATTTACAAAATATTTCTCTCAGCAATATCAACTTCACGATATTCCATAAATTATTATACGCAATAATACAACTTTACATTAATTCTACTTATAATTCCGTAACACAATGTCTGAATTTTTTTTTCTTGGTTTCACTATCGTTATTTGATGATCGCTTCTTTTGTTTTTGTTTTGTTTCAAATATCAAAGACTGAATAAAATATACATAATTAATACCTATGACATTGCCACAAAAATATAAACTTGTGGTAGCCAATGTTTTTTTGCACGTCCGAAAGCAAAACGTATCACACAAAGGCATTGAAAGTTTTGATAAGCATTTATCAATAATTATTTTGCACTAAACTGCTTTCATATATACACAATTGCTGCTAAATCAATCACACAAGCCGGTAGTTTACTACTCCAAGCATACGATCAGTCAATACATATGAACGCGAGCATTTACATCTTACGGGAAGAAAAAAAAATCATCTGTTGCACACTCAGATATTATTACACTAATTATTACTCCCAATCTCTGCCAGCAGCAATTTACGCTGGCATTAATACCTTCGTAAACGTTAATATTCAAGAATTTTTGGTGGACGGCGAGTCTATCAAATTGACTCTGGAAGTTCTATTTCTTTCATGGTCGATAAATAAAAATTGAACTAGTTATGAATTTCTATTGTTGTTCTTTCATCTTTTGTAAATAAATATACAGAATTTCACCTATTATGCAGAGCAGCAATGAACTGAAGTAATCAATGAGTGATCCTACTTTTTTCTGTTTCATTTTGAATATGGAGAAAAATATATATGTATATGTATATATTGATCTTAAATTATTTGATTTCGAAGTACTTTTTTATCTCAAGAGATATCAAATCGTCAAAACTGAACTTTCTTCGCCGTATCTTATAGTAAATGTATACAGTTATGAAAAATTTACGAGTACTTGGGTAAACTCTGAGGCACTCGATCAACATAGTTTGCTGGAAACTGACCTTTTTTCCCGTCACATTCACCATAAAGCCAATCGTCTGAAATTTTGGATAATACCGTGATTTTTGCCCCTTCCTGAAATGTATATTACTAAAATTAAAATCCAAAACGAAAAATTGGATGTATTACACATCGCGAGTATTGTTTCTTTACCTCGAATGGAAGATCTTCCCATGTTTCGCCATTGAATGTATATAGAGCATTCACAATATTCGTTGTAACTCCGGCTAATGGTACTTTGATATCAATAAAATTGGCAGGAAAAATTCCTGTCCGGTTGCCTATTTGGCCTTGCAACCAATCATCACTGACTTTACTCTTCAACATAATAATATCACCTTGTTTCAATGAGAGATCACCAGGTTGGGATGCTTCAAAATCATATAAAGCAATGCCCTGTGGTTCCTGTCCTGTTTTAACCTGAAACAACCGAAATTATCGCAATATTAACATCATTCATCATACAATCATGAGTAAGTCGTAAAACAAAAGAATATTTACATGCGGAGAATTTTTTTCTGTCAAGTATTCTGATGTTGGAGGTGCTGGTGGTGGTATAGATGGCATGGGGGGAGATGAATTAGTTCGTTGATATGTTTCTCGAGACGCTGTTGACTCCCATGCTGTTGACACGTTATCAAATACCGAAGAACTGCTATAAACTCCAAAATTTTTTGAAGTTGGAGCAACATTGAAATTTGGCACAGTAGGCGCCAAACTTGTGGGATAAATTTTTGGTGCTGGTGGTTTTGGTGGCCGCGCACGAATTATTGTCGGCATATTCGGACCATTATTCGTCGACGGTGGAGGAAAACTTCGTGTTGGTCCACCATTATATGCAAAAAAACTTGCATCACCAACGTGTTTGGTTTCTGTTTTTTGATTGGTGCTCGATGCGGGTGAAAATGGATCAAGATTCGTATTCCCTTTCCAGGGATCAGTTTGCGTTGTACTACGTTTTGTTAAACTACCGAAAAAATCGAAGTCATCCTCAAAGGCACTTTCGGTTTGAGATGTATTACCACTACTAGTGAACATTGATGGATTTGAATTTCCATCACTTCCAAAACTGTCTACACTCACGCCATCACTACTAGATCGTGTTGTGAAGGTGGGCGATCCAGGTGGACTCAGATCAATAAGTGATACTGTTCCATCTAATAAATTGTGTGATTGTGTAGGTTGAGCAGTTTGAGCACGATTGCCTGAATAGGCAACGTTTATTAGTGGCTGTTTTGATGACCTGATGCCGAATAGATTTGTAAGAAGTTCCGTTGGTCTAGTCTGGAGTAGGGGAAAACAAAAAACGAATAATAACAATGATAAATTACAAACGAATAAAAACAATTAATTCAGGAAATAACAATTAATCTTACAGGTTTTTTCGATTTGTCAGTTTGATATTGTGTATTTTCCTTGCGGAATCGTGGTGGTGGCGGTCTTGGAGGTGGTTTTTTCTTCTGTATAGGCTGTAGCGTAGTTAATGGTCCGAAAGGATCACTAAAACTAAATTTAGAAATGTGCAATTAAAATAAAAAGTAAAAGTTATGTATATAAGAAACGAATAAATGAGTATATAAAAACTATTTCATAATATTACTTGTTGCTCCATCCATTATTCCGTTGATTAATAGCATTTCCGGGTGGACGTGGTGCTGTTCTAGTTGGAATTGGCATTTCTGCAAGCAGATGTATAACATATAATTGGACAGGAAATCAGTAAAATGCACTTGCAATGTTAAATGCACAAACACAAGTGTATAAATGCCTGACACTGAGCTGCACCAAGTCTCACACACTCATACACATTCACGGTTCATATATACAATATATAATAATGCCTCTCTATATACGATACTGTGACGCATTTGGTAATTGCGTTGTCAACTGATAATACTAGTGGTTTATAAACAGCAATGTGCCTACATTTAATAAACATTCACAATAAAAATAATCGCGGACAATACGCCCACTGTGAGATCAATTTATCTATTCAAAAATATTTCCATATCCATTGTGCTTGTTAGCTTACTCCAATTTGCTAAACAGGCCTTTATCATGTGATGATACAATACGTTGCCGTTTAATTAGAACCCAAATTTGTTTTCTTCTGACATTTAAACGGCAGTTATCTATTCATCAATTTCTTCTTGTTTTTCTTTTTCAATCCAATCCAGAAGTATTGTAACACATACCACTCTGCCTTGATCGCATTCCTCGAATCATCTTCCCTTGTACACTTTCGCTTTTCTGCGCACGACCGTTAAACCATCACATACCGTTTGGATACCATTAATACGGATGGTGCGAGACTTTTAAATTCATATAGGGAACCTGCAAATATAAAACCTCTCACCTGTCCGTGTGTATGCGGCCATTTTCTATACTTGTAAGAATGCAAACAATAGCGCCACTTTATAAATCCTGTTGGTATTATAGTACATATACTTTACCGATCGAGATTTTCGCTGATGCTGTTGTTGGCAGCAATATTTAAATATGATTTTATGCAGAGAAAGTTTCTCCGGTGGTATTCATATTATTGTTTCAAGTGAAATTTGTCATCTATAAGACTATCATTATCTTCCGAATATTGACTCGATGCAAGTAATCGCACAATATTGATAAGCAAAAGCAAAAGCTGTAAAATAACGTAGTATTTTATATTTTTAGTACTGTTACGTCCCGGGGACAGGTCGTAGATATTTTCCAAGTTTGAAGTGAATATAGAGGCGATGTTGACCAGGATGCCACTGGTCGGTGCGAGTCTTAGTTGGTCACTCTCTTCACTTACCGACTGTCCCTTGCAACTCTAACATATATAGGTATTTGTTCGGATGATCAAGCCCGCTATGCGCGGGTGAATTTGAAGAAGATTCTCAGAGTCAATGTTACTGTTTATAATTAATATATTTATTAGTGATACTGGTTTTACACTGATGTTACACTTAGTTTATACACTGTTTTTAAATTATAGGCTTATGCCTCGAATTCTCAAGAGCGATTACGTTTTTAGTGTTAATGACTGGTTTCTTCTGGAGGTTCTGATTTAAGTTTGAATGTTCTTAGGAAGAAACGCGAGTCCGATGTTCTTTGATTGAGTTAGTTAGTTTGAGAAATTCTTGCAGTGAATAAGCGTCTTGACAAATATGAATTGAAATAGTAAAAAATAATGAGTCGTGCGTCTTGACGATTTTAAATAAGAATTGAGAGACTTGACGAATTGAATAAGTCTTTACGAAATGAAATAAGGATAATGAGAGACTGAATCTTGTCGAGTCGAATGACTAATGCGTCTTGACGAATTGGATGAGCAATAATGAGAGCGTTTGCTTGTGCGCGATACTTTTTATAGTATTCGTTGACGCGTGTTTTTTAACAAAGAGGGGGTGATTGAGTCAGGCGTCTTTGCGCTGGACCCGCAAGTTTTTATCGGTGCTACGCGATTGGGCGTGAGTCCCCAATCGCAAATAGCATGATTTTGTTTGTGGGCCCACGGTTTCTCAGAATTTGATAATGGCTCTTGGGAATCTTGGCTATCTTATTTTCTCTAATAAAACATGCGTTCTCGAAGACTTATTGTTATCTTAGTTTCTATATTAATCTATGCGTTCTCACGAGAAGCGTGTTGTTATCTTATTTCCTATATTAATCTATGCGTTCCGAGGGGAACTTATTGATTCAGCTGCATGGGTAGCGTTATTATCATGGGTTGATTCATTTCCACCCTTGTTTTGTAGTTATCAACTAGTATATTATTTATTGCTTATCGTTTTAGTTTGTTCGTAAATTACCTATGCTTAATTTGTATTATTTTATTGATGTAATTTATGCGTAAATGAGTAGTTTACGTTACTGGTTAATGATGTCATTTATGCATAAATTTCCTATGAATTAATTATGTTGGCATTGGTTGGTGATTTATGATATTGGTAATTTATTTCAATTGTTACTTATGTATTAATTACTTAATGGGTCTTTGCTATATTAATGATGGTTGTTATTTATTTACTAGTTCGTGTTAATTATATATGTGCTCATTCTTATTTTCTGTTGATTACATATATAATTGAATTCATATTTTCGTTTGTTGATTTGGTCTCTGTAGTGTTTCTGTGATGTAGCGTATATCTATATATGTGTATATTTCGTATTTCTACATAAGTTTATTAGTTTATGGACAAAATGTGTGTGAGGTAGGTTGTACATGAATCTATTTTATCGTCGTACTTCCGCTTATGGTAAGGTAGGTATCAGTTGGTAGAACAGCTGTAAAGATGATACGGGGACGTAACACCACCCCCCTTGGAAAAATTCGAGCGTCCCGCTCGAACTCTCGGGACTGGTGTACCAACTGATGATCGTAGTAACATATGGTTCTATCAGAGATGAGTAGACTACTCATCTCTGGTTCTATCTTTAGTATCTTATTCTATAACTTAGTAGAATATTTTGATTTCGAATTAGAACCAATTAGGCAATCTCTTCTATTTTGGGTGATTTCGTGTGTTTATTTATCATTAATGGGCTATCTTAGCTCTGTCACAATGTATTATTTTTCGTTTGTCTTGTCCTAGTTCAATTTCTATATCGTTTTTTTCGGGAATTACGTCCGTGATTTTATATGGTCCTTTGTAAGCGTCGTCTAGTTTTCCTACTTTTTTATTTTTTGTTAAGAATATTTTTTCTCCTACTTCGAATTGTACTGGATTAATTTTCATATCGTAACGAATTTTCGATCTTTCTTTTGCTTTTTCTAAATTTTGTCTCGCGAGATTTCTGACTTCTCTAGTTTTGGTAATTAATTCGTTGACGTAATCATTATACGTTGGGAGGCTATCGATAATTGGTATTGCGGATGGTACTCTTGCTTTATGACCATAGACAATTTCGAATGGTGTCAATTTTGTTCCTTCGTGTATACTAGTGTTATAAGAGAGCATTGCGAAACATAGCCATTTGTCCCAGTCTTTATTGTTCGTAATATAATGTTTCAGATAGTCAACTAGAACTTGATGACTCCTTTCTAGTGATCCGTTAGACTGTGGATGAAATGCTGTAGTTTTAATCTGTTGTATTTTAAATGCTTTTGCTACTCGTCTCATTACTTTGCCTATAAATGCTGCACCTTGATCTGTTAATATGGCTTTCGGGCAACCAAATATGCATATGAAATTTTCAGCTAACCCTTTGGCGATTTCTTCGGCTGTGGCAGTTACGAGAGGAACTGCGAGACAGTATTTGGACAAATCATCTTGCATAGTGAGGATGTATTTGTATCCATTATTTGATACGTCAAATGGTCCAACTATATCGAGTGCAACTTTATCGAAAACATTAATCGATGTGTCCGTAATAACCATAGGTTGTTTTGTTTTGATGCGTACGAGTTTCTTTTTCTGACAACTTACGCATTTCCTAATGAATTCTTCTACCTGTTTCTTCATATTGTCCCAGAAATATTTCTGTCTTATTCTATTGTATGTTTTTGTTACACCTTTGTGACCTGCGATAGGGGTTTCATGATTTTCACGCATTATTTCTTCTCTCATTTCAGGTGCCGGGATGATTATTTTTTCTTTGCAAACGGTAATTTTAATTTGAGTTCCTTTAAATGTTTTTCGAATTATGTTATTTATTTTCTGCCAAATGAGATGATTTAGGTTACTTTTTCCTTCCGATATACTGGCTGTGTTGACATTTTTACGTTGCATTACTTTTTTCAGATTTTTGAAAGCTAAATGAAAATTTTCTTCTTCAAGTGTATCTGTATCGTCTTTCTGGATTACGAGGGCGAACACTGTTCGTTTTGGGGTACCTGTTATTATTACATCACCGATAGTTTGTGTATCGGGGTTATCTATATTTTTTAGTAACCCTTTGGTGATCAAATTTTTTCCGATTTCGCTTGACACTGTGCCGTCAGCTGAGATAAAACAGATGTAATTATCCTTTCGCATTTCTAAATTGTCTCTCGTTTGGATTAAATTAACTTCGATATTTTCTTCCAACTGATTCTCGTTAGGATCATCGTCGGTGGATGTTAATGTTGCGTCATTATCAGTACGATTTTTTCTTCGTGATGTGTCAATTGTTTTATTTCGAGTTTTTTCTGTTGATTGGGGAGGTAATTCCACAATTTCGTCTAAATCGTCTTGAGCTGATAACGATGGTTTGTTTGGAATAAGTAATGATGGTTCCTTTGCGGCATTCGATGTGTTTATTCTTGGTGATATTGGGGAATTATGATCTACTATCGTGTCGCATTCGTCACGTATTGGGCTTAGAGGATGGATTTTCTTCTTATTTTTTATTCTTTTTGCTTTCGACCGATGTGCGTTTCTTATTTGTTCGTTATCGGTGTCAGAGCAACATGAACAACTCGTACCTCTAATTTTCCTGTTAGATCTACGTAATGGTTGTGTATTTTGGGGATTATACGGGGTATATCTATTGTTAGTTGGTGATTGTTGCGTGCGTGTTCCCCTGTTGTTGACACGTGTGGGGTACATATGTGAGGAGTGCCCACTGTTTATCCTGGCATCGCTGTTTGTTTGGTAGTTTGTATTTTTTCCCATTGAGGTGTGAGTTTTTGTTGGTTTTTCGTCTTGTCTTACAATGTTTGTCTTAGGTAAATGTACGAGGGCTTTGGTGATAATGATTTTGGGTGGTATGTCATTTTCCTCTGATGACCAGTTGCTTGCGCCACCTTGATAAGAATTATCTAAATCTTGGTGTGTTGCGTGATGTGAATTCTTTTGCGTAGGATTTTGTCTCGAATATTGTGTATTCGGTATGATGTTATTATTTTTATTATCATCTGATGATTCTGATGACTGCGAATTGATTTTTTGTTCTTGAGTTTCTGGTATGATATGGTTTGCCGTCTCTTTCTGGTCTTCTAGGTCCATATCTATTATTTCGTACGAGTCTTGGAAATGGTCATGTGTTTTAATGGCCGAAGATGGTATTTGTTTGCTACTTTCAGGGGTTTTTATCTGCGATTTCGGTGTCGTTTGATTTGTCATGATTTTCTTTTTCGTCATGGGAGAAGGTGTGAAATTCGCAGTATGTCTCGATCGTTTTTCGAGCATCTTTTTTATAATGGGTTGAATTGGTATTTTCCTACACGAATTTTGTGTATGTGTATGATGAGGTGAGTGTCGGTGTATACCTGCGGAAGGTCTATGCTGTGGACTCTTGGATATGGGACTCGTATCTAATAGGTTTATTCCCGACTCGTTTATATTCTGTGTAAATTTTGATGCTATTTGTCTCAGAGGTATGAATTTTTCATTATATAGCTCATTAGATGAGGAATGAGTGTCTGAGTAATCCGTGAGGATTGGAGATTCTTCGCGTTTTGATAGATTTTCTTTTAATGAGGCTCTTGTAAGATTTTCTTTTGATGAGGTTCTGGTAAGATTTTCTTTTGATGAGTTTCTTGATTGATTTTCTTTTGATGAGGTTCTTGTAAGATTTTCTTTCGATGAGTCTCTTGATTGATTTTCTTTCGATGAGTTTCTTGATTGATTTTCTTTCGATGAGTTTCTTGATTGATTTTCTTTTAGAGATTTTCTTAATTGATTTTCGCTCAAAGAGTTTCTTGAATGAGTTTCCTGATTTGAGTCATTTACGGTGCGTCCACCTTGGTTTAATGAATTCGCTTCTTCTTCTGAATTCGATGATTTGTTAACGCGAAGGGAAGTTGAGATAGATATGTCAGACTTTTTCTTCATTTTGTCCTTACTCTTCTTCCTTCTTGTTTGTTCTGGAGTGTCCGTGTTTACGTATACTCTCTTCTTAACTATCCGACGGTCATTGGGTTGATCAGGCCTATTTCCGTCATTAGTAGTATGATTACGACCGGGAATTATATTTGCGCGAAGTGTCCTCGGATTAACTTCGTCTGTAATTATAATATCCTCGGTAATAACGATTTTCTTTTTCGAATTCGTATTTTCTGAAGAATCTTTGGAATTAATTTTGTTTGATATAAAACCTCTGTTTATGATAGTTTTTCCAACTTCATCTACTCGAGAGCCGCTCGGGTTTTCTTCGTTCGCAGATGTAGATTGGTTTCGGCCTTCGGCAAGGGCCATTTCATTCGGAAATCCTAAAAAGTCCTCATCCGAAGTTGATTTATTATGTTTTTTATCATTTCCTTCTCTTTTGCTGTCCCATTCGCTATCTTCGTCGCTCGCGTCTGATGGGCTCGATGTCGTTGTGGGTATTTTCCTACGTTTCCTTCTCTTGGTTGCTTCCGAGCCCGAGGATGATTTTAACCTTGCTATACCTGCTGTTGGCGTCGGGTTGTCTGGCGTAGGGGATAATCTCCATTTGAATTTAATTGGATATGCCTCTTGTTTTTCGGTATTGACTGGATTACGCGAGAGAGCATCTGCATTTGTGTTAATTTTTCCAGCTTTATAAAGAATTTTGTAATCAAATTCTTTCAAGCGTTCCCTCCATCTCATCACGCGCGATGTTGGATTATTCATAGAGTTTATCCAAACCAGCGGTTTATGATCGGTATAGAGCGTAAATGTTCTACCGTAGAGATATGGCCTGAAAGTTTTCATGGCAAACAAAGTTGCTACCATTTCTTTTTCCATGGTCGAGTAATTTCGTTCGTGTTTGTTTAGTACCCGCGAGGCATATGCTACTGGATTATCTTCATTAGGTTGGCCTTGTGAAAGAACTGCGCCGACGGCGAAGCCTGATGCGTCCGTTGTGACAATAAAGGGTTGATCAAAATCGGGATAGCGTAATATTGGTGCTTCGCATAGCATATTGCGAAGAGTTTCGAATGACTCTTGTTGTTTAGAGTTCCATTCAAACTCTACGTTTTTGCTCGTAAGTTGTGATAGAGGTTTTGCGATTTTTGCGAAATCCTTTATGAAACGACGATAGTATCCGGCGAGCCCAAGAAATTCTTGCACATTTTTCCTGTTTTTTGGTTCTGGAAATTCTTTTACAGCTTTGATAATTGCGGGTGCTGGCTTAACACCGTCAGAACAAATTAGATGACCTAAATATCTTACTTCCGTCCTTAAAAATTCGCATTTGTCTGGTTGCAATGTGAGATTTGCGCTTCGTAGACGATCGGCTAGTTTTCTGAATTTTACGGCATGCTCCTCGAGCGAACGTGAATATATCACGATATCGTCCAGGTATACGAAAAGGTCGTTGCCCTGTAGGCCACGTAAAGTAAGATCCATTAGGCGTTGAAATGTTGCGGGTGCATTTTTTAATCCAAAAGGCATTCTGTTAAATTCATAATGACCGTGGGGGGTTGTGAAAGCCGTTTTTTCTTTATCATCTGGGTGCATTTCGATTTGATGAAAACCAGATGCAAGATCAAATATCGAAAAATATTTGGCTCCCCCTAGTTGATCTAATATATCTGATATGAGTGGCAATGGATATGCATCGCCTATTGTTTTTTCATTTAGTTTTCGGAAATCGATTACTAAACGCCATCTTTTATTGCCTTTAGAATCAGCTTTTTTAGGTACGATCCAAAGGGGTGAGTTATGTGGTGATTTTGATGGTTGTATTATTTGCAGTTTAATCAGATCACGCGTTTGTTGTTCGATCTCTTGTTTTTGAGACGGCGGGTGTCTATATTGTCGGGTATTTACAGGTATATTATCTGTGGTTAGTATGCGGTGAGTGATAGCATTGGTTGCTTTCAGGGGTTCTCCTGGAAGATGGAAAAGGTCAGCGTATTCTGTTACTAGAGAAGTTACAGCTTTACGTTCTTCCGTGTTCAAGTGGTCAAGTCGTAGAAGGTTGAGAACATCATTAACGCGATTGGCGCCTCGCCTGCAAGGGGCTTTCTTGTTTGCAGATCTCTTTTCCTCCGTAGAATTTTCTTCCTCGTCTATGCTCATATCAAAAGGATATAGAGAAATTACGGGTACTTCCACTTTTACATCTTCTTCCAATGTATTAATTGCATACAGATATGCTATACCGTTCTTATTCGTGACCACGGCCTTACCAGCATAAATACCATCTGGCATATTTATTTCTGGCACGTAACCTTCCGATATTTCCTCATTTTTTACACGCACGAACATTACAGTTTTCTGTCTGGCCGGGAGTATGATACTCTCCGTGTCAATAAATGAGTATTCTATTCCGTCAAGGGTTACTATCTTAGCTGTGTAATCAATTCTTCCGCCATGTTTGTGCATGAATTCTGATCCGATTATTCCTGCATAATTCAATGGGAAATCTTCGGGGACGACGTTGAATGTATTTGTTGAATTATTTATCCGAATTTGTGTTTGGCCTAGAGTTAGGGGTTTGTCATTTTTCGAAATGCCATTTAGTTCATATCGTAGAGAGTCATTTATTAAATTTGGACTTTTTAGTGCGTCAATTTTAATAAGGTTTAGCTGGCAACCGGTGTCTACTAAAAATTTAGTTTTCATATCCTTCAAACTATTTGAGTTGATGTGTATTGATGGAGAGTTGTAATTAGAGATTGAGTGCCCTATTTTGCATTCTGCAGATAAGGTTTTAAGGATCCTGTTTTTCTTTCTGTTATCTGCTATTAGTTTGTGTTTGTTTGGCGCTGGGTTTGGCTGGTCCCCATGGTTGCGCCTATTTGTTGGGGACTGTGTCCGTTTCCCGAATTTATGTGTGTATGATTACGTTGGCTTAATGCGTCACGTTTACCATTATTATATGTTCGTTTTCTACAGTCTTTTATAAGATGACCGGGTTTTTTGCAATAATTACATTCGATTGGTCCCGGTGGTTCGGATGATAAATTATTGGGATGTTCGTTTGGTCGATTATTTATTCGATTACGAGCGCGACATTCGTTGAAATTATGGCCCGGTTTTTTACAAAAGTTGCATGATTTTATATATGTATTATTTCTGTTATTTTGGGTTGGGAAATTGGATCTTGGGGTAAAACCCTGTGTATTAAGATTGCTTCCAAATAAAGGTCTATCTGATCTACCTGGATTATTGTTATTATTGAGTTGGATTGGGAGGCACGTTTTTGTTTGAATAGGATCAGCGAGTGTTGGAATTCTTCTGTGTAATGCTTCTACTTTCTGTGTTTCGATTAATGCTTCCGTGAGCGTATTGAAATTGTAATTTCTCATATATGGGAAATATTTAGGTGAGAGTCCTCTCACGTAATAATCTACTGCAAGATCTCTCGCTGTGTCTTTCTCTGATTCTTTTCTATTGGAATCGCTAGTATCGATTTGAGATAGCAGTTGTTGTAACAGTATTTCTACTCTATAATGATAGTCTATTACTCGTTCTCCCGATTTCTGTTTAACTGTGACCAATTCTTCTCTTATTTGATTTATATCTTTATCGATACCAAAGTGTAATTTAATAAATTGTATGAATTCATCGATTGTTTGTATGTTGGAGCGGGAAACGCGTCTCAGAGGTTCGCCTTTACATTTCGATTTTAATATTGCGATAATGTAAAGTTCTTGAATCACATTTTTGAAAGTTATGAGTGATTCGCAATACTGAATGAATGTTTCTGTTGCGATGCCATTAGTCGTGCCGTCAAAATCTGGTATTATTCTAATGTATTCTTTGTAATCTTGTCGCTTATTATTAATCTGCTGATTTTGGACGTATGTCTCTACATTGAACGGGTTATTAGGTAATTGGTTACTTGAATGTGCGTCCGCATTCATATTATTAATTGGAACAAAAAGTGGTTGTTGGTTTAACATATTGGACGGATTGTCGGTTTGTACTGACATATCCATGGTTTCGTTCGGCATTTTCTTAAAATGGAATTAAACTTACGTTACGCCTATATTTCTAATTAGAAGATCGATGTTGATTTCGCCGTGAGATGTGGACGTTGATCGCTGCTCAATGCTCCGATGCCGACGGTAGATATTGAAGTTTTGCCGTTGGTGTAGATGATCACTTCGTAGTTTGATCGACAGTTGATAGTGTAGTAGGTGCAGATCTTCGATTATCGTCAGTAGAATGTCTTCCCAATGCAAAAAAAATTTTTGCGATTTTGATGATTGTTTCCAAATGTAGGTGATGATGTCTCTTCAACTAATTCTCTTGATCATTCCACCGCTGCCACCAATTTTTATATTGATAGAGCTGTTACGTCCCGGGGACAGGTCGTAGATATTTTCCAAGTTTGAAGTGAATATAGAGGCGATGTTGACCAGGATGCCACTGGTCGGTGCGAGTCTTAGTTGGTCACTCTCTTCACTTACCGACTGTCCCTTGCAACTCTAACATATATAGGTATTTGTTCGGATGATCAAGCCCGCTATGCGCGGGTGAATTTGAAGAAGATTCTCAGAGTCAATGTTACTGTTTATAATTAATATATTTATTAGTGATACTGGTTTTACACTGATGTTACACTTAGTTTATACACTGTTTTTAAATTATAGGCTTATGCCTCGAATTCTCAAGAGCGATTACGTTTTTAGTGTTAATGACTGGTTTCTTCTGGAGGTTCTGATTTAAGTTTGAATGTTCTTAGGAAGAAACGCGAGTCCGATGTTCTTTGATTGAGTTAGTTAGTTTGAGAAATTCTTGCAGTGAATAAGCGTCTTGACAAATATGAATTGAAATAGTAAAAAATAATGAGTCGTGCGTCTTGACGATTTTAAATAAGAATTGAGAGACTTGACGAATTGAATAAGTCTTTACGAAATGAAATAAGGATAATGAGAGACTGAATCTTGTCGAGTCGAATGACTAATGCGTCTTGACGAATTGGATGAGCAATAATGAGAGCGTTTGCTTGTGCGCGATACTTTTTATAGTATTCGTTGACGCGTGTTTTTTAACAAAGAGGGGGTGATTGAGTCAGGCGTCTTTGCGCTGGACCCGCAAGTTTTTATCGGTGCTACGCGATTGGGCGTGAGTCCCCAATCGCAAATAGCATGATTTTGTTTGTGGGCCCACGGTTTCTCAGAATTTGATAATGGCTCTTGGGAATCTTGGCTATCTTATTTTCTCTAATAAAACATGCGTTCTCGAAGACTTATTGTTATCTTAGTTTCTATATTAATCTATGCGTTCTCACGAGAAGCGTGTTGTTATCTTATTTCCTATATTAATCTATGCGTTCCGAGGGGAACTTATTGATTCAGCTGCATGGGTAGCGTTATTATCATGGGTTGATTCATTTCCACCCTTGTTTTGTAGTTATCAACTAGTATATTATTTATTGCTTATCGTTTTAGTTTGTTCGTAAATTACCTATGCTTAATTTGTATTATTTTATTGATGTAATTTATGCGTAAATGAGTAGTTTACGTTACTGGTTAATGATGTCATTTATGCATAAATTTCCTATGAATTAATTATGTTGGCATTGGTTGGTGATTTATGATATTGGTAATTTATTTCAATTGTTACTTATGTATTAATTACTTAATGGGTCTTTGCTATATTAATGATGGTTGTTATTTATTTACTAGTTCGTGTTAATTATATATGTGCTCATTCTTATTTTCTGTTGATTACATATATAATTGAATTCATATTTTCGTTTGTTGATTTGGTCTCTGTAGTGTTTCTGTGATGTAGCGTATATCTATATATGTGTATATTTCGTATTTCTACATAAGTTTATTAGTTTATGGACAAAATGTGTGTGAGGTAGGTTGTACATGAATCTATTTTATCGTCGTACTTCCGCTTATGGTAAGGTAGGTATCAGTTGGTAGAACAGCTGTAAAGATGATACGGGGACGTAACAGTACAATATCTTTGGGGTCTTTCAATTTTTCAGTCGGTGGAAAGACAATCGAAAATTACAATTTATAATGTTATATATGAGGATATGGCCGGGCTTTGAGTTCATTTCATAAATAATTTGCTTGTGAAGAATGCAATTTATTTTTGCTAGTCGAATCTCACGGTCCAAGATGTGTTTGGGTTAATATTATTAAATATTTTTCTATATCATTCAAAGTCAATTCAATAATATCGTTACATTTTTTATCTTCTCCTGCTTATCGTATTGGAATTATATTTTTTTACTCGGCATAATGATGCACGATTGCATTAGGACTTTTTTGTTTATGGTTCCTCAACACGAAATCATCTTGGCGCGTATTTTTAAAATCTGGAAAGAATAATGCGCAGTCGTTATTTGTGCCCGCCACACATTATGTCTCTCGATTGTCGTGCGCGTGCGTGGCGCTGTAATCGCCTCATTATTGTCGTTTGGGCTTCTCAACACTTTCATCCAGCGTGTTGTAGGTTACTTGCATTTGCCTATTGGCGCGAGAGAATACGCAAACGGGAGACGAGGTGGTTCCAAAAATTTTCCTTTTACAAATTTAAATTTGTACTTTATCACATATTTTTTCGATCGCAAACGTGTACGATAACAAATCTTATCAAGATGTTTTGGGGTAAGAGATTTAATATAATTATATTGTATATCTTATTTTAAATATAGAATTATTTCCGTAACCGATTGATGTGCCGGTGTATGTTCGAGAATGGCGTCGCCATGTGGTTACGGAAAAAATCCTAATTTATATTACAATTTCTATCAACATGATTACAATAGTAATAATTATTCTACGAATATTATTCATTTTTTTTCTCCTGTTTATTTATTAAGGACTAATCATGGAGCCGAATAAACGGTACACTCAAATAGTTGAGAAAGCATTCCACGTGTCGATGGCGACCCTCGATGTTACAACTGCAGGTAAATTACAATTTTTCCGTCTTTTATTGTCCAATCAATTCAATACACACTGAATAATATACAGAATAAAATGTGGCTTTCTTCCATTGCATTTGCATTATTTTACTCTATGATTTTACCGTCGCATTTTCAGATGAGGAAATTGTACAGGTGATGTTGTGCTATGAAAACCGTAATTATTTACTGTGCAATTTGAAATCAGGATCGAATTGCCAAAGTCCACTTGATTTGCATTTCAAAGAAGGCACAAAAATTGCATTCACATCAAATGGACGTGGACATGTACATTTAACTGGTTACCTCTTACCTGACGATGAATTAGATGATTTGGATGAAATGGAAGAGGAAGAAGAAGATGAGGAGGAGGAAGAAGAAGTAGAAGTTGTACCTCAGTTAGTTGCAAAACAGAGTAAACGTAAAGCTCAAACATCACCAACGGATAAAAAATCGACGAAACGGTTAAAAGCCCTAATGGAGGAAACTGTCCAAGCATCAGATGAAAATTCTGATGACGACGATGATGATGATTCTGAAGCGGAAGTAGAAGATGCAAGTCTGGGTGATGATTCTGAGGAAGATGATGATGATGAAGAGGAAGTGGAAGAGGAGGAGGATAGCGATGAAGATGAAGAAGACGAGGTAGAAGATATTACACCTCAACCGAAAAAAAATAAACAACAACAACCACAACAAAAGCAACAACAACAGCCACAACAGCCCAAACAGAAAAATCAAAAAGCCGAAAAACAACAAAATAATTTGTCGAATGGTAAAGAGGCAAAATCAAAGCAAGTTGTTAAAGAAGCACAGCCAACATTAAATAATTCACAAACTCAAAAAAAAAAAGTTCTCACTGGCGGTATTCAAATTGAAGATATTAAAGTTGGTACTGGAACACCAGCCAAACAGGGCAAATTTGTTTCGGTTTATTACATCGGACGATTAAAGAATGGTAAAAAATTTGATGCCACAACAAGTGGCGATGGTTTCAAATTCCGTCTTGGTAAAGGTGAAGTTATCAAGGGATGGGATATTGGAGTTCAAGGCATGAAAATTGGCGGAAAACGACGTATCACGATACCACCAGCTATGGCGTATGTATAATTTCTTGTTCAAACTAAATTATAATCGCTCAATGTATATCGTTCAAATGAATTAACACGATTTTAATATCTGTTCTTTCTCTTTTAGATATGGTGCCAAAGGTTCCCCTCCCGTGATTCCTGGTAATAGTACTTTGACATTTGAGGTGGAACTTAAAAATGTTCACTGAAACCTAGAATAGTTTTTTTTTTAATACAAGTATTGATAATTAATGACTATCGTTTGCGTGACGCATCTCATGCCTTTTCTCCGTATATCCAACATTCCTTCCTGTTTGATATGTGCCATGAATATGATTTTTTTTTTTATTCTCATTTACATTCTGAGATATTGATAATTTTCGACGTGAATTGTAGTAAAAATTATCATAATTGAAAAAAAATCTGACTTTCTTCTATAAATGTTAATCAAAACTCTGTTGTTCTGAACTGGATTATGAAAAAAAAAAAAAAAAAAAATGAAATTACTTGCATTCACACTCATCACATCAAAACTTCGATCTTGCCTCGTTTTTCTAATTGATACATGCGCCTATGCAATATTGTACAGCTAATTCATATGAAAATGGATACTTGGCAAATTGTGTAAGAAAATATAAATGTAAGATTTCCAACTACAAATAAATAACATTGAGATTTATTTTGAAATATGTGGCTATCATCAATCGCATAATTACACAAAGTAATAATGTTGGAATGTGTGATTTTAATGATATTTTATGGAATATCTTGAAATTTTTCTTTTCTTCTCTTTTCATGCAATATACAGATTCATTACGTAAAAATTAATGACTGACATAAATATGAACGAGTAATTGTTTGTAATTGTTATTCAACTTTGGACGTTTTCGGTGACCTTTCCCATGCCATTGAGCAAACGCCATTTTCACATTTTTTAACTAACTGCGGTGGACCTTCCTCTACTGGATCCTTTCTCTTCATTCTCAATTGCCATAGTTTTACAACCAATGGTTGTATGAGAAATCTCCATAGGAGTAATAATATTGGAATGAAGACGCAGGGTACACACACCATGATTTATATTCCAAAATGTCTGAAATACAAAATTGTTCATGTGTTGTCAAGAAACATTGTTCCAAATTTTCCACGATTAATTTTATAGGTTAAACATGATATGAACCTACTTGAATCTCGTAAATGGCTTCAGCGCTCTAATCCAACAATTTACTGAACTAATGCACACGCATACCAATGTTCAATGTCGCGACGTGTATGCGCATGCGCATTCAAACTTGTAAAGGAATAGGCTTTCAAATATCATTGAAAGAGCAAGATTTACACATTTTAAGAATTATGATATATTTTATAAATTGATGGTGAGATACATCATACAGAAATGCAAAGGATATGGTCACAGCCATTTTATTGCTTTGCAAGGATCGCTTATGAACCTCGCACGTCTTATTTTTATAATATAATAAGGTACCATGAAATACGTATTGCCGAAGCATCAGTCACAAAAACTGTCTTCCGCGAAAGAAAAAAAAAAAAAATGATAATACAATGTGAATAATTCACTCGTAATTAATGACGTTGATCTACATTCAAATATAACACTAAGAAAAGTGACACTATTTCATATACAAATCAATGTAAATATATAAATACGAGTGTGTTTGTATGAGAAAAATATTCACTACAATTTTTTCTCGTTGCCGATGAATGAAAAAATATTTCAAAGTATGAAATTCACATACTCCCGAATATCTTCCGTCCTCGTGTAACCGTTAATGAAACGATAACGACACTTAAAACAAAAAAGACTAGCCCAAAGATTGCAGTAATAATACGACACCATTGACGTCTTCGTTTGGCTCGAGCAATCGTGCGACTAAGTCTCTCAGATCGTGAACCATCCAACGTGAAATCTAGACTTTTATTGGATCCTTCAATGCCTTGACTCCAATTAGTTTTATTCGTTGGTTTGCCAACCGCACCATATGATGAACTCTCGTCACTGGGGTCTAACTGCTAAAACACCGTATTACATCAAGTTAATGAGCCCAATAATAAACGAGTTACAATTATATAATAGATATATTTGAATGAGATTGATATTCACCGTGGAGTAAACAGGTTCATCACCCGAAAAACATGGCTTTGAAGTTGCACCCTCGAGTCTCAATATTGAACGTTTACAATTCGTGTTAGCAAAATCATTTTGACCCGTCATCAGTCTTCCATTACCCATATCGTTAGTGGTACCTTCAACACTTTTAGTCCCATAATTATGTAAGGCTTGTTGATAAATTCCATTACATCGTGGCACGAGAAAAACTGCTGGTATATGAGGTTGTTGAGCACATTGTTCACGTTTACGACGTTCCTCTGCTGATTTAGCAACAGACTGAAGCAAGAGCCTTTTTCCCTCACGTGTACACTGACGCGATAATTTCGTAGACGGCGTTAAAATATTTGAATATCCCGATTTACCGTACAATTTAAAATTAATTGGATTGACAGTGAGTGATTCACGTCCTGCACCACTCGATGATGAAGACGACAAACGATATACGTGCTCCTCAGCAATACCAGTTGATGTTGTACCATTGGCCTCAATTCCCTTTGCCACTGTATGTGAAATATCACGGAGGATCTCTTCTGGCGTCATTGCGCTGTCGCCGTCAATGACGGAATTGAGGGTTCGTGAGAGCTCGACGAGTACGTCCCGTGCTGTTGTGCCAGATGGTTGCTGACAGTCTCGGTGTGCATTGCGACATCGACTTGCGTAGGTGTAGGCACGAGCGTAACTGCAACTGGCTGATAGACCCTCGCAGTCTACTGTCTCGCAACCGACAAAGTGTAGCTCTCGTGAATCAACGGACGCGCAAGGCCAAATGGGTCTTGGTATTGCTTCAGCTTCGTGTATAACAGTCAAACCGAGAGTGCCATCAACGCCAAGTGTACCTGCCACGGAATTTCGGAGGACTGAAGCGCAACATGTTGAATACGATCCAGCAGAGAGTGGCGGCGAATGGCTCGAGTACCCGGAACTCGTTGAGTTGCGCCATCTCTTTGGATTACGAAGGGCACCACCACTGCCATTCACTAATCGGGAGACTTCCGCGTCAATCACCTCCGATGGTTCTAACCTGAATATATTGATAAAACCAAAAAATATATAAATATCAACACTAAATTTTATTGAATAAATATTGAAAATTTTTATTTTAACTTGATCACATTATTTGCATAAATATATATGCGAAAATTCGATTTTGGTGTGGTTCACCTTGTTCAGATAGATATGGTCATCAGAAGTGCAGGTTTTTGTTTCTTTTTTTCTCATTCATTTATATTTTTATGATAATTTTCGTTTTTTTTCTTTTTATTCTTCTTATTGATTGCAAAATCATAAAATTGATGATTGATTGCACCATGTCTAAATAGTATTGAATAGCTTCGAAGAAAAACAAAAATTACTCATATATTATTTTGCTCACCACTCAACATCATAACAAAGACAATCGCGATGTAGCTGAGGCGCCAAGCCGATCCCACTGATGCTCGCGAGCTGGCCAGCGCTTGAAAGCGTCTTGCCACGGCGAGGCATACCCTCGTACGGCGCCACGCTTCTGATGCTTATATCTCGATACAACTACAATATCACATGAATTCGATGGCGGTTCGTCGAGTGCCTGCAGCCACTGCGACATTGTTTCCACTTGCAGGAGAAGCTCAGTCGTTTCGGCGAAATACCGACCACACGCAACTCATTATCATAATTGACATATTTTCCCTGGAACTACTGAGTAGAGAGAAAAAAAAAAAAGAGTAATAATAATAAAAAAAAATGAATAAATAACAATGGTGAAATGATTATTTGTTTGTCAGCGTGGGAAGTTTAACACAAAGTAATTGAAAAACGTCTTTTGTTTTTTCAGCTATTATATTGATTGGCTCAATTATCTATAGTGCAGTAGCGTGGGTACGCAGATAGACGTGCATCACTGAAATAGTAAAATTTCAAATGATAATTGATGCGCGCACTCGAAAGTTAAAAGACTAGATTTTGCCGCTGACATATTAATTATGATGAATGGTCTCGATGTAGATGGATTTAATTGGATTGACGCTATTGGCGGCGGTGTGTAACTGTAAGATGCGCGTGAACTATTGCACCGCTGCTGTCACTATTATATAGTGTATGTGAAATAAAAATGTACACATGGCGTGCAATTAGATAAAGTCAGAGAAAGAAAAAAAAGAAGAAAAAACCTTCATACATACATGATGATTCTACCGGACACTTAATATATATAATACCACATTAAGCAAAACGAGTCGACATTAATTATTGTTGCATGATATCATTGAGACCGTATGCCAGTGGTGGACAATTACGAAATTTAGCTTGTGTGTTTTGAAAGACACGGGATATTATATGGTAACTGTTTGTTGCTAGTTGATTTTACCCTGCCGCAAATACTGACGACATGATAACGTCGCCCGGAATACATATAGAATTATGTATTGTATATAAATATACATGTGTCTATACATCGACAATCAACTTGATATTCCAACGAATTCCATCGGGATCGTGCCGCTGGCAATGTACACTTTCACGTCAGCCTTGCGCGACGTCGATACGATGCATGTTTACGTATTATTGTGTTGTAGCGAATACACTGGGAATGCCGTTGGGTGCGAGGGCATTTGTGGCAGAGGCTCGGTAATCCGAGTAGCGTTTATACCATGGCGTAAAACTTGTTACTTGAGGCGTCAACCTGGTTATATTCGCGAAAGTGCAAGTCCACGCGACGAAACTTACTGATCAAGCCATGTAATATACCACTAGTGTATTACTGACGATTTCGCGTTCGTGATCAAGGTCGATTGCATCGGATTACATGAACATGTTATTACGTACATGTTCCTCTCTATATGTATATATCTATAATGTAATATATAATGCAGCTGAGTTATTATGCAGGCGTTTTTATTATTATAGATATTAAATATCATTTATCAAATGGCAATAAAAAATTATACAGCCATTCTATATTGAATCGGTGCATTTAAATATAACTATGAATTGATTTAAATGAGGTGAATATAGAGTATACAATCTCTCGGCAGTATGTGTACAGTTGGACTAGGTGTTATTCTCTGTAGACTTTGTCTTGGATATTATGTATCCCAGGTTGACTTTCACTCGACTCGCTAAACACAAAGACAAACGCCCGCATGTAATGGATGAAGTTGCGGTGATATTATTGTGATTATATTGGATGCGTGATTTGGGCGAATGTCAAGACTGGAGTTTTTTTTTTTTTTTTTTATTATTGCGTTTATGTATATATAAATTCCTCATTATTATTTTTATTCTCAATTCGTATGATTTTTGGATTGCGTATATGCTCTTGTGCGTATATATAAAAATAACTCGAAGAGTAAAATCAATGAGGCCCATCGGCGCCCCGCAAGGTCGTCCGTGTTGAGGTATCTCCAAAGATATATCGGCATTGCCCGGGTAAAGTGTAAGGCGTGAAAATATCGAGACTTTCACTTATGTTGAAAGCGTAAGTGTATGTGTATATGTGTATGGATTATAGTCATTCATTCGAATGTTATTCAGAAGTATTTGTCTATATAAATCTCTTTACAATTCAATTTAGTTTTATCAATCCTTTCAATTTATTATGCGTGCCTTTCATTATGTATGCATAAATATGTATGCGTGTATAGGTAGGTCAATGTGCAAATAAAAGTGTTATAAATGAAGCGAACGTATTCAATTCATAACAAAGAAGCTCAATCATATACAAATAGAAAATGCTTTATCATGAATAAATAATTGGATATTGTTTTATGTTGTTATTCATCAACTTTTTTTTTGTCCCTTCTCCTTTTTAATTTTTGTTTTTTATTTATACTTTTATACTAATCGATTCAACGCCCCGCGGGCGTCACAAAATATTTATTTGATTTACAAACTTTCACTTGAACACTGTGACATGGTCGCGAGAGTCAGGGACGTCCTTGTCTTAAAAGAGAAGACGCAGCGTGTGGCTCTGGCGCCATGCACTTTTTTATTCGAGGGATAAAAAAAAAATACAAACGTGCAATCTGAGGAAAGTATCGGTGCAAGAGAAGGAGTGAGGGCGAGAGCGAGAGAGAAAGAGAAAAAACAGAGAGGGTGGTAGAGGGGAGGAGAGAAAAAAAAATAGCACGGTTGGAACAAGGTATCTTGCTTGGCTTGGGTCGAGGTCGTTCGATCACTCCGGTTAGGTCGAGAATCGGTTGTGAAGATTCATCAACACACGATTTTGAATATAAACTTTCGCGCATCCTCCATCGTGAGAGATTTCTATTATTTGATTGAATTCTCCTATGCCACATTTTTCCGAGCTTTCTATATGCCCACGATTATTTCTCAACATATAAACGATAGCGTGGAAGAATATTTTGACACATGTATTTTTGTATCAAATTCTTTTGATATATTACACATTTGAATTTTTTTTTTCAGTTTTGTATATTTTCACTGAAATTTATGGTTCGTTACCAGAATATGCAGAATAATTATAAAAGTTTCACTGCATGAATTCGATTTAAATATATTCTTCATGCATTGTTATAAATAAAAGATAAAAGATTGCGCATGTCAATGAACTTTCGAGCGCTACTGTATATACGGTCCAATTGTAACACTAATTGACGATAAAAATAAAGAATGAAATATGAAATTAATAAATTAAATACTTGCACGATGAAATAATGCGAATGTAATTAATCATTTCCGTTTATTGATATTAAAAATTTATACTGCTTTATTATTGAAGTGAAAAACATTGCGGATAATTTCGCAAAAGACGTTTTCAAACTAATGCGCCGGCTCCATGTAAGTACCTATCTCAAGAGACGGTTAACTGCTTCTTTGAGGCGAAACTTTCACGCGCGTACGATCGCGCGTCGTCGCGCGCTCGGTCTTACACTCGCGGTTATCCAAAAGAAACTGAAAGTCCCGTTTGTTAGCGGCACACAGTGTCCGCAGACTTGACTGAGCCCGTTTGCAGACCACAAGCACATAATACAGTCGGAACTCGACCTGCTCTTATGTATATACAGATATATACTTATTTGCACACATAAAGGGTGATGTGTATAAGTATTACGTATGTGCGTGTATGTACATACGAAACACATCACAAGAATCATCACGTATTTATGAGCAATATCTACATAGGTATACGTGACTGTTGGACCGTATTCTTGAATTCTCGTTCGGCAAACATATACGTGTCTCTTTGGAATTTCTCGACTACATCCGTGAAAGATGAAAGTTATTGGAAATGGAGGCAAGTCTCTGACGACACACATAATCACTTTATTTCCACGTATTGACACACATCAAATAATTCATTAGAAGATTTTTAAATAAATATTATAGTTGATCACAATCAATTATGTAAAATTTCAATAAAAGAAGAAAGTGTTTGATGAACGATTCTCACAATTATCACAGTATACTTTATGTAGGACAAGATAATCTTAAAATTTTTTATGAAACTCGGGAAATTCCACTTGAGAATGTAAATTAAAGTAAGTGAAGAGTTTTCACTTCTCGCCGCAGTTTATCTGAGCTTCTACCGGAAATTACATCTTTTATGATTATGGATGTATTTTCTAGTGACATGGCACAATGAAATTGACGGTTTGTTACATCGCTAGTTGGTCACAGTTGGATTAGATGTATGTATATAAATTATGATGGTACATCAAAAATTATCGTCTGCATCAACATTTGCGTGCGGGCATTTCTTCTATAGATATATCGTATGTACATATGTGATTACGCCAGAGTCGTTAACGCAGAGAGTAGTATAATACTCATAGTACTTTATAATATATAATAGTATTCAGTAACTTTCTCACATGTGCAATTACAATTGATGCCACACCAATATATGTATACATTTGTACATATGTGTTTGAGATGTGTACATGTTAATAACTCGGCTTAACAACGGACTTTATCTTTTGATCATATAATTCTCATGTATATCCACAATTTCACGATAGAAGAAGCACGATTTCTTCTGTAGATTTTTCAATCATTCCGACAATGCTTAACTGATGACTATGTTATTTATGACTTACCATTTCTAGGGCTTTATTTCCATTTTCAATTTATTTTCCATTACTTTTCGATTCATCCCGTGTAACCATGCGTTACATCACTCTCTAAATTTATAATTTAATGTAAACAATAGGCATGCAATGGTATTTCAACCTTGACCAACTGAATCCATGATAAATTGACTAACGTTGTCAAACGGCAACCTTCAAGAGGCGTTCACGTTCACTCAATTCAGTATGATTCTTTTTTTTTTTTTCTTAATGGATTTACGTGCTTCCCCTGACCTCCTCAATAAATTCTACGACAATATTTTTCAAACATCGTAATTATTCATTCATTCAACAGAAAAAACACGAGTTTTTGATGAAATTTCTTCTTTATTATTCATCTTTTTATTGGGATATTATTCAGAAAAATGTCATTTTCAACCAAAAAAAAATGAAGAACAGTGAGTATGCAAAAGTATATTGTGCGTCGATCGAGTGCTCGTGTAAATTTAATAATTATATAGTACGTTCAAGAATATATTAAACGTAAAAGCGAAAAAGTCACATGACAATTTGTTAAATTGAAAGTTTCATAATCAAATTTTGGAAGAGGAAAAATTTGATAATAATAGTCTTTGTTATGCTAATTGCAGTTTGAGCTTCATAATATTGAGATTTTATGTGACTGATTTTCACATTATTACGATTTGTTGCGTTCAATTTGGAACTATCAATTTCTTAAGTCACTACAAGTAATCCCATGTGCATTTGTGACGACACACTCTATGTAATTGTATCAATAACATGTACTAATATTATTTGTTACAATTCTAACACTAACATCAGTAATATTCGTATGTTTCTGTATCTTTTTTTTTTTTTACGCATTTACAATATACATATATATCTTTGGTTCTCATCAATAATACTTCTCTAAATTGATTTGGATTTGTGTACAATAATTGATTTATTTCGAGGCCCAAATAATTATGAGCAATCACAAATATATTTGTCAATCGTTGCCCTGTTAATATATATACTTTCTATAATTTTTTTTTCATTGTAATTCATTTCATATCTAGTTCATTGTGAAAATGAATGTTTTCATCAACCGCATTCAGATATTACTGGCAGTAATTGAGTGCAATTCAATCATCCTCCAATGGTTCCACAAACATCTTATATGAAATGCTTTCAATCAATTTTATGCTCTCATTGAATTGATAACAGGTTTAAAAAGAAAACAAGTCCGAAAAATCTGCTGAATCACAACATAGTTTTAACATTTGTTTTTGCCCTTTCTATTCCGGCCGTATCATAATAAATTTCAATAATCAAATCGAGAATTAAATAGTATTTTTTTCTGACATTAAGGAAGCTTTGATGTTTAACTTATAATTGCAATATTGACAGTGAAATTGGCGGAGCATTCGCGTGATTTTATGTTGCAATGAAATAATAAATTGAATAACAAATATTTAATTATGATAATTCAATCATTATGATAAAATTATTGATAATACTTAATTATAATAATCACGGTAATTGTGGAATCTATAATTATAGATAGTCGATAATTCATCCACCACTCAGAGACTTTTTTAAATAATTTATATATTCATTTAAAAAAAATTCAATGGCAGCTATCGGTAGTTCAATTCTGGTATGCCTTTATCTTCATTTCGGAACATTTTTATGATAATATTTCGTTGGTATAAATGCCAGCACAAAATAATTGAGAGCAACCGATTCTGCATTAACTTCGAATACAACAGCCTCGCTGCTTTGGTAATCATGCCGCCAGCAGGTTTTTTATGTTTTTCGGTGTGTTTTCTTCATTCAAATGTTTTGTTGTATATCGTAACGCATTCAACAGACCCTCGCCTTTGCAAGGTGGTTGATCTCTCAAGAGTTTTACACAACCCTTTACCTAATAGGAATAAGTATAAATTTATGCATTATGAATAATTTCATTTAATCATTACAAAATAAGAAAAAAAAAACTCACGTCTACGTTTGAACCCTTGACAAAGGCACCCTGCGGATGAACGTGATCGTACAGAATTACTAAACCAACCATCACTCTCAAAACAAACAGTTGAGTTTCTTCGCGTTGAAATTGAGCCAAGAGATTCCTGAAGAGTTAAACATTTTTATTCGATATGAAATAAATATTTTTTATATCAACTGAACATCAGCCTCTAATATGAATGAACTTACGGATTCTCTAGCATTCTTAAACACACTTTAGCCATGGTGCCTAACGTCTCTGTAATATTTTCTCGTGGTATGTCTTCTCTCTGGAATGATAAAATGCTACTTGATTATCATCATCATAATTATTACGTGACGTGTTGAAAATAGAAATGCGATGGATGATGAACAAAAATATGACAACGCATATAATCTTTGAAGGCTTTGTATGAAACTCTTACCTCCATTAAGAACGTTATGGTAGCATGACTCAGAACTCGTAGCATGGGTGTGGCGTGGGCATAGAACAAGGACATACGATTGGCGAGTTCGTTGCCGACTATCAGGTCATTCTCCGGATTGTCTTGTCGCGCCAATGATGCTCTCGTTAATGTTCTACGGTAGTAACTGAAATCATTTTGAATGGCTGGTGTTTTCATTTTGTGCTCGTCGAATTTTAATACGAATTCAAGGATCTCTGCCAATTGTTTAACAAGAGCTTGTTGAGTTTCAAGGTGTTGCGTAGGTGAGAGGTTTCCCGAACATAATTCACCCAAAATTTGTGGTACAACACGTTCTGAAATGACATTCAATGAATTATGTATCGTTAAATTATTTATATATGATGGTGTATTGCTAACTAATGATTATTTACCAAGTTCTAAAGAAAATTCATAGAATTTCTTGAGCTTCGCAACGAGAGGTGCGACAGTCAGGTACGCCTTGCGCTGGCATTCTTCTGTAGGTGCAGAAATCGCTTCGCGAATTTCCTTACCAGCGCCTTTATAGCACTGTATCTCTTCTAAAATTGACTCTGAATTTTTCAACACACGTTGCACAGCCTCAAATGTTTCTCTTTCAATATCGGAAGGTTGAGCATCTGAAATTAAAAAATAAATTCCGTAATGTGATAAGTTGTGAAATATTTTTTTTACATGAAAGATAAAATAAAGAAGTGTAATGTTGTAAACTCACTTTCAAAGTCCAGGAAAACGTCGTACTTTTGTGGTGTACAACAAGTCGACTCGTCCCGAGCCAAAAGGCTTAGGAGTTTCCCCATTCCGAGAATTCCACAGCGTGTTTTGTGCTGTTGGAACGATTTAAATGACACCGTCTAGGAACACATCTGAAAGCCAAATTAAAATAAGTATTTATATTACAATAATAATGAAACAAAGAATTTGTAAATAAGAAACATCGACATTTCAATAATATATTTCTTACAAAACATTCATGCATGTCTGAAGTATAATTAAAGTTATGTGCATTTGACACGGTGGGCTTGACGTTTCTGAGAGGCCATTCGCGTGAACGGTACCACACACGTGAGTTGAAGGTATACAGTCATTCTTTCAGTCTGAACGCGGAGCAGTTGCGAACGAATAGGAGGAATACACAAGCGATTAATTTGAATCTCACAGCGTGTGTGTGTGTATGTTTATGCGCGCGTTGAACGTGAGGAAAGAATTTGCGTGAAATCCCAGACCTTCCCTTTACACAACACACGCACACACATTCTCGTCGCTTGTCAGAATCTCTGGACTAATGAATTCCACGAATGATTTTCAGACTTTAGTTATTTGCAGGAATCATTAACTACATATGCGATGAATTCATTGAACTAATTACTGTATACCTAGTCTGATGAGAATCATGATAATGTAATGAAAAAAATGAAAAAATTAAATGATAATCTTGGGTCGTGTTGATAGTTTCATTGTCGATGTCATCGCATGATATTGACCTATTTTCCACGCTCTTATCGCACGACCCTTGATATATTCCTTCACGGTTAATTATATTGCGAGTGGAAATAAATGATATTCATTAATTAAATGTAACTTTGTATATGTATGATAGGTATGTATTTAATTCCTCATGCTCTGCATAATATTTCGTGAAATCTGATGAAATTATATACGTATAAATAATTCATAGAACCTTGAAAATTCTTCAGACACTCACGCACGTTCACAGTAAAATACAGAATACTGATTTTTACATGAAAAAAAAAGAAAAAAAAACAATTCGACACTCATCAACATTGAAAAAGAAAAAACAACATATTTATTCAAAATAACATCATGAGTTCCATCCCTCGCTCACCTTTCTATGACACAGGCGAGTGCCCATCACTATTTGGGAGTGTCACATAATAGAATAAAAAATACTAACGCGGCAAAAAAAATATTGAATAAATAAAAAAAAAAAAAGAATAAGTCAACAAGTGGAACAACGACTTCCGGGGCCAGCAGGCGCGGCCATGATTGCGATACGCCAAGAGGGTTGCTGATCGTCACGATGCCAGCGCGCGATTCCCTTATTTGGTCAACGAACAGCGTCGGTGGAAATGTTGAAGGTTGAAAAATCAATGGGGGAGCGCGAGCTTCTCTCAGTTGCCACGCGCAGATGTCGGGTTAATTTTACCGAAGATACTGTGGTGGAAAAGCTTTTGAAATATATGTGTATAGAGTTGTTGTGAAATAGAAGCGCGGGCATTTCAATTGATTGTATCTAAAGCATGGTATTTTCGTGGGCTGATATTTTTTTTTACTCAGAAAAATCAGAAAATTTAGTCAAAACAAGGCATCAACTGAATTAACTTGGTCTAAGATAACTTTCAACATATATCATTATGTCCCAAGAACATAATTGATTATCAGAAACCCATAAACATAATTTAGTGTTTTATTCACTGTTTATCATAAACATTTAGCGCGAAAAGCAACCACATTTTTTTCACTAGATCACTGTTCCTAATTACTGGAAAATTTTTCATCTAAAAATGTTTACATAAAGATTTTTTGGATAGCCGAGTGTGAGTGGTGTTGAATCGAATAAAGTTTAGGGATTGTTTTCAGAAACAATTTAATGGATTATCTGAATTTGTGAGAGGTTTTAAAATATAATCAGCAGTGTGGAATATGTTTCCCTCTCGCAACAATAAAACAATGTTTATGCAGAGGAATTCCAAAAGTTAACAAGAGTTGAAGATATTTCGTATTTAATATAGGATAATACTATGGATGTTCCCTATTACACGATAAAAGTTAAAAGCTGCGAAGGTAACGTGACTTTAAAAACAAATCGACATAAAATTCCTGTTTTATTTATGCAAAATAAAATAATCAAAGTGGGAAATTATTTTTTTTTGGTTTTATTTGATGTAGCTCATCCATAATATAATTTCATAATAAAAAATAAAACTCATTTAACTTTTGTTTCAGTTAAGTGCAACAGCCACTATAGTGCACGCCAATGGAATAATACGCAACTGCAAATTATCTTTATTATTCAACATATAAACATTATTTTGTAATGCGAACAAATCTCCAGTGTTGAGTTGATAAATTCATTAAAAATATTGATGTTTTGAAACGTATATTAAAAATTACAAAAAGAACTACAATACTGTTTTCAAATTGTAAAAATTCTAAAAAATCACTTTTTTATAATAACTTACATCAGACGTGCCTTCAACACATTCCAAATTCCTAAACGTTATACCGTATTCTTGTGTGGAATTTCGTCTGTTCTAAATCTGGTGCGTGCACTGATTTATTTGTCTGGGCTATGCGAATGATCGTTTTCCTCATGCATGGACATTATGTGGTGAGATCAACGTACAATAAATACCTCCAACAAAAATGCCTGTCATGTAAAACTTTATATATATAATAAAAAACCCACACATGAAATATGTCCGTTTATGAATCTCATTGGCGTAGAGTCTGACTCAGCGTACGTGAGTTTATTGTCTTCCAAAATGAGAGGGAAATATATGCGCGCGTAATCATCGTGAGTTAAATCCGCTTGAGAATGCGCGGTGTATTTGTGATGATGTCGCACGCAAAATAAACACAATGAGTCTCGAGAGTTATATTAATGTTGGGTACTATTGTTTCCTTTTGTTTTCATTTTTTTTTTTATTTTCTTCTTTTCAAATAACAGTAATAAGAGTTATGACATCCAACAAATGTCAGAACACGTTATGGTGTATCGATCATTCATTTATAGCTTTTTCAGAATGTAATCGATGTTTGTAAAGAACTTCATAAGTAAGACATAGCACGATTGATGAATTTTAAATTGAGAAACAAAAATTGCAATCAGTGTGCCACGTGGTTTATCCGAGCGTAAATAATGAATAGTGACATTAAATATTTGCGCCATTGGATAGAATTGCCGATAATCGAACAGAAGAATTGAGTGCATAGGTATATACAGAGATGTATATACGTTTAGAAGAAAAAAAAAGTCTCACGGGTCGGCAACTCTACGTCATGAGACGTAATCACTCGTTCGTGTCAAAATCCCAAGCAGTATATATAGAATTGCACTCAACCCATTGAATATAGATTCATACTGTTATGCAAAATTAACGAACATTTTACACAATAAAAAATTAATCTCTGTTAAACATCGAGTCATGCATGTAGAAACTGTTATAAATATTCAACTGAACATGATAAAAATAAATTATATGAATTAATATCATCACGTTTGTTTGAGTAACTCGATAATAAATGACACAGGCCACAAGTACATTTATTATCGTTAGATATAGAGTATAAGGGGACAAAAGTAAATTATTATTTATATTATTACACTGATATTTGTATGTCAATATAAATGAAGATGAAGTGTATATATCTGATGAATCAAAGTATACAAACACGAATATGAATTATTTAATATTCATTTTAGTTATATGGCTATTGTTTTTATTTTTTTCCAAAAATATAGCATTTTTTTTTTAATCCGGTGAAACAGTGGGAACTCACCATATCGCTTCATACAATAGTATGTATTGATGAAATACAATATCCGCCAGAGTATCCACGAGCTGTTTGAGGGGTCAAGTGATTTCATGTTGAACTAGCAGTGGAGTTCATGTGATTACATGATATCCAAAATCGAGTCGAAACTGAATTTCAATCATGATATTCCATTGGGTTTCGCTGTGATTTCAGAATTATTCAAGTGATAGCATTGGCATGTGAATAACGATTTGGAAATAATGATGATTATTATTTGTAATAAATAATGATTAATAGTGATGATCGTTTAATCACTAATCAGACTAAGCAGCAAGTTATTTTATTTTTGTGAAGATTAGAACTGCTAATGTTTTTGACTGCATACGTAGTTTTTAGTTGCCAGTTGCCTCTTGAGAGAATTAAAATTGAGCTAATGCAATACAAACCGACAAATCGGCAACGGAATTTGCTAGAATGACTCTGCTACAGTGAATTCAAGTGGTTTCTCTCCAATTCAGAAATTGGCTACAAATTGACTCACATGCTATTAAATTCATCACTTCAAGTAGTTTCAAGTGATTTCAAAATGCTGCCGTGATTTAAATGGGATTTAATTTTGATTTCACAAGTTGGGTCAATAGTTTGACAAGCCCCTCGAAATCAACTTGTCCCCTTTCATTTATATGTATAAGTAAAGTATATCATCTGAGTTTGTACAATTACATCTGTAATTTTCGCCATACTACTACTACATGAACGTTCTTTTAATTTGAATTCTCACTCGTTGTTTTTGAATATTAATTGAAATTCAGGAAATACTGTAGTGAATTCATAAAGTTAATTACTTCCATTTATGCCAACCTAGTTTCCACTTAATTATATCACAATTCTTCTCTTATTTTATATACTACATAATTACGCCTCAAGCAAACTGTGAAATTGAAAATGGTCAACTCAACAACATTTTGTAGAGCTACATAATTTTTTTTCTACGTAAAAACTTGCAATATGCAGTAGTTTTTATAAATTAATAATAACTTTAGAATGATGGTAATTCATTCTCTTAACTTTATTGATTGATACATTGACTCATTATTGTCAGTTGAATTATTCAAGTGCAAAATGATATAAATGAATAAAATGAAAGTCATTCGTACATGCATGCAATAGAAAATGTTCGCGTTTTTCTTTGCATCTTTTATTAATAAGGATGAGCATATATGAAACTTTGTTGCATGAATTATTATTGAATTTTTGCACCTCAATAATAAGTCATACAGCATGTCAAAGTGAAATTGAATAATCGTCGGAAATCGTGGGCGATGATAATCGACGCCTATTAAAGTCTTTTTATGCTTCAATTGTAACAAATCAATTGAGATGGTATTTGGCCTTAGTTTCAACACTCTCTATTATAAACATAAGAGATCTTAATCTATATATATATATGTTTATATCTGTTTCTTTTATATTTACTCAAGATGTACTTCAAATTGTGGTAATACAATATACCTCTATCTCTACAAGGTATATGATAATTAATTTGAAACTGAGAATGCAGGCATCAATTTACCATCTAGATGAAGCAACTTAGTGCGTGGATTAAATATCACCACAAGTGTGCACGTAGTAAACTCTCTTGTCTATGGCGACATGACGTGCATTCTGACACTTTTATGGACGTTCTAAATATGGAATGTTTTTTTTTTTCTACTCAGACTGTACTGTAACTAGTCATTCAATGTCCTCGTTCACTCACACACCAAATTCGTTTTATAGAATCAACTTATGTAGTGATAAATTGCGCATTGAACAGCAATCAAGTATTATAATATCAATGTTTCTTTTTTGTTTTATTATTTCAAGACACAAAGGATGAACAACTATTTATTCACAAAGAAAAAAAAAATTATACTGTACTTGTTGGTATTATATTGACACATTTATTTTAATCAAAAGCAAAATAAAAAAGTAAAAGGTGCTACGTCGAATTTCTTTTGCCGGTGAGTTCAATAGAAAATAAATGAATAGCCATAGACATGTAAAGTGAAATAAGAGTAGTGTTGAACATATTGCTACGCCTGTGTATCTAAGCTGGGGGGGATATCGTCATATCCCGGACGAACGTAGGAAACATCCAAGCAAAACGCCCTACTCTCTCTTTCTCCCTTTAGACTATTATACGTACGCATCGTCTGTGCGCATTAATGCATGAACACATGAGGTTAATTAAATTTATTCTATTTGCATTTATACAAACATATGAAAGAACAATATTGATAAAAAAAAAAAAAATTATCCAATATGCTACAATGTAATATATATTTGCTCTGACCTAGACCCGCATCAACAACCCTTTTTATTTATGCATATTCATTTTGATGAATTTTATTTTCGTCATTTCTTTATTTCTTCTGAATTTTTTTCACAATAATTTTTGCATCAATAGAATATACATTCGTAAAAAATAATTCAAATTGCGGTACTGTATGCATTCAATGTTGGTGTTCAAAGTCGCGGAAGTGAGGATTAAAAATTTTATTGTGGTTGACGGGAGCGTCGATGTGACTGGCGGAAGCATATAACGCTTTATGCCACAGCGGAAATGCCGGATCGACAGCTCTATGTTATATACTGTATAGGTGACAGTATATTGCACGAAAATACTCGTGTATATCTTCTTTGACAGTTTAGTTTATTCATTGTTGCTGTGCCAATTTCTCAGTCAACACAGTCGCACATTAAATTGCCCGCATATAAACACACACATTCTACATTTTATGTTCTTCATACATATATAAATACATGGCTGTACAGTGTACACGATAGGTCCAACCTCTCATCGACACACGTCGTAATTACTCATTGTAGAATCGTGCACAGAACTCATTGAGGCTTACTTAGACGTGCTAGAGTGATGGCATTTGCATGCACGTTATTGTATTTATATATGTGCGTGTGTTTACACAAACTATGTATACGTATATCGATTGTTTTTCAAATGTGTAAGATCCCGTGCAATGGAATATGTATTCCCCAGTGCGTATCGTGAAGCCAACACGAATGTACAACGATATGGTTTGTGGTTATAACCACAGAGATTTTACTGGGATGAAATTTCATGTATAGACACATGATGATACTGAGAAATCGATAGTCCATATATTGCACATGGCTGCGTTGTGACTGGTTTGTTCATGGAATTAATAATGTGATTTAATTTGGTATGAGCACGAGATTAAACATGTTAGACCACAGTCTTTAGGGAGTTCAAGGAAACAACAATTAATTGATTGGATTTTTTTTTTTTCCATTAGAAGATAGTTTTAGGATTGATGTAGATGGTGAAATGGAAGTCAAGGTAATAATGCTTTTGATTGATTTACTCACAAAATACTTTCGCCGAGTTATTTCGTTAGAAAATTTCAGTAATGTCGTAATAAATACCTCGATTAAAAATTCTTTTTGTTTGATTCATGGTTTTTTTCCTTTATCTATCCTTCAACCTGCGCGTCAAAATATATATTTAGAACAACCATTTCTTGAGAACTATTGACCACTGGAAGTTGACTGACTGCTTATTTTTTTGTCAGTTTGTCTACCTCGTATCGTTATGAATGTCTATCATGAATCATTATTTCATATAAATTCTCATCTGTTGATTTGTCGGAATAGAAATACAACAATATTTCCTTGTAGAATTTCATAGTAGATAAAAATATGTTCGTGCATTCTTCCTCTTCTTCTCATCGTTTCCGAGCTGTGATTGAAAATTCATCTGAATGCATTTTCCAACAGCAGTACTTAGAAACGCATTATCAAGTTCGATGAATTTTTTATTAGTCAAAAGTGTTATTAATTATAAATTATCATAATAGTAATAGACAAGTATCTTAATCACAGCTTATAACTGATGAAAACAAAAATGTATAATTATAATTATACATTGATCTCTAATGTTGCGGAATTTTTTCGTTTATGGTGACATATCAAAATGTTGGAAACGACAGTTGCCATGGGGTAAAAAAGACCTCCTCAAAGTTTTGCGTATTTTTGGACATAATTTTCCTCATATACATTATTAGTATCTCTATTATAATTATAACATCACGATAATGCAGTTGTTCTAAAAATAACATACGTTACAAGGTAAAATGAAAGAGTGATTGCTTTCTGCAGGAATTTTGTTGAGACCGTGGGATAACGGAAAATCGATATCGACTCTTCCAACTAGTACATACCAAGTTTCACTGTGGCATTATTGCACGTTTCACGCGACGACCTATGAGATCGATAGCTTTCGGTCAAACGCATGATTGCCAAACTACAGTGAGTATACTAAGTGCAGAGAGATAAAGCGGAATCACTCTAGGTCGGGTTGAAACCAGCATATACCGAAGGCCTATTTCATGCCTAATTTCTGTGAACGAGTATATGACCCAGATGTTAATTTGCCGGCGGATATAGGACCTCGCTCTGATTGCGAATGATGTGCTTAGATATTAAACCAAATAGTATTTTTATGGCAAATGTTCATAAAAGCGCAGCAACACGTCCGCAATAATTGCATAAAAATAAAAATCATTACATCCGTATATAATATAATTCATCCAGGTATTTATTTTTACATTGTATAGAATGAATCAATAAGCGCATTCATGAATAAAGAAATGAGATTAACAATATCTCTGCCTTTTCTTTAACAAATCTTTTTTTGGTCTGCAAGCAAACTGCATATTATGCGGTTTCCTTTGCAGACCGATAAAAGAGAATTTTTTTACCACTCTCCAAAGAATATTACAATGGCAAACCATATGCACACGCATACATCCGTTTTACGTTTGAAAATATGTTTTAGCAGTTGATAATTTTGCTTTTTTCAACTTGTCACTCCTCTTTTACGACATGATTGTAATGCTACGATGTTTACGTTAGAAAAACAGTTAATTAATTGAATTAAAGGACGAGATGGGATACAGTTGAATTAATTGCTATTTATCTTCCATCCGGATAGTATAGGGTGGATAATGATAATTGGTAGATTCTCGGATGCCTTCATTGATAATGTATACCAACGGGCATATGATACTTATATGATGAGTATTTATGACGTGATGTTTATTTACCTTTTTATACGGTTAAATTCTTTATTGTATATGACTCGTCAATAAGTTAATGAGGACATTGAAAGTGAGAGTTTAATCATCAGGAAATATAAAGAGCGTGTGTGAGTGTATTTAACTACATCATAGTTGACTGTCCAAAGTGACACAACGTAATAATACAATGAGTATTACAATTAAATGGTCAGTTGTAAAATTTCTTTTGTGCAGTGCTTCCGGGATAAAGCGTGACCTCTCTCACTATTATATTCCCTTTTATTTTCATCCAATATATCATCGGACAATTGTACGTGAAACGGATGCCCAAAAGATAAATAACAGGGTAAACACGAATAAACTATATAACGGTTCACTGTAATCGCAATGCGATAACGTTTATCACAAAAACATACACGAAGCCGTGTGATACAGATATATATTATATATTATTTACTTACTGATTTTAATATACCACAGAAAATGTGTCGATACTTTTGTATTTTATTCAATTTAAAATTGTATGTGTTGGAAGAAATAAAATTCCAAAAAAAGTAATGATGAGTAATTTGCGCACATTTAATTATACATTTTTCACGACAAAATTATATTCAGGGTTGATATATTATCACTGATTAAAACTTGATTTAATGACGATTGAATATTCAATAGTGATTAATTTTTACTGATGGAAGTTATGAAATATGTTTTTATAGTATGTTAAACGAGTAATTTCGCGCCTTAGGCAAAACACAACAATTTCGATGTTGACTACCGCGCGACTGTTCCCCTTCTGTCAGTCAGCTGATACCCCACTCTCATTTCTTCGGAATCAACGCGTGAGCCCCACCACACGACGCGAGTGAAGGAAAAGAGATAGAGTATTCTATTGCATATACTTTGCCATTCGGGATATGTTATTATATGTAGTCAACATGCTGTCCATAAGGCATGTGTTCACTTTATTTCAGAACAAAGATCTCCTCGGTGCGTTGGATTTTGTTTTTTTTTTTCTTATTTATTTTGATATGCGATGTATGTCTGTTATTTTGATGAAATATTGTAGGAAGAATCCATTGCAAATGGGGAACAATTTTTGCACCGGGAGTAGTTGGCGTTTTTGAAATACAAATTTTGTTTTTTTTAGTTGCTAAAGAATTTCATTTGGACAAATTGGAATCACGAAGTTAATGGAAAATTCTCGTAGATAAAATGCAAACTTCAAATATGAATTCCAGAGTTTGTATGAGTTGATTACTTTGAGAGTTGAAAAATTGAATTTTAGAACTGACTAGGTCGGTAAACGATCTTATTTTTTTTTTTTGTGAACGATACGATGAACTTCAAAAACCAGTATTTTTTGATTGATTTTAATATTATGAAGATTCGTAGCTTTTTTTTTTTTTGTATGAATTTGATTTATCCCTGCTCGATAAATATGAAAACAGCAGGAGATTTTGGAAAGAAAAGATACGGTTTTTAATAACAAGAATTGGTTTTTCTGAATTTTTTTGGTTACCTTTCTTTTATTCCATTCAATGTTTCACTTTATATTGGTTGAAAAAAACTCTCAACTGATGACATTCGAGCTTTCTTTCAAATTTCGAATGCTATTAATTATCATAATATTTTGTGTAATTCAAGAAATTATTGAAATATGCTGAAAAATTCTTGAACTACAATTTTGATTGAAAAGTTAAATATTTTTTGTTCAAAGACTTTGTTCTCCGCTCTCACCATTCAACGATATTATCAACTGGAACAATTTAATTTATAAAAAAATGTTCGAACAATTTTTCAACAAAGTAACCACTATATATTCCGGTTCGGCATGTCAAATACAAAAGAGAGTAAATCATGAAAGTTATCGTGTAGGCCTTGAAGTGGACACTGGCCTTATACGCAACATATAAACTAATGTAATTCAACTGTGATTCATCTAGTACATATACTTTTCACCTTTGTCGACTATAAAATCGATATCTTGCCAATTGTTGTCATAATAAACTGGTTTTATTGTTGAAAATTTTATCATTCGACATTCAATGTAATATAAAGTACATTGACAATACTAAGTTTAAATTACATATTATTGTCATCGAAATAAATATCGGTATATCTCAATGACAAATAATGGATTTATCTATCCGTTCATCCATTTTTATCAAACTTCAGAAATTGATTTCATTGTTTCTCTGATAACTCTCAGATGTCAACGATTATTGTATTGTGATTTACAGTGAATTGAAAGTTTCATATATGTATATATAAATTTATATTGGTCTGGCGGTGTTTATGTACTTAGCAGAGAGCATTGTGTTCTTGTAATAAGACATTTTCATTGTTGATTCAACATTTAAATTAATGTTCGATAAAAGTGGAAATATATTCTAATGTAACATAGTATGCTGGAAATTTATTCTACACTCAATAATCAGATACATAAAAAGAAATAATAGCAATCATAAATCATCTGCTCGAATTGATTTTATTGCATGCTAATAAATAATTGATGAGTAATAATATATTGATGAATTTTTAATTGTCTTTGCAGAGAATATTAACATCAAATGGGATGGTAGTACACTGTACTTGCCGGTGACGTTGCCATGTACATTAAATCATCAACGTTCAGTACTTTTACCCACTGTCGATACAATACTGTTGAAGTTATTATGCACATTTCAATTACATGGGAAAGTATTGGATTGATTTAATATTTATATAACTGATGAGTTGATATTGAATTTCAGATTACTTTCAGATTAAATTAATGATCATTTGTTTTTTGTTTTTTTTTTTTCGTCGGTCTATTCAAAAACTTCTGATATCGATGCAGCTGTTAGCTTTTCTGGTGTATTGATTTGAACAGAAAATACCAGGAGGCAACACCATACCAGAAATATATCTAAGAACACACTTTGAGTAGTTTCAGTTGAATTGAAATCATGTGACTTTTTTTTCATCAACTAAGAAACCATCTGCATGTTATCTAATCTACCACGGTTTTCTTCATTCATTCAAAGAGTCAAGTCTTATGTGTGGAAGGAAGAATAAATGTCGTACCACGTTAGAAATCGGTTTTAATTATATATTCGACACTTATTAAACATTCATAGGTATGCATGCTGATGGTAACTGAGAAGACTGCAATGAGGACACTTATGGGAGTGACTTAAATACCAGCCACATGATGTCTTAGCACGTCCTCAAGTGCTTCAATACTTGGTTGTTTTAGCATAAAACCAGATTAAGTTTTGCGGTCCAACTCGTTTTCACGACAGCTATATGCAGTTGCTTTAACCGCTGAGTATCTGTAGGAGCCATCGGTAACGAGGGAATTAATTTACATGTACACTATTTTTTTCCTAAGACTTGTTCGATTAATATTTTGAACGAGGCGTTACATATATTTCTACATATTCTCTGCATTGAATCTATGAAGATCATTCAGTCGATAACCAATCTTTAAAACGGATTTGCAGCAATATCCTTTCACATACCGATTTTGTTTTTGTTTTCACATAAAAGGTTCCAAGAATTCTGTAAAATTATTCAATAGTTTTATGCATGCATCGAACTTATGAGCCATTCATCGACTAGGAGAAGAAACAAAATCATGACATTACATAAATTTTCTCTGGTTTGAATTAGCAGATTTTTTTTTTTACCAGCTGATTGGACATGTGTGTCCGTGAACATTTCTTTTTTTCTGTCCCAGCAAATTAATATTGGCTGATTGGAATCTATAACCCACCACAATCGTCGGCAACATCAAAAGATATTTGAATTCAAAATTTGCAATGTCCTGACGAATGCAGACAATATAACGATTGAGAATGGAGATTGACTTATGATGACGTCGCCTTTTTCTCCCCTATCCCAAATAATATGTACATAGATGTCTGTATATTTGTGTCGTGATGTGAATGATTGTTTTTATCTACCTTTTTTCTCACCTTTCTCCACTGTTTTTTTTGTTTTCCCTTTTTGCTTAATTTTTTTTATAGAACGACGTAATTCGTTCTTTAATATGATGGTAATTTTTTTGTTCGTTGGGACAGAACACGCGTGAATACAAAGTATATATATATGTTTACATAAAGGAGAGGAGAGAAATAATATAAATGACGGGGAGACGTGTAGACAACACGTAAGAACAGAGATGAGTGTTTGTCTGATGTTCAATACTGACGAACATTAAGCAATGAAGAAATCAATACCAATTCAAAAACATACTGCTTTATGGACAATGAGACATTGCGACAGTCACACATATATAAATTACAATAGTCCTTAAAGTACAGGCAAGCATGGCAATAAAAGAAAATAAGAACTCTTCGTCTCTCGTATATATGTTTTCTTCTCTCTCTCTCTCTCTCAATCTCTTTGCAGAGGCTCACATGGCACAATGGTTCTATGATTGATTGTGGGGTTCGTTTGGTCTTTGTTCCCATGAAATTGGTGACATTTTTGGGGCGATCTAGTTTCTTCCTATGTACATATATAAATGAAAAAAAGTATGGGTGTTTAAAAATATGGAGCATATCAAATGGGATTATGTTTTTTTATTTAAAGTTACGATGAATAATTTCGTTATAGAAATAATTAATGTGGGGAAAAAGAATTTGAATAAAAATCATTCGATATTTATACCGAAAGAAAAAAATTCAACTAAAAGTCAGTGGAATCAAAATGAATATATATTTGAACTGAGGCACACTCTGTATTTGATTTGAATTTATTTTTGAGCAGAGAGAAATCAATGATTATTTTTAATAATACTCTGGTGGTAAATATTAACAATGAATTAATTTTATCTCTTGATTTTGCACCATTTCCCTTTGATAATATATTTATGCTGGTTATGAAGCTCAACATTTATTCCAAATCAAAATTATTTTCTACTCTACGCTAAATGAACAAATCCTAATGAATCTAAATAAGACTCAGTTCAAATCATTTTCTTTTCTAAGAATACTGTTGAAGATATAATAGTATCGCTACTATTAATAAATTGTGCTGGAATTAACGCGGAGAATTATTCACGAATTAATTCCACCAAGTCGTGTACGATTGTTAGAACAAATAAACTGGCTGTAGAATAATGAGTTGAGAAATATAAATCATCAGAGAAAATCACAAAATATTTATGTATGGTGCAATTACAAATTGGGTGGAGTCTATTGAGCACATTATTACTTTGTCAGCTTGAAGAAAGTTTGAAGAATAAATTTAGCACTACCCCTAAATAATGTTAAAGGTAGAAAAAAGAGATATGTTTATATATAGTATTGATGAATATATTTGATGAAAACTAAAAGATTAACCAACCGAAGGAAAAACAGTGCATATATCTAATATTCAATTAATCAATTTGTAAGTAGAAGTCGTCTGACTTGCATGTCATTATTGAAGTTTGTACCGTGTATAAGATAGTTAATCCTATCACCTTACAAGAGGTTGCTGACCTCAACAACTAATCAAATAAATGAATAAAATGGCAATAGAATTATATCGGAGTAAAATAATACACTTATCGTATTGTTTTTTAGTAACATTCATATTGGCTTTAGCATTTACATATAAACATTTTTGAATATAAATGTATATTTATATGGCGCATGGATTATGCGGTTCCAAGAATATTTTACGTGTCCACCAACTGTTGCCCCAGAGATTTCGCGGTCCCGTTTATCGTCACGCGAGGACATGGAAACAGAGAAAGAAAAAAAAAAAGGAAATAAATAAATAAAATCGACAACGGCATTCAGTACGACGAGGGGCGAGCACACGAAGAGGAAGCCGCAGAGAATGAGCGCGCAAGAACGAGAATGAAGAAAAGAATAAAAAATCGATGTAAACGGCAACAAAGAAGCGCATCAAGAGTCGTGGCTTGTATATACAACTTTGATTTTACTGGAAAATATTACTGTGCGAACATTGAGTAATACAGGAGCCGTTACTGATTATCCTTTTTCATTTTACAGAGTTTGATGGAAGTTCACCTGAATGAACAGGATACGCATTCCTGCAATTTGTCTGGGATAAATATGAAACTTCAAATCCAAAAATCCTTTGATCAAATAATCCATCACAAAAAGTTTTGAAAAATATTGTGTGGAATACCCGCATTGTGTAGGCCTATTTCAAGATAGGAAAAACATGAAAGTAAAAGATACAGCTTGTGACTTTTACTTTTCTGATGAAGTGACGACCTTATTTTATTGATAGCTTAATGCATTGAAAAGTGGACTGTGTCATTGTTTTTGTTTGTCAAACATTGGTCTTCTCGGTCATTCTCTGATAATTGATTATCACTTTGTTAATCAACTTTCAATTATGGGGTACTACAAGAAAATCGTGTGACATACGTGATAAGGACAAACCTTTTAGTCAAATGGTTGGAGTACTCGTCTCCGATTCGTTCTATAATTTACAAACTTGTGAGAAATTTTCAATTCAGTATCTGCGTTGCGAATCACAATTTCATTCGAAAGGATTTATATTCGATTTTGAAAATCTTTATGAATAATCTGCTACAGATTTTCCTTTTTATATTTTGGACGAAGTTTTACGACGTTGGAAAATATTTTGCGAGATGAGTATCAAGGATTGATTCAAATTAGTCATGAACTATATTTTATGAGTACACATTAGACATACTTTTCTACGAATAAATATTTTATCAATTTATAACTAGCATTCTCATAATCATTCTTATGTTCAATTGATAATGATAAACATTAAGAACGTAATTATTTCGATGTGATTTGACACACTCGGAAATTCCTATTTGGATTACATTCTTTCACCTGACTGGCTGATCAGACCTTTTCATTGTTAAATATCGAACTTTTTGAAAGGTTCAGCATATACTAGGTGATTGTTATCATAGACTTTTAGTACGCATAGAAGTATTGAGATTGAAATTAGAAAATATCTTTCTCTCCTATATTGAGCCCACATTTAAAAGTGTACTTTCGATTCAAATCGTATCAAAGTCATCGGAAAATCGACTAGAAAATTTTCATCGTCAACACCATAAAAATTAAAAATTAAAATTTATATTCCCAATTATTCTAAAAAAATATCAACAGACGTTTATCTTTCTTTCAGTGAAATTTTCTTCACACTTTCAAACAATACTTTCATCTACAAACAACAAAAATAACATATCCTCATTTATTTGGCGGTAGATTGTCTTTTTGGCCCCCTATCAACAGATTGTATCATGATTTATATTTCTACTAACAAGAAAACAGTGCATGAATATTCATTTTTGAAGGTTAAATGAGGACATCATACAAATTGCGCTTTGGCGGATTGCGACGAGTGTGTATACATTTTGGTGCGTGTGAGATGATGGGCGCGCGCACTCACGCTCGAGCCACAAAACAAAGAATGAAAAGGACGCGAAGACGAAATGTACTGTGCGAGAGAAGAGTGTAAGGTATGGGTGAGTAAAAACCTTTTTCGTTCATGAAGAAAGGAAGATCACGAATATATCCCCGCAGCTGTTGCTCTCAGCACCTGCCTTCTACGATCAATTCTCTTTGTGTGTATGTACGCACTATATACGCGCGCGTTACGAGTGTACAATATGTGCAATTCTTGCGGAATAACCAGCACAAACGTACATATATATATGTACATATGTGCATATACGACGAGCGCATATATACAACTGTGTTACTGCGACTACCTGCGATCAGCCGCCGCGCAGGTAAAATATACAACGCACAAAGGAATCCCCAGCAGTGTCATAAATATAAAATATGAATCTACGAATAGCACAAAATTGTATGACGGCCACTCTGTGTATGGTGTTGTATATATATATACGCTTTTAGTATATACGTAATTCTTCTACGTATTCTTATCCCGGTTCCGTTTCGTGACACAGGTAAATTTATAAAACTCTGTTCTCGTTTACCTACGTCACACAAGTATTGTGTATGGTCGATGGATATCCATGAAAAAGAAGGTGGGAAAGCAGGAAATTTGTTTTTTTTTGGCTAATCGAAATTGTATTGATGGCGATTTCGATATGTTCTGTTATGCGGGACTGCATATTTCGGATATGTATAATTGAAGGCTGATTGAATAAACAAAGAGGAATATTTTATTATTTGTATATGAGAATGTACTGATGAATTTTGAAATATGCAAAATTTTTATGATTAATATTTAAACTGTAAAGGGTGAACTTTATTTGTTTGTATTATTGATGGTGGATGCTATAGTACCGAATAGGGATGTATAATTAACTAGTCGACGTGATCATTTTATATGTTGATGGTCCATCGTGGAACTGTTTTGGATATACATTGGAAGGTTGTTATCCAAAATTTGTGGTATGTAAATAGTAAAAGATTATTTTCAAAGAGAATATCAGTAGGTGGAACATAATATTGAACATTGAAATTTATTCCTAATATTTTGTCACCTGTGATGGATTCATAGATCTTTTCACTCAGTCTTTAAACATCAATCAATCAATCAATCAATCAACTGAAGAGATTGCCGGAGGAATTATATCCCATCTATGTATCAATATATACACCTAAGACACCTGCATATTTGTATTCGCACTTTTTTGTCTAAGATGTTTTGGTCTAATTATGAGATTACAATATTATTCCATTTTTTGGCTTCATTGAAAAAGATCAGGTCTTGATCAACGATTGTTCTCATTCCCTAGAAAGTTATATAAAAATCGTACGGAATTGAAACTAGGTGGATTGAATTGTATCATTGAAGTTGACGCAGTTGAATTCGGGGAAGGTGACAACAGTGTTTGGATAATTCGTGACATTGAGCGAGTTTCAAGAGAATTTATTATGGAAGTTGTTGAATATAGATCTGCAACAGCAACACATTCGAGCTTGGTTAGACCCTTCTCAATGTCAATCTCAGGTTTACATTGTCGATCCTCATATGTTTGCCAACAAACAAACGATAAGAACCATATGGAGAGAATCTGGAGCGAAGATTCCGAAATATGGCTACGAACCAAGCCAGCCTCAAGTGTATTTATGCCAATTTATTACACTGGAAAATTCAGCCATGCTCAAGCTGAGGATTGAATGTGTGACCTCCCCCTCGCTGGCAGTTAACAGACTAGCGCACTAACCTCCAACCACAAGATGTCAGTCCTAGACTCCATATCGTTCAACAGTTATATTTTTCAATATTTTCCAATGGAAATTAGTGAAAGTCTTCATGAAAGTGTGGGTTTTGTTAGCGTTTACAATGACTAACCCCTCATAAATGTAAGTTTCGAGTTTGTTCGATGAGTTCGTGCTTAGTTAAGAGACCACAAGAAGGATTTTTTTGTTTGAATATGACCACTTTCTTGGGGATCATTCGAGAGAAACGACAAGAAAAAATTCCTATAGTTTAGGAAAAGCTTCAGTCTTTGGCCGACGGACTTTTAAAGTATAGATTGGAAAGAAATATTGAATATCCAGAGTTGAAACTGATATTGGCTATGTAAAGGTTGCACATTTTTCAGAAATAAAAACAAGTCTGTGATTCAACGACTGCTTTTACTTATCCCTGACAAGTTCGAAAGTTCAAGTATACTAATGCAATAGTTTGTGAGATATTATGGACACTGATTTTGACCAAATTCGATCGAAGTTTCAAGATTAATTTTGCACTTCGAGTGGAATGTACACTTTGAGAAAATTAATCGAAAACCTAGAAATAGATTTTATCTGCTTGCCTGATTGAGCATCATTTCTCAAGATCTCACGATTAATTCCGGCCTTTGTATAAAAAGAAGAAAAATATGATACATATATTCGATTGAACAATTAATTTTCTATTGAAAAAGCACTGCAAACCAAAATGTATTGTCATTTCCACTCATGTAAGGGTGTCATTCTCCAATCTGAAGCGTTGTTGTCATTTTTAACACACTGAGAAGTGTGTTAATTCCACATACATCGTCCTGAATCTATCGACATTTTTGACACACTTGGATTTGCAGTAGATGAAGAAAATATTTTTGAAAGATACTGATGATTTCATATAACCAATAAACGTTACAGAAATCAAATTTAATTTTAGAAATATATCGTTTTTAAACCACGAATATGCCTTATCTTAAGATAACAATTTTTATTGAAGAATACAATGTCTAGGAATAAGTTATTCTCGATTCAACAATATTTTTCATTTCGAATTTTTTTTATCTTTTTTAATATTCAACGAAGGGTTTTTTGCGCGGTGCTTTCATGTTATAAATTGGCTACGTGACGCAAATTATGCATCCATTTTTATTTATCGCCCGCTCGTTCTCTATTCGTGCACTAAAAAATTCCAATTCCCATATTATATATGTTATATGGTATACACATAGAAAGATGGCATGAATCGTCTCTCACGCACCAATGAACATCACCCGCTCGTGCCCGGAAATGCAAATCACACGCGAAATCGCAGCAATAAATCTGAAGACAAGCATATGTGTTACTAGAATCATTGCAGTGTTTCACTTCTATACATCATTAATTCAGTAATGGGCCATTTAAAAAAGTAAACTGTCGAATTTTAAGAGCACGAAAACGCTGCAGATAATCATACGATGACAGAAATGTAAAAAAATCGAAAGACATAATGGCAATATGAGTCACTGCAGTTTTAAGGATAAAAGGGGTCTTTGAATATATTCGCAGAGACATCCGGCACACGCTTGACTTATTTCAGAATGATTTTTTATAAATGTCAACGTGATGACTGTTAGAAAAAAAAAAATCTCAAGTATTTGATACGGTGCAATGACGAATCAATTTACATAGACAGGATTCACATCATGAAAGTATAAAATTCTCAAGAAAATGCAACTATTGTTGACGGACCTCGAGATTATCACCGGTACAAGGTGTTGAAATATAATAAGAAAACGAAACACACACTGTACAAATATAAAAGAAAATATACATACATATATATTCATATATAATGTGAATATGCATTTCCGTGAATTTTTAAATAAAGTCTCACATATGGTCTCAGTCACACTGTGGGAGCGATCGAATTAGTAAATATTTACGAGTCGATATGTCGAGGTTTCTGCGAATGTCATTCGTACGTAAATATATAGTCATGGACGGGACGATTCTGATGTACATAAACAAATGTATTTGCATGCATATGACAGAGGAACATTAGATCATCAAAGCAAACTATCTCTCACCACTTTTGTTTTTTTTTCTCTGTTTTATTTTCCGTTACGTTTGTTTTTTTTCTCCCTCTATTTTTTTCCTTGGTTTTTTGTGAGATATGACAATATCCCTGAGCATATCTCATGAAAGAATCAACGTTGCAAAGTGAAGAGATCGTAATCCTTATATATATATATATATATATATCCTTGTGCCCTCTTTTCGTCATCAATGTGAACTCTCATTTTTTTTATCCTTGAAAATTGACGGTCTGAAAACCTCCATCTGCCTTTTGCGTGCGTGTTTGTCACTATAATTTTACGCGGATAAAAATCGTTGGAAATTGAGTCATGTATAGGATATCCCTTATCGATTGTGTATATAGAATAGGTGTATGCATAACGGATGTGGGAAATTCAGACACATCAGCTGTATATAAAACGTATTGACAACAGTTATATTCTTGATTGGCCAAAAGTAATTTATTTCATTCGAAGAAGAAGATAAATGAACAACAAAAAAAAGATATAATGGACAAAAATGAGATAAATTGATCCAATCGTTACAGGAGGTTGTTAAATTGGTTTCCTGACAAGTTTAATGTTGAATATGCAATGATTCCTGGGAATTTTTTTGAATAATTGTGATAATTAATGTATGAAGTACACTTGCATGAAGACTTCTAGTAATTACTATTGAAAAATATTAAGCAGTATGAGAAGTTAGCATATATAGATATTCTAAAAATCCTTAATGATGGTTGACAAGGTAGATCCGAAAAAAAAAAGGGTTTCCTCATTCAAGACAGGTGTAAATATAATTTCACGTGGGGTTTCTCTCGGGATTCTAATTTGTTTGAGTGACAAATTATGTATTTGCAAAAATATAAATCGATATTTCACGTAAGGCGTAGTAAATATGAGCAAGTTAATATAATGGAATTGAAACTGTAGCTAATATGTGATAAGAATAAATTTCCTTAACGGTTCCCTGATATGGAAAATAATTTCCCGGATAAGAAGAGTATTTATGGCAAAGCGAGTTTTGAGAATTTCTACTCGTTTTGAAATTTAACTTTTGGCAGGATCCAAATCAATTAAAACGTTCAACCTGTTCCAAAGAAATTGACATATACACTATCTTTCTATAAAATTATTGCAATATTGTAAATACATATCCCAACAAATACGTACATTCAAAATTAAAACATAAACTGTGTTCTTTCACCTGTCACAATCGTGATACCCGTTAAAATAATTGATAAATAATGAATACATTTCAATATAACTTTGATTGATGATTTGACATTTGTTCATAAATCACCGTGAATAAAATAAATACATTGCGACAAGCGGCGTGCCTTATACAATAATGGACTTAATGTGCCAAAGGGGAAATGGGAGCAGAAGTAATTCGGCTTTCTCTTGAAAATGGGCCTGATGCATCTGCCCTCTCGTTTATTTCTTGCAATGGGAAATAAAAATCAAGCTCAAAAGCATTACCAGCTGGCACGCGTCGTCCTCGACGCCATTATCGTCTTGGTGGATCTGTAGATTGGCGAGAGAGAGAGAGAGAGAGGGTGTGTGTATATATGTATGTATTAAAATATATATATGTAAGTAAAACCACGAGGATTCATCGTCTTAACCTTGCGTTCTCTCCCTCTTTCTCCAGTCATTCTGAAATTTGTGTTCTTCTCTTTATTGTAAAACACCTGCCGGTGATGCCCGAGTTGTTGGTGCTGCATCACACGAATGTTTTGGCCACGCAAGTCGGAAAGAACTATAAGATCTCTTTGAATCACGTTTTTAATAATTTCGAATACACGCTGCACATATGTGAACTCAAATATATACAGTTCTTACAACGAGTATACATACGCATATCATACACAATAACTTCACTTTCTACTTCCTTTGTTATTGTTTTGAAATAACGTTTATGTTGTCCAACAGGACATCGACCGACATTGCGGTTTTGAGGTATATGTCCAACACACACAAACACTCATACATATAGTGAATACGTGGTTACGAAACCCACGAACGGCCTAATAGTGTCCGGTCACCGACTTCCAAACTTGGATCAATTTGGCGTCTTTTTATTCAAGTAAACCTTCATGTACAGGAAAGTATTATTATAAGGTAAGTTCAACGATCAAAGAATTACGCATGTTATTTTCCGTTTACTTGAACAAAAAAAATATGGTTAAGAAGTAATTTTCTCCCCTTTGCATTCAACCGCTCATATAAAAAGTTTTTGTTGGAAATTAATTCGAAAGAGTATGTTCAATGTGGGTGAAGATACATGTACGGTAAACAATACATATACTGGCATATATGTTCAACATATACTGTGGCCGTGGTTCAATTATTGTACATATTTAAGTATATTCCAATTGTACTTATTGTTCCTATGAATTGGTGTATGATATATATATAGTATAAAAATTCATAGGAACGGAATAGATTGTTTCATACGCGGAAGATGTAATCGCCCATGTATGGAATATACAAGTGAAAGTATTCATAAATATATCCTTGGGATATATATCCCAAGGAAAAATAAGTCATTTCGATCAAAATAAATATGTATCATAAATCAGGTCAATTTTAAGTTTTGATCACGAGATTTACGTCAGCTATAGATCTAATCTACAAATTATCACTTGAAATGAAATCAATTCTTTTTGTTTACATAATTCGTAATGTCTGTCGGTACAAATAAACAAGATACTACAAATTGAACATGTGCTTTAACATATATATATTTCGATACATAAAAAGTGATAGGAAGGAGTGAAAAAGAACAAGTTGTATTTACTAAATACAATCCGACTTGACAATACTAAATGTGAAGATGAGTGTACCAATGAAGCATTCGCCATTAAATTGAATGTTTTCTTATCATAATATATTATCGCTTGAATGAACGTAATTTAGACTGGATTGTTCTATTAAAAAATCACATGCAAGCAACAAAGATCAATATGAGAGATGTTATCTTCGAATAATTGTTGCATAAAAAGTTTTTAATTCTATTATGAATGCCAAGTAAATTTGTATACTGTTATCCTACTGTTACTTCCCTATCTATTCTGTATTTTCGGCACAGACATTCTAATATTATTCCTTATATTTGATCTCTTCTTGTTTTCCATGAATGCCAATAAATATGTATAGTTTATATTCAGATATATTCCGTCGTAAACATTTCCACATGCATGTTTGTGTGTCATTCTTTCGTGTGGGAATTCATATAAAATATAAGTATACACAAGTATGTATAAATTCACATAAAAACAGTCCACTGTCAACGAAATAGCTGGAATTCGTGGGATTGTTTTTTTTTTTTCCTTTCTTTTCTTATTCTATACACTGACAGGTGAAACGCCATCCGGCTGTCGGTATATATATATACAGAATATATCAGATGATTTGAAAACTTACAGACAACTTAAGCAGTCCAAGAACTAAACTTATGATCCGGATTGTTGATAATGATTGAACGATTATACTGAGCATTGATTGGTTTTTCCTTCATGTCTCATCAATATGCTAATGTTTATTATAGTTAGCATTTAAAAAAAAAGTGGTGATGACACAGTGACACTGGAAATGAATAACTAGTGACCAATTTTTGCTGTAACGCCATGTGTGTCATCGCAAGTATACATCACATAGGTAGTCTCTAATTGTCAGAGTCAGGCAATTTTAATATAACACGCGGAAGATGTAATTTCCGTCACGTATTTCCACCGGATACAACGCACGGCATGACAATTGCCATCAGACTGTGTTAACAATTGCACGTTTTCACCACACCATTCGCCACCGATATCTTTTTTTTTTTCCTCTGTTATTACTCCGTGCTCTCCGGTCCTCTCAATTCTATTCTTATTTTTTTTTTTTCTTCTTTCCATCTTGGTTCTTTGTTTCATGCAATCTCACACGCATTGAGTATGTTCACAGCGTGCTTATATAGCTATACAGTATTTCCAAAAATTAATAAGGCACGCACAGCAGCATAGTTTGTTGGGGAGAATTTTTTTTTTCTTGGTAAAGATGAAGCCGAAAATATATATGACGTCCTCGTCCAATTATGGAATCCAACGACAAGGATTGTTAAGATTATTTTTCCACAACCCCACTACTTATCGGGCGTGGTGTATGAGGTTTGACAATTCCTCAGGGATCGCGGTACACTGGGTATATCTCACAAAACTAATCGAGCTTAAAAGAGAAAGAGAAAGAAAAAAATAATGATTGATGATGGGACTTACATAGATCTTGTATAGATTTCAACGGGAAGATTGTTATTGAGGATGGAAAACTTTCCTCGTTTTTTTTTTTTCGTCGAACATCTTAATTGTGAGGATTAGATGGGGTGTTTGTCTGTACAAGCCTTGAGAAAACATCATTTTCATAAACTTGCGTTTAAGGAAACAAAAATGAAAGAACTAAAATATATTTGTTGCCACGGCTTCAGTTGTAGATATTGACATGTTCTCGCATATCAATTGATGTATTCATTCAGATGATAGAATAAAAACATTTATATCGAGGGAACCTCCCGAATAATTTTGATACATTAGAAGTATAGAGAATGTTCAATCCAGGGTGGATTGAAACTAGCGATAACACTTGATCAAAAACCGTCCGAATAAATTTATCACTATCGCTACCCGGATATTAGTCATCTCTTTGTGTGTCTGAATTATACACCAACAAACGATGATGTCTCAATCATCATGACAACCTGTTCTAAGTACGTGAAATACCAACGTCCCTTCTATACGATATCAAATAATTTATGAAATGAAGAGTGATTTTTTTATTTTGATTTTCAAGTTGGTGTAAGCGACCAATACACTAAAAAAACAATTTTTCTTTTGTTTACTTAATAAAGCGAAGTTTTCTTAATAGAGGGATATGTTTTTTTATCACAGCAAAAGTTGGTACCGCTGTAGTCAGAATACCAACATTGAAATGAAAACACCATATAACCTCACTTTATTTATGTAAGTACAAATAGCTGGGTAACACACAGTAAAACACGCAGAATAAAGTTACGATTGGCTATAGTATAAGAATGTAAGTTATAACAGCATCACAACGTATGCTGTAATCACATAAGTTGAAGTTTTGATATTATAACAAAACTCGGTATTCTTGCTGGAGTTATACCAGTATTCTTGTGAAAGTACTTTCTTTTTCAGTGTAAGCCGTAATTCAAAATGGGAATTGATTTTTATCTGCGGTGTCGTCATCACGAATGGTGACGTCTATCAAAAAGAAATATAATCAAGATTTTGTTAGCATATATATTGTCAATGCTTATAATATGCCCATATGATTCTATTCTGTATTAATTCAAAATAGAAAGAGGGAATATATACATATACTAAAATTGTTTGCATAGTCACCACTCGTATCATTTCAATATCCCAATACGAAAAAAAAGCGAGGTGACACAGAACATGTTTGAATGTATTTTTTAATTTTTAATAGTTAAATCCAAGTATTTGCATACGAATCAAATAAATGCTGTTTGGATATGATTAGTTAATAGGTTTTTGAGATATTATACACACAATTTCAATTACTAGTTTCCACCTCATATTTGTGCGACAATTTTATGTACGAATTGTAAGTCACTATGAGATTTGATAATATATTTGTTCGAATATAAATTGAATTTTCAAAATTCTTAAACTATTTTAAGAATGATGGATAAAAAATACGGGAACAAGACTAAATCAACTAATTGATACGGTTTAACCTAACAATCTAACACAAAGCTAAAGGTAATACCCATTGAATATATAATATACTGTTCCTCGTTTTATTGTCTGTGAGCTTGAATATTTTGAACATATGTTCATTTATAATAACATATGGAAAAGAGGAAGATGTTGATTGTATAATAGTCTATAATGTCATAGACATTCAATATGAATGAAATCCATCTTCATTCGTCTTTTGTTCATATCATTTTCAAATTTATACAGGTGAACGATTGACGTACAAGAATTTTAATGTTTGCTCTGTCCTATCTAATAGATCAACGATTGCAAGAAAATGTATTCAAGGCTATTGGTATACATGTGCCTCTGGTACCCATATTCAATATTATATTTATAAAGTAGCAAAGTACCGTCCTTTAATTTTATATAGACCAACAAAATTTTCATGAGAATAAAAAATTTTCAAGTATAATAATTTCCAAAGAAATATTGGGTATTGTGGGTGTTTGAAAAGGAATATTCTTTATGTATTTCCTCCGTATTGTATTTTCAACATCACCAAAGCGTTGAAATACACAGTGATGAGAAAAGGGTCGTTGGGCGCGGTATAAACTCAAGTTTTGTTCCCTTTTCTCTTTCGTTCGCATTTAAAATCCACCCTTCAACAACACAAAGGTGAACAAACTTGTGTCATTGTATATTATATATACATGTAGAAATATATACATAGATATCGTAAGCAGGTCGGTGGTGAAAGTTGGCGGAGCAGGGTGACATTTAAAAGGCTGAAAATTGTTAAAATCAAAATCGCGAAAAGTAATTGTCAGTTACTTTGATCTTTTAAAGTGTATATTTTTTTTTGTCTTACCAAATTGCTTGGAAATTTTTAACACAGAGCTTTTGGGGATGAGTAATAATAAGAGGTGTCAAGTTTGATATATTTCTTAGTTTTCAGGAGTAACATTTTACATTTTTGCATTTTTGATTTGTTTTTTTCCATATAATCCGCTATATTTCATTCACGAATGTTTTTATTTATGTATTCGAACATGAGATTTGTTTTTACGAAGTCGTAGAACCATCGCAAACTCATTTTTACATTAAAACATATTGTAGATTTGTAAAAATTCAATTCATTCTGCAAAAAGATTGTTTTTCAATAACTTTATTGTGTGTCATATAATTGTTCTGAAGAATGAAATGAAGTTGATGAATTTTTTGCAATCAATGATGGTGTAGAAACTTGAAAACATATGTAGAACTACTGCAAAAAATTATGATAACCAATAAGAAAAAAATGAAAAACTAGAAAAGGCGCCATCTTGTAATGAAAGTTTATGTGTTGCAAATGGGTTGAAATAATTACCAGTGTACCAAAAATTATAATAATAGTGTTGTTGGATACATTAGAAAGAATACTTCTGAGAATCAAGCATGAATAGTTATTTTGAAAGAGATTAATTTTTCTACAGTGCTACAGTAATTTATTTAACTGATATTTTATGACACACAAGATAGTTAATTTCAAAACTTGACGTTTGATAATTAATTATGGTCAAACCATGTGGTAAAAATGTCGAGAATATTTTGCAGCATTTCCTAGAATATTCATCAACAGCTTAATAAGATTTTCCCTCACACCATATACAGACAGAAGTATTTTTTCACAAGAGTTTGAAGTTGCTAGTGCATTAATCCCATATCTATGTGCGATAAAATACCGATTATATATATCTTGCAAATTGTATATTTTTATCGTTAACTATTACAACTTCTCCGAAAGTATATTTGTTCATTTGAACCATAAAATTGTCCCACACCCCGCGAAGAAAAAGCAGCGGGAAAAAAAAAACATACACATTTAAAATAATCCAAAATGTCACAAATTTACAAGACACGACAGATGCTACTACCCCACGTGTTTTCCATCACTTCACCCGGTTTCTCCAATTACATATACTAATATACATATACATACGTATTTCCAAGATTTGGGACCATTATATCCACCCCCCCTGTGAAATATCACTTACAGGACAAGCAAAAAAGAACTATGTTAACAGCTCCATACATTGAATTTTCTTAATCACAAAAACTCTTGTCATTATAAAAAATTATACGAACGCACAAAGAAAAAAACAAAAAGTATTCCATAATATTCTTTGTATCAAATTGTTGGGTGATAATCACTTCTCACTCACTTAACTATTATTATTTCTTGTTTTTTTTTTCTATACAGAGTGTTGCCATCCACGACCTCATCTAACGAGACATGTGGTGTACAAATTGTTGGATTGGGTTAATATTATTATTTCGAGTCGGCAAAATTACCGGAAAAACCTCATACAAGGGGGAAGCGGCAATGGTGCGCGAGCCTAATGATTTCAGAGGTAAGCAAATTATTCGTTTCCTCTGTTAGTGAAATTCTAGGTATTACAATGTAACGTAGTTGTCGTATGTTGGCAAACGGATATTAATAAAAAGTAAAAAAAAAAAAAGGAGTATGAATCAAAATAGGAATTCATTATTGCCGTATGTATTATTCGTTGATATAATTTTGATAACTAGTTTCATTCAATAATAATTTACAATTGAAAATAATATGTCTTTATAGAGGTTGCGTTTCAAGGTTAGGGATGAAGTATTATATAATTTGGAATTATCTCGACTATACATTAATCAAAGTGTTATACACGTATAGGTCGTATGTCAATCTCTTTGTACATAAGCAGACAAACTATCTACATATACTCCATATATACTATATAGTTTTCACCATAAACTCGATTAAATGTCTCTGGCGGTAAGCTAAACTAATCTGGTGGGAAACAATGAACGGATGAACAATGAGTTTATGGCATATAACTCAATATTCGTGTGGACCAACGCCCATTTGTATTGCGCGTAGTGCGCCCGCGCACACATTATATTCGCTTTTCTTTTCTCTTATAAAATAACTACGAGAGGGCACCACAGGAGTGCCACAATGTATTTATCTATATGTAATATAATGCGAGCGAAGAAAATTCGTTTCGTATAAATATAACTGTATACTCCAACTACTACTACACTCAAAAGAGAATTGATTGAGATTACATCTAATAAATTTGATTTGGTGCAATCTTGGTACTTGAAGTGGAATAGAAAATCATTTTAATTCACGTCATAAATTGTAATTTGCTTCAAGTCCCATGCTATTTCAATTTTATGCATTTATATTTGTTATTGTACATATTGAACTTTGATTCTAATTGAAATAAATCATCAGATTCCAATATTTTTCATTTATTAAACAGAAGTTTGAATTTATCTTAATTCATAAGAGTAAAAATGTTATTTTGAACCAAGACGAGTTTAGCAAGAATCGAAAGTATTTTTTTGTTTAACAAACATATCTCTCATTTGTCCGAATCATATTTTTCTCTGAGTGCACTACAATTACCAAGATCACTTATATACAATAACAGCCATTTAATTCCAATAAAACTACAATATTACTAATTGAATGCCCATTAATTTGCACAATTATTAAAGAATGCGACCTAAAAATACCAGTGTAATTACATAACTTTCACATGGTTTATTCTCACCATTGATGTCTCTATCCAAATAAATGTTACCCATTAATCATTCTTTTTTTTTTTTCTTTTTTTTTGTCAGCGATAATTGTGAGAGCAGTTTTGTGCCGCAACAATTTTTCCCTAAATTCAACTGCGGTACGTACACAACAATTCAAGTGCTAAACTTTTCCTCAAGTCCCCTCTTGAAATTTCACCTAACTCAACGCTACGAAAAATGACCTTCAACGATAAGTACGACAAACGCCGAGGGGATGATGGTGCTGTAGTGGTAGTGGTAGTAGTAGGATAGAAAGCGACCTAGGGAAAAGTTGGCCGTGACTGCACGAGAAGAGATTTCTCCCCTTCAAGTACTATACTGCGGACAGCATCTCAGCGAATATTGGGTATGGGGATGTCTGTCTCCATGGTGATCGCATCGAGCGGGCTACATAGCTTCGTCACGACTACATATTCCGCATACGCAGGGCGGGAAAACGCCCTTGCGCCTCTACATCAAATAAATATATATATATATATATATATAAACTATGAGTATGTGTACACGCGGGGTTTTCTAACCCCAACGTAATGCCACGAGGAGTCATTTCTTTTTCTTCCTTTCACATAGCTTTTCTCCCTCGTGGTCGCTACGCTTCCACCCAAGGACAAACGGCACGCGTCACGCGAAGATTTCTCCCTATATTCCACCCTTCTAAATTGCTCAAAAGATCGATGCGCACACCCCGGGGGGGGGGGGGGGTCGTCAGTGGATGTATTTGTGTATGTAGCGAAAGAATTTCATGGCATTGTCTTTGCATTATATCAATTTATATTTGGAAAAAAAATAAAAAAATACAAACAAAACAAAACACAACATTTATATATGTATGTAATTCTATGTTAGTTTATAATATATACAATGTCTATAAATATATAGATATGTGTAGACCTCCAGAGAGATATTAAAATATAGGTATACAATGTAATGAGATGAGAAGCGTCCCATAAATTAGGAACTGGTTTACGTCAATTTAATTGCATGCGATGGCATGTTTCTTAGTGGGACGTGAACGATTCACGTGCGGTTTCCCGCGAGCGCCACAGTTGCAAACACTCCTCATATATACTAAGTATGTGTATATAATATAGTATATTATATATATATATATGTTGTCTTGTCATGTATAATTGTATATATACACATGTGCCAACGTTATAGATCGATCATTGTTATTAATTGATATTGTTCAGCTTGGCGCAATCGTATTTCAGTATGTATATTATTGGTCTGGCAAAAAATATTTATCATTGTATATATATATATATATATGCGCATATTTGTGGGAGAAAAAGTTGCTACTCCCCATTCAAAATGAAAGGGTTAATTTAGTTGCTATATAATCTCATGTTCATATAACCGGTTTGTCACCTTTTTTTTTATTACGTAATCAAAGTATACAATCAGAGTGTGTTGAATCATTACGTCTTATAAACTTGGGTATTAATTTATTTATTATTATTCATTCGTTTGTTATTTTTTTTTTTTTTGTTGTTTGATCGTTATTATGAGTTATTGATATAATAATACAATTCTATTGGGACGACGAGTTTTACTGATTCAACAAATAATTTCTCAATTTCGCGTATTCAATATCGGTGTGAATGGAAGTGGTTTTATTTTCTAGACACTTTTTAAATACTATAAAAAAAAGTTTTGTATGTTAAGCGTCTATATAAAAAAAAAAGTGAAGAGTTCCTGAGTGTTTACAAAGTGAATATAATGAATATATGTAGTGGTAAAGATGGGGAATAAAATGTTTCGAAATTACTGAAATTTACAGTGATATATGGAATTAAATTTTTTTTTTTCTTTTTTTCAGAGTGATATTCATCGTGAGTAGTTTGTTGTGATCAATATGGATTATATGTGTATTAAGATGTGACCAGAAACCAATATGAAAGAATGTCGGAATTTTTACATTCAATATCAATTTTTATAATTGAAATGTTTGGTGTAATTTATTTGAACGTGAGAGTGAGTGGAAGTAAAAGGAAACACTCACTGTGTAATATCGTTGTGATTTTAACATATCACATCTTACATTTTATCATATAGAAAATTATTTTTAAGCCATCCAACATATTATAAGTGTAACAGTCATTAAAATCTATGTTAAACACTATCATAATGTTATCAAAAGAAGTATAAATCACCGACAAGGTTTTTTTTTTTTTTCAAATATAAAATAGTCATATTAGTGATTTAACTACTATGGTATATTTCACAATTGCAACTTCTTCTACGCCATATTGATTTATAGCCACATCTCAATGTCAAATTTCAACAGTCATAAGACAAAAGTTTGAAGATATCAATTCATGATACATATATTTGTATAAGCTTTTTTGTCATTTTAGCGAACCATCTGTAAAAATTTTAATCAATCCATTGTTCACTTCAGAGACTTATTTGAATTTTTTTTTCTGAGTGTATTGTTCGACAGGTCCTGATACTCTGCCTCATGAATACATATATGTATGTATATATGCATATACGAATGAGATAAATTTATATGCTCGTCCATTTTCGGGGGTTCATGCGATTATTTATATATAGTCACGTTGAGTTAACGTGACGATGAAGGCAAATGCGATCTTACACATTAAACTCAAAGGGTCGACAGCATGATCGTGGTGGTGGTGGTGGTGGTGGTGGTGGTGGTGGTGGTGAGGCACGTGCGGAGCACCTGTCGCTTCATCTACTTGAGGCAAAAAAGAATATAATAACAGGTAAAAAAAAGAAAAAAAAAAGAAGAAGAAGAAGAAGAAGAAGAAGTAAGAATACGAAATTATGAAACCAAAAAATGAAAAGGGATAGGATAAGATGGAATTGAAGATTTGCTTTTTATATAATAATTTTTTATTTACTCTCTGATCATTATCAAAAATTTTTTTTATATAACATATATTAGAATGAGTGTCCATTATTCGATCAAGATTATCATATCACGGTATACTATATTTTATTAATATAAAATGCAATTCATATATTGATATGCTTTATTTACTTTTCTAGGTTTTATGAGAAGAAAAAACGTAATGAAGTGTACTGGGGTGTCTTTACACAAGAGTATTTACACAAAGATATGGTGACCGGATGCAGTTATCAAGGTAGACCCCAAGAAAAACAAAATGATATGACCGTCTTCAAATATAAAATTCAGCGATTGCAGTTGCTTTAGTATATAAGACTGAAAACCCCACGATTTCTCAGATTTCTTATCTTTATTTGACTAACCAAGCGTTCTTGGCCACTCTAAGAATATTTAATGATTAATCCTGCACGTTTTTCAGATAGAAAATATCCGTGGAATTCGAAAAAAAAAAATTAATTCATTTCAATATACACAGAACGAATAAAGTATATGAAATCGATATAATTACTATTCTGTGTTTGGTTTATTATGATACTTATCATTATACTTTTTTTTATATAATTCCATTGCAAATTCAAAGCGTCCACACACACACACACACACACACACACACATATATATATGGGATAGAAATTATGGATCTTTGTAAAATAGTGCTCATCAAAAAAAAAAAAAACTTTACTGTCCGGATTTTTTTGTATATTATGTTGGCCTGCGGCACTTGGCAATGGGAGGAGTAAAAAATAAAAATATTTCTTATTTTCCATTTTTTTTATTCTGGCGGGCCGAGACGAGATTAAAGGTGCGCGGTAGAGCGCAGAAAATAAATTGAGTGAACCGATCGCGCGCGATTAAAACGCGATCGCAATGGCGCGGGCCCCCATGAGAGATCATTTTAAATATATATATAAAAAATATAAGTATGTTTATAGGCGTACGTGCAAATTTCTTTGTGAATGAAATGTTTAATTCTGAATCTTCTCATTATCAGAAATCCATTGCTGGCTTCATTCAATATATATTTGAATATAAATAAATATATATATATATATATTTATATTTTCATATCTATATCAACTGCATTCATGAACAAGGTTTTCGCGACCACTTCCTTATCCGCACTGAAATTGAATGCCATAAATGATTAACGGCGACACTTCACGCAATCGTATGGATAATTTTCATAGCAAGGACTTTGAAATTTATTCTTGTTACTAAGCGCAGCATTGAGAGCGAGTAGTACAACCCGTAGTCGTCCGGCCAATCGGGATTCCCAAAGGATATTGACCTATACTACATCCTCAGGGATGGAAAAGAATGATAAGCCAAACTTGAAGTGCTATGTAAAGCAATTTTTTTTGGTTCACGATAAATTCAATAATAAATCATGTATTCCATCTGATGTATATTAGAATATATTGTATTTGTCATTGGCAGTAAATTTCACATCAAAATAATTTATGATGAAGCAATTTATGCATAAAAGACATGAAAATAATCGTGTTATATACTATTTTGTTTCAGTACTGAATAGTCCTGCGTAAGATGCTACGGGTGCGCGCCCAGTTACTGTCGTCGCACCATTCTATATACTTATATGTATAGATATATACATAAAATCCTTGTGTGGCAGGATTCTACGAGGATGTTGACCCGAAGCCATACGATCTGGAACACCGCTCGTGTAGGTGGCCCGTTCTTGCAGCCAGGAGAGAGACAGGTGGGGTCGGAGTCAGGGGGGGGTGCACTATCTTCTTGTATATATGTTTGTATACATATATGTGTATGCATTCTCCACTGTCTACATTCTTGTATGCACATATAGACTCAAGGTTAACTGTACCAGCACGCATCTATGATACGCCCATATTTATTCGATACACTTATTCGCAATTATATGATTTCTGATGGATGATTGTCACGGTAGAAATCACATTATTACTATACATCTAGAAAATCAAATGATTCATATAAGACGTGAGTGAATAGAATTTTTATTTCACTTTGAACCAAGTTCTAACGAAGAATAATTTGTAATGGAATGTTGTATTGAAATTAAAAGAGAATTATTTTGTATTTGATATGTGATGTTAGAGTTGATTTGAAATTACATTTTTGTTTTTGGTTTGGTTTGTGTAAAATTGAAATTTTCATTCAAATGTTATAAATGTGAATGGCTATTTGTATTCGCGATTCTGGTTAGTCTGAATTTGGATCAATAGTGAATAAGTGGAAGAATGATGTTTTATTATACAGTCAATTACACAACACTTTTTACCAGTTTATTTTACAGTTGATTCGTATATGTTTGCATTAATATATGCTCTACATATGGTTAGTTATATCCTCACTTATAATCTACATTTCGACTCGAATCACCGAACAAATCACATTTCATCTTGATTAAATTTAGATGAACAAATTCAATCTATAGATTATATTTGCAAGTTTCAACACATTCATTACAATAATTCAGTTAACAGATTATGATTTTTCATTTTCAATCACATTCGGATTAGATATTCAATAATAATTATAGTATATGGATTCATATCTGATTTACACTGTACATTTTACTTGCTAACTTTATTAGCGAATCACTGAATAAGTATTCCAAACGTGGAATGTTCTCACACTCTAATCAAACATACATAACTTGAATTGGAGATATTTTTTTTTATTCTAATGTCATTGTCAGAACTAATTGGAATCAAACGGAATTCGTTTTATTCTTCAACATTATTTCCATAACTACTTTTTTTCATTTATTGTCAGTATTACTTTTTTTATTTGAAGTATACAGTGTTGAGGTTTCATTATAGTATGATGTATATAAATAGGAGGCGCGAATTATCCATCGATCGATCGCTAGGAACTGTGGTAAATAAATTAGCGGTTTTCTCCATTACAGTTTGTTCATCTTTTGCCCAATATTCATTATCTATATATATTTTTATTGATCGTTATTACCGGCGAAGTGGCTAATCAATTTAGACAGTTTTGAATACACATATTGTATGTTATTATTATCAAAATTGATTGTGGTGATAGTGAATGTGTAAAAATGAATTTTCCGAGAGTTTCCAATATTTCATCGTTATGGTTTATGGTGAAACGTGAATGCAATGTATACATGCATGAACATATAATGGTTTATCAAAGTTTTCAGGCTATATGTTCGTATATGTAGTGCGGTGTACGGTGTATAGGGGCGCGCGGGGATCCCGTCGATTAATTCTTTGAGAAGAGGCCACCGGAGAAATTGGAGATTCGATCAGGCGTGCGGCGGCACCATCGTCGTTCTCTTCAGCCAGAGCTCGTCTCTCAGTTCCCGAGACTGCGGGCCAGGTGCTCTTTACTATAGAGGGGAATAAGAAAGAACCAGTTTTTAGGGTCTCGCAAACCACACCACAAGCAATGGGTCTTCCATGGCATGACACTCACTGCACGCTCTACCAACGCGCGCTCATACATTTCGCATTGGCCAGGCCACAACCAAAAGACTTATGAACAAGAGTTATATGAAACTTTTTGAATTACGTCTGCTTTATAAATTTATATTTGTGTATATATGTATATGTATATTCGGAGGTTTATAATTATCAAGCATAAATTTTAAAACTTTCACTGAAATGTCGTTGAAAGAAAATTAATTTGTACTTGTACACACGTTGATTAACGTTGATAAATTTAAATAATATTTAAACTTCATGAAAGTTGAAATAGAGCAAAACGTTCATCAATTTTGTGGGATAATATTACAGTGATAAGATCAAAACTTTGACACTTTTCTTAAATTTCTATCGATAAAATGGCAAATTAAAAAATGATATATATCTCAACTGCACAACCAATTGTTTTAGATTCTAGTCACATTTTGAACTGTCAGGACGTTTTACATGTTAAGCGCCTATTCAAATAGTCAAACGTTTTTAAGTGTTTGAACGATGGCGACAATGGTGACAATAGTAAAGATAGGGAGTAGAATGTTTAGAAAGAAATTGAATTGGCAATGTTTTCCGATCTGGAATAATTTCATTTTTATTGAACATCAAGCCCTGGACATTTTTATTTTTCTTAAATAAACGAATCGAATTTCCTGACGACTAAATTAGCCATGAGAAATCTCAGTATCCAGAAACAAAATATCTTACGTCTGATAATAGGTAGCAATCGTGGATAATTTGTTCAAAAATCTTACTAATTGAATTATTGCTCGTTTGTGTTAATTTCTATTTCAAAGTAAAACAGTATATTCATACAATATCTTTCGACAATTGTATACGTAATGTACGATACACATGAAATATTCGACAGTGCATTTACCAAGATTTCGCTAAAAGAATTATTTTCTTTCTCATATCAATTCTGCTGATTTATGTCAATAATTGAATCGACATTTTACATGAAAAAATACATCAATAATACTTAACTTGATATTATTATGTAAGAATATTAAATGCAAATACATCGATTGTCATATCTATTAGCATGCATGAATATGTGTTACCGGTACATTTGTCGTGTGATTGATTAGTAAGTGATATGGGGAAAAAAGTGCAGTCTGAAATAATTAGCAATACGTATGAATATATATGTTGTCGCGTTAACAATACGACATGTGTTCTATATGGTATCTTTATGACGATTACGAAATAGACAGAACGACTGAGTTCGTAGTAAAAACTTAATGGATTTTGCACATTTTTATCTACCAGCACAAAGGAAAGTGACTGAGCAAAAGCATGGTATTTTTTTTTTTTGCTGCATTTATTATGCATACGATATGTGCTTGTCGCAGTGTGGGGTCAAAATTTCCTGCACTATGAAAGAAAAATACTCAATATTCCCACGGTGTTGAAATATTTATATCTGAAAAAAAAAAACAAAACTTGGAAAATTATATTTACAATTTATTTATACATAAGAATGCGTGATTTGATTTGGAAATATATATATTTAATACACACGTTTTCTATCATTTATGAAACGATAAGGGAATTCAAATTTCTCACGAAAATATATGTATTCTTATGGACACGACGACCTCGACAAGTGCGTCTTCCGCGTGCAGGTCAAGGTTTTCAGGCTATTCGTTGCTTATGGTGGTCTGTCAGTTTTGTTTTTTTTTTTTTTTCCTAGTCATTGAATTTCCTATACTTGAGAAACCGGATTTGTAAAGGCAAAACCATACTACTGTCGGTTAAATATGTGTGGCGCCGCTAACGCTCACTCTTATGTGGGTTTAGGTAGAAAAGAAATAAAAAAAAAATTTATGTGTATATGTATACATATGTATATACTTTTTTCAGCTAATTATAAATAACTATCTATTACTTCCAGACTGTCTCCTACTGCGGAAAATGTTAGCTCCCACAGTGATATAATATTAGAACAGTATATTAGAGAAATTTAGTAGAACCGGACGATTCATACACATGAATATGTATCCCTATACTTTGGATTAATTTTTTGGTGGAATTCCCAATAGGGGGAACAGGAAGTTTTACTCTTCACTTATGTTTCTCGTAAATGGCAGATAAAAAAAATTAAATAGAAAAGTATGCGAGTAAGATTCCCACCGAAAAATGTTACTGAAAGAAACGAAAATTTGTAACCTTTTTTTGTCTCATTTTCAATGAAGAAATATATAAAATAAAAATATTGTTGCAACCATTGTGAAACTTTTGTTTCTCTTTTCTTTCTTTCAATTTTAATATAGGACAGGAGTTTCGAACAAAAATTAATTCTCGAAAAGTCTCCCTCAACATTACCTTTATTTTTCCATGTCAAGTTCAGAACAGTAATTTATGTTACGTTGTATCCACCCAATCATTATCACTCGATTGCAATCAAATCAAATAATATTTGTAGATATATTCAACATTTGAGACAAAATTAATTCTCCAAAATATTAGTTCCACACTACAAATCCCAGTGTGTTAGAAATCACTACAGAGTTAGGGTTATGTATGAAAAATTAACACATTCCTGAATATATTAGAAATGACTACACTGCTTCAAGATGAGAATTAACAGATATACGTGTGTTGAAATAACACACTTCAATTCGTAGTATAGATGACGATTTTTGAACAATTTAAAATTATCCGAGGATAAAGTTGTTCGAGACTTTCTCACGTTTCCTAACCTAACGGATAAAATATACATTGATTTTGCTATATACAATATTGTTAGTTCAGAGGCTAAGCTCCACCTCCCAAGCCGAATAGTGGATGAATTTTTCGAATGTTTCTCTCATTGAGTTGTGAATCGTTTATATCTAAACTTATGGCTTCGATTCATAACATCATGATGAATATCATGTATATTTAACCAAAGAAAAAAAAGTCTTATTATAAAGTCACAACTTTTTGTTTTTCATCAAATTGTCACCAATAATTCTATATGAAGTGTGAATTAGGGATCTTTTTTTTTTTCAGTTCAGTCATATAATAGGGGCTACACATTTGCAACTCATGTCTGACACCAACATTAAAAACATATCAATACTTCAGTAACATTAAATTGATCACTGAACTTGAACACATATTTCAATATATTATCGAATTTGAAGATGTATCTTTGACCGAGAATATTTACATTCTAATTCAATTAATAATAGAATGAGTATATTTATGTTCCATCCACGTCTATTCTGTTCGATTGTTTCCCCAATTGATTCTGAGTGAGGAAAAAGCCACCCGCATACCAATTACTGGAAAATTTATCATGAGCATGTCAATAAAATCGAGGGCAAAAAAATTCTCAAAGAGTTATTTTCATTTGAAGCTTCCATAAATGTAACATTTGTGCGAAATTTTTTACATTTCCATTAATCTCTCAACTGCTACTGTACTCAACTATTACTGTGTATACAATTTAACTAATGAAAAATCAATAATTCAGCCGTTTCATAATTACGACTTTGATCATATGAAATATTCTAGTAGTGACGGTTGAAATAACTTTCATCCCCTTCATTGACCCCTTTTCCTCTTCATCATAATCATTGGATAGAATTGATCTGGAGGAAGAAATGTTGCAATTGAGAGAAAAAATAGTTTCATTTTTTTTAAACTCTTCGGACTTTAATCAGTAAAAAAAAATCTACATTTTCCACTAATTGTGCCAATTCTAGTAAGGACTATATAGAATTCCAATAAAACCCGAATGAGTCTTGTTGGAACTCAATAGTTCCATTAATTTTCAAGATATCATGTCCGCCAGTTAGTGAAATACAAATCATTTCGAAGAGAATCCATTTGAAATTTGTTGACTTTAGATGCAGATTTTTATAGCTAGGAGGTTTTGTAATTTTTCAAACCAAATCTTCCTACATAGTTAGTGCAGAAGAGTTATAAATTAATGAAACGTAAACAAAGAATCAATTCCCCTCACTCGAGACACAACAATACCCTCTCAATTAATCAAATCGAATTTCGTTAGCAATCAAATTTATTCAGATGACAATGCAACAATATAAAATGTTAAAAAATCTACCTACATCGTCAATTATAAAAATGAGAAAGTGTTCTTTCAACTTCAACTTCAACTAATTGCCATCAATTTAGTAATTAGGTTAATTATAATATTTATATACGCGTGTACTTGATTAGTGAATAATGTGACAGAGAGTTATTACGATGAATGTTTATGACCAGGCGTGAAAATGAAAGTTCTTGAAGAACTCAAATGGGTTGGGAGAGTGGAGCACGATGAAGCAGCGAGTTTTGTTGATGTGCATTCAAGAAGAAACAGAAAGAGGGTGTGAATCGAAACTGGTTGAAAAGCGTGTTAAAATGCCATTGAAGAGGATAGAGTGAGAATTTGCTGCCTCCATTTTTGTCTTCAAGGTCCATTGGCTCATACATTTTTTTATCATTATTGTTTTTCTCCTTCTCATACTCTTTATTAATTTACTGATGAACTATAAGGGGGACTCCACCTTCTCTTCAAATTCTCTTGTCCTCATTGAGAATCGTGAAAAGTGTGAAATATAAATTGGAATAAATTTTTTTTTAAATTCATTGCCCAATGAGTGCAATACTAAATAATAAAATTGCCCTCAAACGACATCCACTGAACTTAAATTATAATTTATGCATAATGTCGTCCAATATAAAATAAGCTCGGTTGAAGAAGCACAACCTATTAATTCTCCAAGATGCAGGAAACAACGTGCGCATGGTGAATTTAAAAATCGAGAGTGGCCTTCAACAAGCAAAGGAACGTATAGAACACGAACGAGACCGGAACGATTTGCGCACAGGTTTCTGTATAAGCTCGGCCATAGACATCATATGTATTTATTCTCCCTGCTCTATCAAAACCATCATAAGTTATTCAAAGCCATTGAGTTTTGAGTACACAGAAGAAAATATGATTGGATCAGAATGAAATCTAAAGATTTGATTCAATCAAATTTGAAAGTATCTTTCAATTTTAATTTTTTTTTTCTCATATTTTTCCCAACACAAATTATCAATGCGATATATTTTAATTCAAATGAAATTCAAATCTATGTAAATTAGCACATTAAAAAATATTTAACATCAACATAAAATTTATCTTGAATATCAAAATATTTGTCTCGAGTTGAAATTAATAATTGTGTTACAATTAATTCGTTATTAAATTATTATTTATACTTGAATTAAAATTGTCTTTTTTTCTCTTCTTAACGTGCATGCATATACAAACAATTTTAAATAGATATGCATACAGATACTCAACCCCTTTCTGATACCTTTGCGCCCGCCTCAACGTATTTTTGCACGTCTCATCGACCGCGTCTCAGTCGCCAATGAAAATAAAAAAGTTAAAGAAAAAAAAAAATTCTTCTTTATATTTTGTACATTGAGTTCTATACGCAGGGACTTCTGCTCTGCATCCTTTATATCCTTTATTCTTCATTCTTCATTCTTTATTCTTTATTCCCGTTTCGTCTAGGTAGTAAGAGCGAGAAATATATAATGTAAATGCGCAGTTTGGAACTGGTTCCATCGGGATTCCGTCTCATTTTTTTCACCCAACTATTTTCATATACACTTTTGTCTCTCTCTTTCTCTCTCTCACTTACTTTCGCTCATTCATTTTCGTCATATTTCTTCGTTCAATGCATCCGATAAAACGAGTCTAGACCGACACCTGTGTGTACCGCTGCACTCGTTCACGATCGCGCCATTTATATTTAGTCGCACAACTGGACATATAGTCTTTACTCTTTTGGCGAACGATAATGCATATATACATAGAGGGAGAGAGATGTTCTTTTGTTGAAAAATTTGACACCCCCTGTAGACTTTATACACAAAAAAAAAACAATAAAACGTTTGTCTGTCGAAACGACGAATGAAATATAAATATAAACTTGATGTTGCGAAATGTTAATACACAGAGAGAGAAAAAAAAAATATTTTTGATGAAAAAAAAAACAAAATGTTATTTTCATTAACATTAAAATCACAATGTCGACTTTTTCATATCAAAAAAAAATTAATTTAACACAAATTCCATTTTGTAATTACATTTTGCTTGAAAATTATCAACAATTAATGCTAAATAAAATTCACCAAACAAATTTTTCATTCAGATGACGTTTACAAATACATTTGGAAAATTGTAATTATCAATTAAGTATACATCAAATTGAGAAAGTCAAGTTCAATTATTTAACAATTATATACTAATGAAATATATAGAATCATATAGTGAATGACAAAATGTGATAAACAGATTACTATTGACAGTCTTATACGTAAATGAATCAGTAGATGACTGATTAGAACAAAAATTATCTGCTTAATGGATATTTATTTTTCACAAATATCTTATATTGAATGAAGGTGTGAATTAAAAGATAATACCACATCTCATTAGGATCAGAAATCAGGACGACCTCTTAACTAAAATATTCTAGGCAATTAAGTATTATAATTATGAAAATTCAATCGTAAATGTCATCTTGAATATTTATTATTAACATTCACTAATGTTAATTCAAATTCGACATCTCACAGAAACCAAATGCGACAATCATTAATCAAAAAAAAAAAAAAAACTATATCAAAGATTTGAAATCAAAGATAATTCCACCAATTGTAAAAATGTAATCTGAATTAAAATTAATCCCAATCTTAATTCAAATCAACAATTACCTCAAATCAAATTTATCAAACGACATCGACAACATTTTTTCTCCCTGTATGTCTACATACCTTGAAATCGTTGATTATTGTCAATGTTAAATTTAAAAAAATAATAATAATAATAATAATGAGAACGGTGACACGGGCGAATGATGATGATCATCTCTGCTTTCACCCATATACGTGCATAAATGCGTGTTGGAAAGTATGTGCGTCCACCAATGGATGCCACCATATACCAACATGAGGATGGTCGGACGTTCGAATCATGTCCTTTAACGAAGCGCGGCAGGATGCGGCGAGGATCAAGATCGGAGTTGGACTTAATTGGCTAATTAATAAAGGTCCGTAATTACGCTTGTACGCGCGGCGCCGTTTTTTGGCGCTTCGCTCGTTACAGAGTGTGCGGTTCGCGCTCTGTTGATCCTGTCGACGTTACCCCAACCAATATATATATATATATACCTAGACAACATGCATATACATATGTGTATGAATATATATATATATATATATACATGTACATATGCATGAGTGAAAGTATAGCTATATTCCACCACTTTGCCAATGTGGTGTCTGTCATGCGTCTATATTTTCTTGTATAAACTATGATATCTGCAATATCAACGATCGAGGGCACTGATGCACACATGCGCAAAAGTAATAAAGATCCATAGCAATTTGCACACTCGCACCGGTCAATGGTTAAAATGGCTGTAATTTTAGTTTGTAAATGGGGAGAATTCGTGTGGAAAGACATAGTTATCAAGTTTATATCGTAAAAATGATAATTAAATGTATCATCATTGTATTGAATTTAAATATTTAATGGATGTTAATGTCAACGTATTTTCATTATACTGTCACGTATTTGAATATTATTACATTTGATCGGTATAAATGAATTCTCAAGTGCATATTTGTGATGAAGAATTGACAAGGATTTTATAGCAAAGCTATAGAGTGATATTTAATTATTTGATGGATATATGTAATGGGTCGTTTAGAATAGTTTTTGAAAATTATTGAACGCATGCAAGCATAGGTAATAATTAGATGGAAACTTTTGCTAATTGATCAGTTGTATAGGGTGCCGAGTTCTTTTTTTTTCTTCTTCTTTTTTTTTTTTTTGGGAGGTATAATGTATCCAGAGATGTCCCAACTAAGAAAAATCCCCAGAAGAATGACCTTTCACATTTAAGGCTTACGTCGAACAATGGTTTATATATGCTCATTGGAGGGTGACGTTCAGGTATTTCTGATCGGCCACTTCATTCATCAGGAGCCGACGCGTTGAGCTGGGCGCCGAGATGCAATTAAACCGTAAAAGTTTATTATCGAGAGGTAAAATCGTTATTTTCTTTTCACCTTCATTTTACTTTGTGTAGTTAGTATATATTCTTCAAAAATTTTCAATTGAATAGACCTTCGACATACTTACATTGTATAATGTATAATGTTGCACACAGGAGTGTGGCAATATAAATATTAAGTGATTATGGATATATTCAAATCTTAAATGTTGAGTGAGAACAATTTCTTACACTGTTTAAAATCGTAATATTCGATGACGATCTATTAACATATAAAACTTTAACGAGAATTAATTGCCGAGGATAATTATGTTAGAACGTATACCATGCGGGCATACCAACAGACCGTACATCCACATTGCAAAATTGCCCCCGTAGCCTTTGAACGATGAATTGCTTCCTCAAGAAGAAAGGTGTGACCTCGACCTTGTGTGGATATATCCAACAGCGAAGGTACATGGCAAATTACTGACTACAAGACGTCTGAAGTGCCACAATAAACTCATATATGGAATTGTTTGGGTTTCATTCATATCAATCTGTGCAGAGTGAAAAAAAACGTAGAAAAAAAAATAACACTACATATATACCATACAGTGACTGATGTTTTCCGTTGACTCCCACAGTATCCTCCGGATCATTTGTTATGACTGTGACGCTGCCATTTCGTTCCATTGTGGGAGGTGTCGATCGATTTGCTGTTTATTTACAGCCGTTCGAATTCTTCTCATCTGGAAAATTGATTAATTTCAATACCAGTCATTTCAACATTTTGGTTTGGAATAATTTAGTAAAATTATAGTCAAAGGTATGAGAAAATATTGTCATCTTTTGGATCGAAATAATCGATTTGGTATAATTTTTTTTTTTCCATTGTATTTTTCTATGATTATCTCAGAGAATGTATAAAAGAAAAATCTGTCGAAAAGTTTCGATACATGAGGGTAATGCGGGTTAGAAGTTGAGCGTGCGACGGTCAAGAATTACCCACTCAAAAGTTTAGACGTATTTGCCAGGAATTTATGTTCATAGATCTAGTAGATATGGTATTTTAAAAACTAATGAATCGATCGAATTGATACAAATTGTATTCGATTTATCGATAAATTGTTTATAGCCTGAACTAGAATTGTATTAATGCAATAAAATTGTTAATTTTTGACCAAATTTTATTGACAAATTGAACCATTTCATATTTTGTTTATGACACAATGATAATATTTTCTATCATGAAAATTGGAATTCTTGTTATTCCAAATTCTTGAGAAAGGTATAGTAGTTATTATCATCCATTAAATATTTCATTTCCCGTCAGAATCTCAATTCAGTAGCAGCTGAATCACTAATATTTTGCGTCTACATTTTATGCATAATATAATCAAGAACAAATAGAGGAAATATTAAAAACCATTGGGGTGTGGATTTCACATTTCACAATGAAAGATATATAGGAATTCCATATTTATGTAGAACTTCAAATGAAAATACTTCGATAAAGAGTGAATGTTCTAGTATGTAACTATCTTGTAATGTATTTCAGTTATTTTCACAAAACTTTCTGACTCAATATGTCCACCAGATGGAAAACGTTTTCGATGGGTAACTCAAATTTTTCATGGATGTAAAATGCCACCCGTATGAATAACACGTTATTTGAAGTGAAAACGCTTTTGTCACAGTGGCTATTCGCATTTCCGGGTACTTCCCTGTCGAAGCCTGGTCACACCGGTCGTTGCGAAATAGGTAACATATTTTCCTGTACATACAATATGCCGTTGGGTCGAACCATATTGTACACAGATTTGGTGCTAGTTGTGAAAAATAATATTTACCTTCAACCCAAAGTAATCCAGTGGTGCCAAATGTATACGTATACACATATTAGAGTGACAATTTTTTGACAGAATATTCATGTTTCAAATATATATTTAATTTATTATATAGTTTTCATTCGAACTAATAAATAAAATTCAATTACTATAAGTTTATTTTTTTCTTTTCATTATTTTTATTTATAAAAGTGTGCAGAATTTCAATTTAAACTATTCTGCACTGAAGAAACTGTATTTTTCCATCCGGAATATTTCCTGCTCCTGTTGCAACACTAGTCCTATAGTACGCATACCTCAACCTGCCATAACCTAACTCTATACATGTAGATATATATATGTTACAGTCAGAACTCTTAACCGGTCAAATGTGCTCTCAACTGCGAAAAACAGTCAAGAGTAATTTTTATTCTTGGTCAAAACGACTTTTAACCGATATTTTTCAGTCATAAGCACTATTAACTAATATTATTTAGTTAAAACTACTTTTTAATGGTTGAGAGTTCTGACTGTGACATATATATATGGATTATATAGACAGTAAATGACGCGGGAAAAGTGACGATTTGCTATGGTATGATAATGTAGGTTATGGCGACATCAAAACGTATGCTATAGTCACGTAAGTTGAAATTTTAGCATCAAAAGTAAACACTTTTGTTTGTTGGAGCCATGCCAGTATACCTGCAATGAGGATACGTATTCTTACCATGAAAAAAACTGGCACGATAACACTTTGGATTCCAAGAGCAAAAATAAATTAATGAACGGACATAATAAACCACGGAAAATTATGGTTCACGCAAAACAAAAGTCAAGTGTTCGACAGCTTTTTCATACGATTGCAAACTTGGCTGAAAATATTGACAACAAGAAGATTCATGTCCACCAAAAACTGTTATAAGAAGGTTATAAACATATTCCAAATCCTTGAGTGACTCTGGAATATCATGATGTTAAGTTGAAATTTTGCGTAGTTTAAATTATTCTCATAATAAATAAATTTCAAGTGCGAGTGTCACGATGAAAAAAAAGTTTTCACCAAAATTGAATAACGACAAATCTTTGAGCGATCTTCCAAAATTGACTGATCAAAGTTGTGGAAGATTTACTCAAATACGAGAAAAGTATAAAGTTCTGTGGTGTGATCTAAAATAAAAAATATTCAATAAAAGAGTTGTCACTCTGAGATATACATATATTTTTTCCCCAGTGTGTCTTCTAGCTTCAGGCATTGAAAAGCCTCCCCTAACAAATTCAATTACCAAGATTGAATTTGGTAACCGAGTCTTTGCGGTAACTCATTTTCCTCGCATTTCTTCCGATTGTATAGCGTAATTTCATTTCCATTGAATTTTTTCACTACAATATAAATAATTAAATACTTCAATTCTTTAACTTTGTATATAGAATAATTTATCTCTAAACATTCGAATGGTTCACATGATTAAACTGAAGCGCCATGATAAATGAAGGTGCACCAAGTGTGTTCTCTCCATGTGAGCGTCGGCCTGTTTTTTTTTTCTTTCCGAATTTATAGTCACACATGTGGCTATGTATTTGTTGAGATTTTTTTTTTTTTTGGTATGCCCTTGAAGCTTTCAACTCATGAAAATCGATGGTTCAGTGGCACTCAAACGCGTTTTTTTGTGATTGACATTTATATGAACCGCCAACTGCAGCAGTCATGTCAAAATATTTTCCTACCATTGATATCATCCTAATACATATGCATACAACACTCTCTATTTCCATAAAGTATCGAATATCAATCTATAACAAATAAATTTTCATTTCAGATAAAAAAAATACTCCCAGACAGATAATCAAATTCTCAAGTCTGTATTATTCTGTATTCAATCATTATATAAGCAGAGACAATTAGACAAATAAGACAAGATGTCCGAATGGATGAATGATAGGTCCACAGTCAGGTAAAAAACGAAAAAAAACCATCTTAGATAGTGAAATGCTGTGACGAAGGATATCGACCATGGTGGTGCCTCCTGCCAAGAGATTAAGCATCTGGCGGCATCCTGACACTTTCTTAGAAAGGTCTTGGTCCCTTCGCGGTGCATGTTAGTTCGAAACAGGATGAGAGAGATATGGGTCCACTTGATGAACGATTTCAACTTTCAATATTCCCACAGAGAGTAGCCAGAAAATTCTTCAAGTAGGTTTCCCTGACCTTTCGTTCATACCGTTTACATTTTTTGGCGTAATGGTTCAGTAACATCGCCAAAATCCTTTCTGAAAATGAGGAAAAAAATAAGAGAAAAGTGAAAAGAAAAACAGCAACGTATGTTTCCGATCTGGGTCCTATTTGGTCCCCTACCATGTCCTTATGAAATTTTCCGCATCTCTACAATTTTTCACTTGATATATATGACATAATAAACAGTGAGTTTTTTTAGGTAAAAGTTAGGTCCTTGCTATTTCAGGGAAAAAAAAAAGAAAAATAGAATTCTTTCAACTGAAAAAAAAGTATTTTCTGAATGTATTTTAGGTAGTCGGCATGGCGTTATATATTACAAGAAACCTTTTTTATTTTATTGTGTAATACTATAAAGACGCCATAAAGAAACGTGTTACCTGACTATTTATTTTCTCTGTATTATTTTGTTATTTATTTTTCTTATTTTTACATATTTACAATTTATTTTAAGATTCAGTCACGGTCACACCCTCATTCTCAATTCCTATTGACAATACACATATATGGCAATGTCAATTTGCACAATTTTTTGTTTTTTTTTTCTCGTTGTTAAATGATGAATTCCTTCATTTGACTTACAAAAGCATCATTGGCTTTGAATATCACAAAGAACTACCCTAAGTCCTTTCAAACTATTGCACATGAACCAAAAATATGCATGCATTAGTAGAAGACTATGAGAGATAACTTGTAATGCAAAACCAGTAAGTGAAAGCCAAACTTAATTTTGTATTTCAGACTCCACTAGACTCTGTATTCATGGTATACATCAGGTACCTTTAGTTTCTACGTATGTTGCGGCGAGTCTTACAGACTGAAATCAAATATACCTGAAGTTAAATCCTCGGTTAAGATGATTCAAATAAAGGTGAAAGACAACCCACAGCTCACTAATCCGAATAAACTGAAGCAGAAGATTTATTGAGGGTCACATTTCGCTCATTCTATTAAGTTTGTCGAATATACAGTCGATTTACGCACCGTGCTTTGTTTCAATTCAATTTATAAGCAGTTAATGGTGATGGCCATTACAATTATTCTCATATAAAGTAATGAATATAAGTGAGTAATAATTCAAAATTAATTTCCTAATAATGTTCACTGAATGAGTATTATGACGCCATAGTGTAGTGTCCATATGGTTGCCTTGAAACATCAACGCAAGTATGTGGATGTACATGTATATATTCTTGCAGGCTAGTTGATCAAAATAATTTTCTATTTGAGATATTTTTATCTCCAGTGCCTGCTCTTGAACCTAGTCCTAGGGTGACGCCGTTTATATTTACAGCTAGTCTCGTTCTGAGAAAAAAAAAATTGTTTTTTTTTTTTCACTCACATTTCACTTCTCTCAAATTTTTTTCACGCCACATTTTTTCTTCTTCTTTTTTTTAATCATCATTTTATCATGAGAATAAGTAAATTTTCTCACCCAATTTCTTGAACATTCGATATCCATCCACAACAGCTTATCTCTCACGATTGAGCTGCCGCGAGTTTTAAATACCCGCTGAGTCCCATGCACCAACTGGCATAAAACTGACCTTCGACACTGCAGGTCCGTTAGATAGAGTTGTGTGGTGTGATATGAACCGTGTAAAACTGCGGACAAAAGTAAAAGACGTGAAGAAAAAACTTGAGGTGGAACAAAAAAAATAATAAAATAAATTAAACAAGTCAATCGTAAAAATTCCCGTGAAGATAATTTTAAATGTAGTATTTACCTTATCGAATTTTTGACGATAAGAATACAGCAGAGAGTAAATGTTAAGTTGATAATTTAAGTTCGGGATTATATATATTAGAATTAAACGTTAATGTTGAAATGATTATCATACGCTCTGAAAGATATTCAAAATTATTTATGACATTACTGAGAGATGATGGTATAATTACTGAAATTTCACATTTAATATTTGATTTGACACTGTATACCTGGAAAGAGAAGTTTCCCCATAAGAGTATAACGCCTTAATCGCTTGAAATTGCTAGAAGGATCGACTAATATTTATGGAACCATTTTTACACTCCGCCTCCATTTCATGTTGTTGTATTCATCCGGTGCCAAACATTGAATGCGTTTATGTCAGAGGATGACATTGGATAGAGAGGCTCTGAAAATACTTCTTCAGTTTTTCGTGTTGTTGTGGACGATCAGTTCTGGATAATAATCTGAACGAATTTTTATTTTTTCTCCCTCGTGGTATTTTATTGGACTTTGTGCAGGACTCTTTCCTTTATCTGATCACTCTTCCTCTCATAATGCAAAGTCAGCATACGAGCCTGTTTGCCCTGAGGTTCATCAAGCACCATTCAAAACTTTGACATGTATATATATTCAATTTTTTCTTTCTTTTTCCACTTTGATCCAAATGATATGAAGATTGGAGTAACGAAGGCAATTTCTCAATGGCAATTCGTCATGAGAAAAAACATTCTCGATGCCAAGTCATTCTCATTAAAAATGCCAAGTATTTAAATTAATCTCAAACTTTTATAAAATAATTGTAAATAGTCATTGTTAACAATTATCTGAAATATAAATTATTGGCAAAAATAATAGGTACTGTGTACATATACGAATTAATTCCACAAACTTTGAATACTTTTAGAATTATATTACCGTTGATTCAATAATTTTAAGCGTTTGAAGTATGAATGACCTTGATCTAATGATATTATTTTAAGGACCTCCAGATTTCGATTGACTTTCTTTCGCTACACTCACCATGAGAAATGTTTATTTTTCATTATCCAATTATTAAAACAATTCAAGACGTAAAAGACAGTTTTCATCATACATGGGCATCACATGAATGATATAAAAATATAATGATGATATAGAATATGAAATATGATGGCGTTTAAGAGTCGATAGTGCCTTCATATCCAACCCACCAATATCAACGAATGTTTCATTTAATTTTCCTCTCGCAAATTTTGTTAATTCGTCCTTGGAAAGAATTTTTTTTCATAATTAATATTCGTTTGCCGAACATTATCTATCAAACCCACAAATTTATTTTCACTATTCCACCCGATAGAACTACGTCAATGTTTATATACACGCTCAATTATACTGCCGAAAGTTACCATGCATTAGCCGCCAGTAGATCAATTTTCAGGGTCCTCAAATTTCAAAATGACTCCTGTATACCTTTTTGACACGAATGCGGGTTGTTTGTTATATATGAACAAGAACGCAGTCAAGTGTGACGTGTCGAGGATCGTTTGGATCGTCTCAAATGATAATGCCCCTTGTAGACTATTGAAAACAAAATCATTAAAGTAAAATGAATATTTAACACATTGGTAAATATGTTCTTTTTATATGATGTTTTGATTCAGATGACGTTGCAAATGGGGCAAAGATGGGCCGGGAGTAAGAAAGAGGAAATAAAGAAAAGCAAGTAAGGGTTTTTGGATGGTCGATAGAGCCACCGCCCATGTTTTGCCTTGAAATTCGGTCTTTACTTGAGGGTGTACAAAGTAGCCGGAGGTGAATCGTGAGCAAAATTAAACTTGTTCGTTGGCTAGAGTCGAAGCGCGGGAGACAGATATACTCCCACCTTATATCATTTACGACGCAAACATGTTGCGCACAAGTTTTCTTGCGACACAAGTCCATAATACCCTGCTATTTTCAGGAACAATATATGAAAAAAACTCATGGAGTACGTAACGACAACTGATGGAATATATATGTAAATAATATTGAACATTAACATTTACATTAAATAATCATTTTTCCATATTAAAAACGGTAGTTTAAGTATATTATTGTGTTGAAGATGGCACAGACAGGCGCGGCACCCCACGCGGTCATGTCCAATGCCGCATCAAGTATCATATACTCCCCTTATCACAATGCAATTAAATTTATTTCTATGACATCTAACAAAAATATTTTTCGTATCAATATTATTGATGACTTTAATTATTAACGATAGATCTGGCATTATGTCATTAACAATACGTTAGTTCATGCCCAAGGGCATGTTATTGATAATAAATACACGGATGGTACACGTGTAAAAAATCAATTTAAAAATTATTTTAGAAAAACCTCTCAGATACCATTAATGATATTACAATTGTCGAGTATTTCATAGCATGCTGATTGTGTAACTGCAGTGTGTCAAGGGCTTATGTATACTTGTGCGAGCTTCCTCAACTATACAGAATATAAAGTGTTCATTATTATTGAGGACACAAATGTACAAAGTGCAGAAATGCTAAGTCAATTGATCATTTCGACACGGTGTTGGATAATATACCATGATGATAATAACCCAATGATTCCCATTACAATCAAATTTTCTTTATAAAATTTATATTCCATCTTCACTTCTATGTGAAATAATTTTCACTTTGCAATAGAAAAATTATTGAGAGTCGTTGCTCACGATCAAATCTACACGTCTCACTGTGTCATTAAATTTTTTTGTTCCCTTATTATTTTTACAAACAGGAAACTTTCAACTCGTCAGAGTGTGTGATTAAAATGAATTTTCATTCGCCAACCGTGTACGCAATTTTCTCGTAGGATATATAAAGAGAAATATAGACACGTGAAAGGTCATGTCTGTTATAGTGAAAAGTGTCCAGATAATTGTCCATGTATATTTAAACAACAAAAAAAAAACTATTTCAAATGTAAGGTATATATTTAATTATATATAAATACATTATTTTTCAAATTTTAACTAGAAATGGATGAATAAATTCATCGTGAGTACTGTTTGAAATAAATAACAACGAACTTTATATGAACAAGTCAAAATATAATAAATATCAGTTCGATATAGTTAGAGGTGACAGCCTACAAACAATTAAGAATTTATAAACGAAAATATGTTGAAAATGCTGTGACAATGGTTTCTATAAAAATATTTTCAATAAAAAGATAACGACTACGACAATAATTCGTTATAGATAAATAAAGTACAAAGCACAGTTCAAAATACTTAGAAAAATCATTCACTAGAAGCGAAAAAATTCAATTCAACTCAATATCGCTATATACAAGATAACTGTAATTGGTAATACAAAAACAAATGCCCGCTTCATAGAAAAAAAAAAAAAAACATCAAACATTTCGGCAACTCAACTTAAACCAAAATATATCTACGAAAAAACATAATGAATGAATGAATGTATAAATAAAATGAACAGACATCAATAACATGTAAAGTACGGGAGAAGAATATCAAGTCGGAATATAATTATATGAGAATGACGAGTAGGGAGAGCATGAAGAGTCGGTGTGTTAAGGGTACTTGCACACAACTTTTGATACGGCCCTGGTGCCGGGTCTCGTATCGTGGTTGGGGAGGTGGTCACAATACGGGAAGATGGAAGCGAACTATCGAAGGCATGGTTGAGCGTTCAGTCGCCTCTAACCGGCTCTGTAGTTGAGGACGGTCCGTTGCTCATAAGGTGCGCGGTTACTGGTTACATATTCAATTATTTAAAATTGAATATAATACAGCCAGCAATAAACGAATATACAATTATATTCGTAGTCCAATCAATTTTCCACCTTGAGAATGTACTTCATTTCGGATACGACTCAATTTATCAATAATCTTGTGTTGTGTAACGCTTCCTCAACAATATACTCCAACTCGTATACGCGATCGTTAATTATTCGTGGCAGTGTTTGTTGGCATTAAAAAAGTGTCTTCAGGAATTTTCCGGGCAATAAGAATTTTTTTTTCACCGATTCGTATTTTTTATTTTTTTTTTTTTTTTCATTTTCCCCGTTTCATACTTATTATTTTGTTATCAAGTTGAGTGAAACGATGTATTGTCGTCATCGAACATTTGTTAGTTTTTTTTTATTTTTTTTCTCACTGAAACTACTGATTTAAATTCTCTGACAGTGAAATACATAGAGAAAAAAGAGAACTGTTGAATTCTTACAAATAGAATTGAAATCATCCACTCAGTTTTAAGTTCAAATATATTGGATTATAATATTGATTATTTTCATACTGCGATTATCAATATTATTGTCAACGTTATTCGTATTCGATCGATAGTGTATAACACGAATTATTTTTTTTTCCTTTTTTTGGATTACAATCAAATACGTGGCGAAAAAAATAGGTAAGAAATATTCTATTGTACAAGAAGAGAGTATTAAAAGTTGTTTTGCATTCCATATTTTTCTTTTTCTTTTCTCTTTTTCTTTTTCATGTTAAAATACATATGGATAGCGAGAATCGTGTTTGTTGTTTCAGGATTTCGTGGAACGTCTCTCGTATAAGAGAGCGAGAGAGTGTGTGTGTGTGTGTAATGTTTAGTACACTAGTGATATTACGTCTTTTTGTGCAATCTCATGGAATGCTATGCAATATTTGTAGATGCGAATTGTATTATCACATTGGCAATATGTTTTAACAACAGCATTTTGAAGCAATAGAAATATTTAATACTGTCTCGATTGCATCGGTATAAAGTATAATGAGGCTTTATGTATTTGGTTTAGTGATGATTGAATTGTGTATCGATTTTTATACTCCAACGATACGCCCAAACGAACAAAGAATCAACCGGCTTTTTTAGTGCACCGCGTGGGTCGTGCCGGTTGAATCGATTCTGTACAATTCGCGCGCGTTTCTTCAAGCACATATACATATTACAATATATAGTTTGTATTAACATTGAAGGATGTAGATGTTTTTTTTCTTTTTTTTTTGTAAAGTTTCCTGAGATATAGCGGTTCACTTTTCATTGAATTCTCGCGGTGTATGAGTTATAGAAATATTTATATTGTATTGTATTAATTATTTTCCTTCGTTCTGTAGCATTAGGGTCGAGACAGTAACGATCATGGGAAAGCTTCGTTTGTATAATTCACATTTAAAAATATTGGATCTTTGGGTTTGTTATGTTTTTCTGCTTGACAATTTATTACATTTTGTTATTTTAAAACTGAAAATAATATTATAGTGGGCGAAATAAAAAAAATAATAGACATTATTATATGTTGATTCTTCGAGAATGATGAACCGAATTCTTTACTTCGTCGCAGATGTACAAGAGTCATGGAAAGATAGAGATTTTCTTCGTCGGTTTCGGTCATTTACATTTTTTTTTTAATAAGTATTTTTTGATAATTATTCATTTGTTTATACAAACTACAAACTCACCACCTTAATGCTTCGAGAATTCACGATTTATTGAAATAAATCAATTTATACTGAGTTATTTTTCTCGTTACTTGTGGGAGAAAATCTGGCGGCTCAGAAATAAATGTTGTAAACGAGGATTAATATACATGATTGTTTGCCGTCGGAATGAAATTTGAATAGCGGTACATATGTATTGAGGATTTGCAATAATTTTGTCAATTATAAGCTGAATGTGTCAATTTACAGAATATAATCGACAATATTGAATTATTACTTTCCGTCTCACTTATTGCAATCATTAAGTAGGTGAAGACATTGTTCTTGTGATTGTGAAAACGATTTAGTGGCGTCTTGTCTAGACTAGGAACATTATCGACGACAAAGTAGTACGTATAGCAGACTATGTGAATCCCTTCGTGAGCTGATGCACTTAGGTTGGCTCATATTTATTTAAGATCAATGCTCTGACGATAATTACATGGGAGAAATCTTCCAAGAATCGATACAACAGTAAAATCATTTGTCTTCATTATTTTTATGCATAATCTCGATGAATATCCGCTACATTAAATCGTTGAATATTTACAATCCATTGCTGGATAAACCGGAATTTTCAAGCTATTCAAGTTATACATTATTATTATATCTTACGATATTCTAAAATTCAAAACGAGTTACTCAGCATTTGTTAATTTAGCTATCGTTGGAATGCTAGAAGAAAGTGAGAGGCTTTCGTTACCGAAAAAAAAAAAAAAAAACGGAGGCAAGAACTGAGTGAATTTACTGTGCGAGAGCCAAAATGGAAGGAAAAAAAGAAAAAACGGTTAGGACGTTGCAGGGTTTATTTATTTATTCTTATATATATATATATATATATATATTTTTTGGTCTTCCTCACGGTCTACTCTTCTTACTCTTCCCCTTTTGGAATGGGCCCAAGTTTTTTTGCGCCCACCAGAGTCTGACCCGCGAGCTTCGCCGTTGAAGGTGATTCTCCCTTCACGTCTTTTGTGTATATAATATCCAAAGAGGGGAAAGAAGACAGAGAGGAAGATAGGGCGATTGAGCCAACAGAAGAGAGCGAAAGCAAACGGGAATAGAAGTATCGCAGGAGCGCGCGCGCACGTGTGTATGTGTGTGAGTGAGTGAGACAGTAAGAAAAGAAAGAAGGAGCCGGAGGATCTGTCATTGTTTTTCTCCTTGTGCGTGTTTTTACGGTTGAGCGACTCACAAAGGATTCTCTTTTCTTTTTTCTCCTTACCGAAATTCAACGACGTATTCGTGGATAAGATTGTATTATTCATATACAGAAGTGTACTGGTAACGACGCCCGGTGCGTATGTACTCAATGTCCTAATTGACGCGAGTCCCCAAAATGCCTTAGTTGTCAATTGTAAGGATGAGTGTGAGAAAGAAAAAAAAAAAAAGAAAAGAAGAATTGGCACAGGATTTGTATTCTCGATTATACGTGAGAAATGATAATTATCTTCTCTATATCTGAGAGTGAGACGAGACGTGAGAAAAAAATTTTTTTCAAATGATGCTGCGAGTAGTTCTACGAATATTTGTATATGATTCATTTAAACTTTTGTCATTTTATGAGTATTATAATCGGTTTTATTATCTCATTACCATCATTAAATTGTCGTTGGCTTGGGATGATGAAAATGTTTTCATCACCGTGAATTTGCACACTATGTAACATTATCTTCGTCTTCAGTTTCTTTTCTCTCTATTACTTTTTTTTTTCTTCTTCTCATGATCTGTCACTTCCTTCCTGTTGTCATTGCTGTACACAACTGCCTTCAAGAACCGTTGTGACCTCCAACGATCATTCATGATCGTGCAGAGGATGTAGCAGACATATATATATCGGTATTTTATGAAGATAACAGAATCTACATTCATACTGGACTATTCGAGACTTTATTCTGCGAAAGCAAAAAAAAAGGAAAAAAAATTAGTTATTCATTCATATTATTGGAGGAAGTAGCATATATTTATTTTTATCATAAACTAAAATTACACTTTCACATTTTTTTCTCCCTCAACTTTGTTTTTATCAACTTTTTCATTAATGTTATCGAGGATGTCGTTAAATTTTAATTCAGTGTCAACTCAATTGTGAAATCTCATTACGAAATTTCTATATGGAGGATGATAATAAATTTGAATGGAATGAATAATAAATTGCTTTACTAATGGGATTATAATTAATTTACAGCAACAATGCCAGTGCCAGTGTGGGATTCTTCGGACATTGCGTTGTTGGGTGAGCCATTGGACACGGTATTGTCCGATGATATATGGAAAAAATTTGACTTGGAGGCACCATTGCCAATGTACAGCCATCACAACCATGAACGTACCTACGAGGACAGTATGTTTTCGGAGCAATATAGCAAAGACAGTTGCTTAGAGGAGTATCAAGAGATACGTCATCATGACTGCATGTGGGCCGGTCTGTGTATCAGTAAAGAACACAACAGGACATTGCCAGCAAAAAAGGATAGTCAAATGCACAGGAAGGTGCCTGCGGGTAGAAGTTTACTTATATCAAGAGCCACACCGGCATCATCCTCCCAACAGCAACAGCACAATAAACAAAAACAACATCATAGATGTACAGACAATTTAGAGAGCGATGGTGATTCGACACGTCCAGAAACTCCACAAAGCTCGTCTGAATCCGATTCGGAAAGCGATTGTGATATACCAATGTTCAAACACGATCAAATAAGTATCAATGACAAATTGTCTGAGTGTATGACGATGGTTACCAAGGCCGCGCCCGTGAGCGAGGTCACTGGACAATTGGTAAGGAATTATCATTTGAGAAGGAAGTCGGAGAGTGTTGACACGCCAATCCACTGTAAAGTTGCTAATCGTACAAATGGCAACACCAATATCACCAAGGAAAATGAAATTAGAAATACAATGATGAGCGATCATTGTTATCACATCAATCAACCGAGTATGAAAAGATTAGAAGACTTGGGAGTACAAACACCTTCAGATTCTGGTAAATATAATTATTCAATATCTTGAAAAAAAAAATCATTATGATAATATCATTTCTATTAGTTATGCTTGGCGCCAGCAATTTTTAGAATTGACTCAACGTCTGTGTGTGTGTGTGTGTGCGGTTCATTTTTTCTATTTTTTTTTCTCTCTTTCTCTTTCTCAGAGATATGAAATGATCGGGTTATTACATACACACTCGGATAACAATTGAAGCTAATTGTAATGGTGATTGATGCATGAAACGATCAATTTATCGGTAATCTCCTAATCTTTATATACTCCTGTTTGGTTTAGATCGATGTGCTCTCTATATCTCATGTTTTTGCTGTACATATCCAAAAAATGTTCTCGGCTACCCGCATATAATGAGGCTTGCTAACAATCAAGAAGTTAATATTTCGTGCAAGAGGGTCCGACATTGAGACTCCCATGGCCAATTCGTTGGGCCCTCAGCGTTGCGCGCTATCCCTTCACGCGATGCCCTCACTCGACACTGGCTGTCGCCACGGGCGTGCCCGCATACCTCTTGTTGGGTTGTTGGCTTTCGTCCCGATCGATTCCATGCGCGTTCTCTCAATATATACGAGTATTATACGAGACTGCGCACAGCGCATTTCTGTGAATTCGTATTCTACGGAATGTTCAAGTGTGAAACTGTGTGTCACACATGCACAATTTTATCTATCAATTCATGCATTATATCATCTTTAATGGAGAAAACATATCTATTCATATATATTAAGTAGAATTTACATCAGATCTTGATGATTACATTGAACATCACCATTTTCATATATATATGACAACTGAGTAAATGTTGCACCACATGGTGACATCGCCGGTACTGTTTATATATCGTCGAGTTGGCGCTACGTGTCACGTGAACAATCAAACAAAATAACGACCACTTGTGCCAACGTGAGAATAGGAATGTTGTACCGTAAACAGCGCGGCGCGTATATTGTCGTCGTCGTTGTTTTGCGCTTGCGCCACCGGTAACATATGGACATTGCAGTGGTTGTACGTTGCTTTTCATATTCAAGCGTGGAATGTACACGAGATCATTGCGTGAATGAATTATATATCTATAGTGGTACGAGAATGTTTGTGTTATGTATACTTATTCTTAGATGAAATCTGCGCCGGAAAATAAATGGCAGATAAATAAAGAAGGGCAAAGTGTACACGGGTGGTTAAATCTCTTTACCACGTCATTTTATCATATCAGTTGTCGGCTATTGGAAAGATAATTATGTCATATAAGTCATAACATTCTTTGATTCAAGTGGCATTCTTCATTGTATATATATTGTCAACGGTAGAGAGACGTATAGGAACCGGCAAATTAGTCTATTCACTTTGAAGATTTGTGGGACGCGACGTGTATAAAAATTTGCGTGAGAGAGACACCCCCGCGATCATTTGAACTGGCACGCATTCGAACATGCGATCTTTCCGGTTCCATCCTTTCTTTCGTATTTAATTTCTTTTCCTTTTTTTCTCTTTTTTTTTGTTTTCGTTTTTTTTTTTTTCTCTTCATTCGTTTGTCCTTTCGTTACACTTTTGGCCGCGAATATATATATTTTCACAGTTGTAAGACGTCAAGCGAATCGGAGGCTCCGAAGCGTGCAGAGTATACAAACGATATTTACTGCACTTCAATAAAATGCAATAATGTATTTTTTTCATTCTTTTCTTTTTTCGATCAATTTTGAGTTGGATAAAATAATTGACACATTTGACCATGACTTCTTCATTATGGTTAATCACAAAATAATAACATAATGTGTCCTTATCTGTTGCTTTTAATGTGAATCAAGTTTATTTTCGGATATATCGACAAATTAAACAAAAGACAAATTCACAATTAATCACTATCATATTGTTAATACGATCGTTTGACGAGTAAATAATTTGGAAGCGCATGCGCGCCACGACGAAAGCGCGGGAACTTGAAGGTCACGCGGCGCGAAATGACGTCACTATAGTAGCTAATATCATTTCCCTTACGTCTCTCTCGCGGGGGCCACCTTGCTGTTGGGCGTGGGACCCCGGCGCGGTTTAAATGGTCGCCGGAATGCGGTTAGTCGTTTTTACCATTCGCGAGTGCCCGAGTGGGTGGTGGGGCAGCATTGATCAGGGCCGTAACTCTTCTTGGTCCATCCGTCTCAATGGTTGTCAGTTTTATTTATTTATTTGTTTCGTTTTCTTGAGCACCACTGGATGATTTACGACATCGTGATATGAATTAAATTGGAAACATTTGTCAAATGCCAGATCCAATATGTATTCTGCATCGCAATAATTATTTTGCGAGAAAAAAGTATTTTTTTCACAGTAATTCTTCATACATGGTGGGTTCTCTATGTACTATCATTAATATTGCATTTATGTTGCATTCGTGTCATGAAATCAATCGCGTCATTTATAAGTGGTGTATAATATATACATAGTGGCGCTTGTGATGTAGCGTCGGTATAAGGAACAGGTCGGTGGCGAAGAGAGTGAGAGAGGGCAAAGGAAGCTCAATAATAGTCACTAGCGCCGCATGATTGCGCAAGATTGGGCAAAGTAGCGAAGTCCAAGTCAAGTCGATTGTGTATATTCCATAGGGTGATAGGATTCTAGTACAGCAAGGAATAACGAAAAAAATTTTAATTTCACAAAAATAAAACAATCTAACGGAATTTTTTTTAACTGACATCTTTGATATATTATAAATTTGTCGTAACGACAAAATCACACAGCAGTTATTTATTCTAATGGAATGAAAAGTGAAAAATGAAATATATATCGGGACCGATGAAAGATAGATTATCGGCGTGAGCAGGAAAGTTGTAGATATGAATTTGAGGAAGAGAATGGTTCTTTTTTGATCAGCTGTTTGTGGCGATAAACTTGTCAATTATATCATGAATTTTTCATGGAAGCCGCTGCGATAAAAATCACTGGAGTTGTACGAGAAATTATAATTCGAAAAATTCATATTCCCTAAACCATTAGTAGAACAAATTTCAAATGAAAAACTATTCCCTTCATGACATTCCTATTTACAATCAGCCCCCCGCCTATCTATCGTAATTTTCGAAACATTTAATAGTCAATTTCAGAATTTCGTTGGAATAAGTAACTGTTGCGTAGTTTTTATTTCCGCTGAGGGTCATTTCGACGTGTTCACAAATATTCCCGAGAGAGAGAGAGAGTGAGTAGTGAGAAAAAAATGCAAACAAATATTTTCTTCCAATTTTTGCTGTTTCATGCGGGATTATACACCCACGATAAAACTTGAACTGGTAGAGCTGCAACTGGACAAACATATGTCTGTGTCTGTACATATGTATGCGAGTGTATAGGATAAATGCAACGTATGCGTCTTCGGAACATTGGCACGTGTGTCTATGTGAAGATCGTTATCGCATCGGCACCAATTCGCAAACGATTGCTCGTAAATTTGTTAACGAGCGACACTAACCTGGCGAAACGATCAAGCACTCAATATTGGTTGCTCTATATTATCTTAAAGTCTTTTGAGAGAAGTCTCGTTCACGGTATGTACACCGTGCGAAATCGAAGAATTTTATTGCGGTTCGAACGCGCGGCAACGTTTAATTATCGATGGGATTGTCAGGCATTTACTGCGAATGTTTGAGTGAGAAAAAATAGTTTTGTAATGTGGTGAGTTGTTATTGCATTAGTATTTGTAAGATGTGTATGCATCATCAGCCAATGTATATATCTCATAGTTGAGTTCAATAGAAAGGTTCTTAGTAGGCGAGACGAGATGATGACTGTGTTTAATACTGGGAAATGATAGAAACTCATGTGCGGGTGGGCGTCGCGTCTCTAATTAAATATAGATAGCAGATAAATTTTTGTCATCGCATGTATACATGAACATTATCGCGCTGACAGTGTAAAATATATGGGAGCGTGTGAGATGTAAGTTTTTTTTTTAACTCATCCATCAATCTACTTGTGGAAAAAAAAAAAACTTTTTTTCCCTTTTTATTCAGAAGGTATATTCGTTTCTCTAATAATTACACGTTTTCATAATATAAGAAAGGCGAGGAATAATTTTGCATTAATTTTATCGTGAAAAATTCTTTCATCGTGTACAGTTCATATTTTCCATGTATACGAATATAAATTAGATACTTGTAAATTCGTAGAATATTTCTCAACACTCGACATTAAACAGTATATTGATGATAATTAAAAATTATAATTATTGACTTTCGTAAATATTATGTATAAATATCATTACGTTTTGTATTGATACATTGTTATAAATATTGAGTTGCAATTCTTCCTCCGCACGTTTGTATGAATTGATGGTACTTATTAACGTAACAATAATCCGCGGATATATTTATATACAAGCTTTTTTTTATTCAAAAATGTTTATTTGTTTCTGGGAACCTGTTGGAACAAAAAAAAAAAAGATTCAATCTTGATAGTAATATAGGGTTTTGAAATTTAACAGATGAAATATTACCATTAAATCGACATATTAATTCAAATTAAGAATCTGTGATTAAATTATAGATTTTTCTGTAAGGGTGTGACCTATCCAAAATATCTAGGAATTTTTTCCTCACCGTCGGCTCATAAAATTCATCAGAAACATTGGTCAATGTGTCGCAATATGTTTTACTACAAACACATTGACGCTACGAAGGTCGGCCAGAATAAATCGATTATTTCCTCTTGACACTTATAAATATATATATATATGATATGAAGCGAAGGGGACGAGCAAGATCGAGCGCAGAACATCGACCTATCCTACTATTTTGTACTATTATGTATATACATATACACGTTCGTATTTTCACGGTCGAGAACGGACAACACTCGCCTTGTGTACACGTCATGGCACATCTTCACACTGACGCAATCCATTCATTCATTAAGTTTCAACTGCGTGTGTGGGAGAGAACGTAGATAATATAAGTGGTGTGGTCAAAAAAGCGGGTGTCGGCGACGAATGGAGACGAAAGGAGTGAGTAGAATGACTGATATCTCGGACACACTTGACTCGCTCTCTTTTACTCTCTTGTCAGTGCAAACATGTGCATTAATATATCATTCCTTCTCGTTTAGAATAACACTGTGTGTGCATTGCAAAATACAACTTCCGCCGAAATTTCAATTGCGAACAATTTTTGTCGGAAATGTTGGTAAATAGTGTGGAAGAAAAATATGAAGTATTGGGTGGTAGGGGACAGGTGGAATAAATAAATGGGAGAAAACAAAAAAAATAAATAATGAAAGAAAATGAAAATAAAAAAAAGTGGCTCTGAAAGAGTCGTCGTCCGTAGTTCGTGGAATTAGGGGGCCGGGTACCGCATACGGTCGCCGCTAGGCCCACGAGAATTAGGCGGTGTTTCAAAATGTCAGACGCAAAACCTGATTTTGGAATGTCGGCCGGTCGGCGATCAGCCGCCAACCAAACCAAGTCCCGCCTATTCTCTTTCACTTGCCTCTTTCTTCTCATCTTCCGTTCCATCGTCAAGTAACGACGGTCAAATTTGCCGACTCTCATCTTTTTCTATCACCCCATTTGTGCGAGGAGCAGTCTACCATCAACCGACCACTTTCTTTACTCTTTATAACCATACAGCGCGCGCAAACAAAAAAAAGTTGCTCAACTATTTTTCATATTTATACACGCTGAAGAAAAATGGTTCGGTGAGAAAAAAAAAAAAATGTTTCAATTCAAGTTTTCATGATATTTTGACGATAAATCTAAATTTTTGATTTTTTAATCGATATACAAACAAAAGACTTTGTATTTGAAATGCTTCATATAAAATTACATGTCCAATTGTAAATCAATAGTTATCTTGGATATTCATTCATACATTATAGCGGTGTTCTAATGATATATAAACTTTTCATTAATTCATATTTGAAACAAGCAATTATTTATATATTGGACCCAAAGTTTGTATGTACAATTGGAAGATATATATTTTTTAATTGAATGGAAACTAAATACGTACTTGAAATGAGAAATATTGTCTCTAATTGTCTTGAACCGAATCCATCGCATTCTACTAAAATCATCGTTTTTTCTCGCGTGTACCGATGAGTTGGTAGTAAAAAAAAAAATGTAAATATGAAAACTAACGAATTAATTACTCGATACACCACATATCAATTGAATCACTTTGTCTTTTCTCTGCGCTCGGTGGATAAAGCAACGAATAAATTCGTTAATTGATTCGAAAGTAAGTAAGTATGGACTTGGTAGAGGCGAAGAACTCACGAGAAGAGAGGAAGGTTAACGACAGGTCGAAGCCATGTTACATTGGCAATGGACGCTTACACACATGTATATATATTGTGTATACATATATATGGTCACATTGCAGAAGCACGCGAAATCGCACGTGCGAAGAAGCGAGACAAACAGCCGCGCGCGAACACCGAACGATTGGAAAGTCCCTCTTTCACTCCCCTCACGTCTTGTTGCCCCCTTCATCATCATTGCGTCGTTATTCGTTGGCTCACTCTTTCTCTTCCTTTCTCTGTTTTTGCTCGTGAATATTCTTGCGCCGATCTCTCATACTGGTCTCTCCCAGCACATTGAAACCACTCTTCTCCTCTCTTATTCTGCTGTGTATCCCCGTGCGTTAGTGCATACTTTTTGCATTTCTCACCCGTACTGTGTGCTTGCCACTTGGCTGTACCTGCACGCCAGTCAGACGATTCCAATCTTATGCGTTGGAATTTTGTGTGTAAGGAAATTTAGAAAGAGAAAGGAAACGAAAAAATAAAATTCGCCTGAAGTGCTTTGATATAAATAGTCAAAAATGATGGTATATTTCCAATTTTAAATGTCTAATTATAAAAATCAATAGATATTTATTTTGTGGATATGCATTAGCGTGTACAATTAGAGACAATGAAGTAGTGACACCTCACTTATAGCAACGATATAGTTGTTTTGTTCGTCATCGTCGATAAGGGAACGTAATAAATACTTTAGCTATACTTTTGTGACAAGTAACTGGATTGGAAATTCTTTTGAGAAAAGACAGTGTGTGTGTGTGTGCGAAGTCTACCATTGTTGATGTATGGCTTCGGTTTTATTCCACTGTAAGATACGTATGTACATATATACAGATGGAGTTATGTATGCAGAAGAAAAATGGGACATTTTACGTTATGATCTTCACAGAAGGATGATAACTAGCAAGCGAGTGCAACAAATAGAAATACTTGACTTCGCGGATGTGTATTTCCCTGTTGAGTTACCACAAAGGTTATGATGTTCATGCATTCGACAATCGTATGAGGTTAAGCTCATCTCTGATAATTCACTTCATTGAAGACGTGATAGGAAGACCGAACATTTGCATTCCAGAAATGTCCCTCAGTTCAATCTCATTTGATATTATAAATTTGTTTAATTTTCCTGTTTATCAATGATAATCATAACATTATTTTTAATATATTACTTTTAATATAATTCTCATGGAATTAGTTTTCTAACCATAGATCACCAGCACTAAAATTGATGACATGAATAAATTATTATTTATATCACGCTAGATGTCATACTAAAAATAAATATATTTCTTTACATTATATTCGCCGCTCTATATTTCTAAATGATGAAACGTTGGATCGATTCATGTTGACGGCGTAGAACATTACATTCTATATCCGCCTTCCGCGTTGGTAGAGCGAGAATTATACCAGTGGAACTGAAAGAAATGAAGACAGAGGGAGTAATAGAACGCGTGAGGGAGACATCAAGAGCACTGACCCCCAAGGTCGAGTCTTACGCGACTACACGTGCTGCTGAGAATCGATGTTGCGATTCCACTATACGATGTATATATATACGTATATATATGTATATAGCCATTGAGCGCCTTTCTCATCTCCTCATGTATTTCTATACTTTGCCCAATGATGCTCGTGCTCGGATCCGACTTATTTCTATCACACATTTTACTGTCCATGGTCGTATCAGAATTTGGGCTTCTTTCATGACCTTGTTCTTATATGGTGCTTCATTTCAACCATTTCCTTTCTCTACATCTATGAAAAAGTGTGTATATGTGTATATGTATATATCATGATTTACGATTCCACCCTCGTTCACAACGCTAACGGGCTTCCAACCCTCCTGAGATAAAGACTAAGCTTATTGTCAGTAGCTATCACTCACATGGTTTTACCATCGTCATTTTTTACTTGTGTCACGAAATCCAAAACACTATATAAATATTAATACAATACTGCATTGGTCAAATATTCATGCGGTTGCGTGTGCGCAAGCCGTGCTGTTATTATAATAAACGTAGAAGACTGATTATGTTGTATTGATAATTCGTCCATGATATTTGTTCAGCGCTTAAAATCACAAGGACTGATAAAAACTTATTATTTTAGCGTTTAAGTCAAGCGGGAATATTATAAATACTTGAACAGAAGTACTCTCTATTGTGTTTGCTCACTGCTGGCCTCTTTGAATGTATTTTAAAGAGCTCCTTCACTTTTTATGTACATTATACTCTAATATACTTAATTCAGTGATGGAATCATCAAGGGCCGGAATATTATTTTAATTTGTTGGTTGATTGTGGTGGCGTGAATTGGGCATATAAAAATGAAGTTTTTTTTTTCATTTAGCTATATGAAAAATTTTTTTTTCTTTGTTTTAGAAGAAGAGATCGACGTAGTATCGTTTGAAAAACCGAGCAGACCCGCGGCGTTACCTACACATCCAAACTCAGTTGATCATCAAACGTTTCAATTGACGGTGAATACTGCTTTTAAAGAGAAACCTGCACCAAGACCGCGAGGAAGACCACCATCAAATGCTAATCGTAAGCGTGCAGCGCAAGAGGAACAACGGCCAGCGAAACGTGTGGCGACTCAACGAACATGTCAAAAGAAAACCAAAACAACGAAAAATACTCCGCCTCCACCACCAATTCCAATACCAATAACATCACCTGTCAAGTCTGTCTCATCATCGAGGAGCTCTTCCGACGACGAGCCCGATACTGACAAAAGGAATTTACATAATAATATGGAAAGACAGAGAAGAATAGAGTTAAGGAATGCTTTTGATGATTTGAGACGTCTTGTACCAGAGATTGAGGCTAAAGAAAAGGCACCTAAAGTCGCAATTTTGCGACAAGCAGGCAAGTATTGTGAAAGACTGAAGGAGATTGAAATGGAATATTGTATGGCAGTAGCAGCAGAGAAGGAACGACAGGAAAAACTCAGAGCGAGAGTAAGTTTTTTGAGACGAACTTTAGCGGCGGCCCGCTGAGAAAAATAATTTGTCTAGAATTTCAAATATTCTGATCCAACAAATTGAATACGGCCAATGAAGACCTTTTAGAAGAGGGAGAATGAATGCTGCTGGTGTTTTATTGAGCAACAAAAAGAAAGAGAAATAGACTGTGTGTGCTCAATTAAAACAGACGTGTCAAGTACTGTGTGGTATTAATCTTCCTTCAGATTTGCATCTTTCTACAGTACCGACCATGTATCGACGATTGTCTCGATTACATATAACTGTCATTATTGATGCTGGACAGAATACATATTAGTTAAAGTCAAATCTGATAGCAGAATTGTTTTTAACGCGTTGGACAGTGCTATTATGAATGCTGTTATGCACGTATTGCGCATATCAGATTCTTATTATGCTCAGGGATCCAAAGACTCTCATTAGTAAACGCGAGCTAGGATCAATCCCTTACAATTTCAAATTATATCGGCATGAATGCTTGCGAAAAAAGAAGTGAATATCTCTGTATACGAGCGGAAACATGTATAGTTGTACAGTATATAAATATGTGCTAATTACGTTGAGTGATTTTTGCTTCATTATTCATTATTTTGTTGCAGTAATTATTATCTTGGCTCTATTGTCACATTTAGTTTATATGAACTAGTTGAATATTTGGGGAATGATGTGTTTCAATGAATAAAAACAGAAGTTTTCGCGATGATTCCGCGATACGCGTATATAAATATGTATATTTTTTCTACCTGACAAAAGTCGTTGCTTCAATTTTTACAACCGAATTTGCTACATACGTTGTAAAAAGAAAATAGATATATGTTTCAATAAAAAAACCAAGACTGCTCAAACATTTTGGGTGATCCTCGAATGAATGCCGTTTTCGCTTATCAATCATTATTCAATTGAACCACTTTATCCAACCCCTGTGATTATTTCATTTATTGCTACCCTCAACGAACATGTGGTTGAGCCACATTTTTTTGATTATCGGTTGGCGTTACAAGATTTTTTTTTTCCTGTTGTGTAACGAAAGTTGCTGTGCGATATCGTACCAATGACTTAAAGCTAGTGACGTGAATGCTGACCGATAATCTATATATATAAGAATATCTGTATGTATGTATATTTTATAATGCGCGTTAGCATAAAACGCGGGAGTGATTTCGGATTATCGGTAATAAGAGATAAAAAAAGAAACAATACTAAAATTGATTCAAATAATTAATGAGTAGAGTCACGTCATGAGTGCTGAATAAATTTCATGTCACATACATAATGCAACAATTTAACACAATATTTTCGTTGTATAACAGTGTATGCTTAACGATAGTTTGCCGATATTGCACTTCCGGCAAAATAATGTCAGGGCCTAATAATATGTTCCAGGTGCCCTTATTGGCGTTAATTAATTTTTCCATAATGCCGAAATAGTCTAAATAAATACCGGATAGGAATGTTTTTATATACTGCATTTGATGAGTGAACTCATCATTTCATTCAGTAATATTAGCGGTAATTTTTCACGAGTCATTTTTCCCTGATAACTTGAATGAACCGTCAAAACAAAAGTTATTAACCGGACATTTTTCGGGGCTCGGTAACATGTCTCACCGATCTCTCACCTTTTTATTATTATCATCAATACTATTATAATTTTTTTTTTTTTTTCAATAATGTTTGTGTGATTATTGACAGTGTGTCGTATAAAAGTTGGTGAAACTATATATCGGTTTATATGCAAATATATACGTTATCTATATGTAGATTATATATTCGGAAATGAGAGCGTATATAAATATTATTCGTGATGATGGAGAAAAAAATTATGAAAGTGATTTTATGGTTAACCTAATGGTGATCTTATTATTATACATTGTTAAATAATTTTAATTATTTCATACCATTGCTTTGATAATTCTTTATACGACTGTATCATCATTATTATTGCTGTAATAACTAAATGTGTGATCGATTTTTATACATTCATAATCGATCAAATCATTGTAAACTACACGAAATTTTGGAAACTTTTAGGAGTGTACAATTCACATAATATTTTCCCATGATTTAATACGATCATCATAATTATGAATTTAAGTATAATGATATTCAAGTTGGGTTCGTATCGCGAAATAGGTATGAATGGGGATGCGCGAAAATTCTGTGAAGAGGAAGAAACATAATGTGTTCATTACAATTGTAGGTAACAGTATTCGTTTATACATATTTTTACAAGTGCAAAGACGGGAGACAAATAATGAAATATAAAGAAAAAAAAAATAATAAGAATAAAAATAATAAAAAAAAAACGAAGAGATAAAATAGCAGGGAGAATTGATGAGGATGGTGAGAACCATTCCGGTGATTGACTACAGGAGAAAAAAGCGGGAAATACAATAGCATCGCAGTCAAACAGGAAACTCCAGGTATAGTGCAGGCGGTACCCCAAAAAGGTGAGAAAATTCCTGACGTATTTTTTAATGATGAAATCGTTGAGCTTCTGTATGTCAGATTTACATAAGTAACCCCGAAGATTTATGGACATAAGATACTTCTTTATTGCAATTATGTTGACAATTGTTGATAACTCGAAATTCATTGACTCAACGATCAAATTTCGGTAATGATTAATCGGGGGTGGAAAGTGATCATAAACAAATCGTATCAACGTTGAGTTAATAAATTCCGAGTTATTTGCGATTGTTAACTCAATTGCAAAGAGAGACCATCTTGTATCCTTAAATTTTAGAGGTTTCTTGTGCAATACTCATTTACATGTAGAACCCTAACGATAACTTCAAACGAAAAGAAATAAAAAAAAAAAAAACTTCTGGAATTTTCTCGTCTAGAACCCCTATTTTGAGGGCTACTGACTGAACTAGTTGAAGTACAATAGTTTAGCGGAAAGACCGGCGAATAATGGAAAGGTAAATGTGAGGCAGTGTGAGAGGACATGTGTGACTGTGTGTGAGTGTACGTGTGAATGAGAAAGGGTGGGCGAAAGAAGGGTGGGGAGAAGAAGTATAAGAGCGAAAGAATGATGGAAAGTGCTCACGCGCGATGAATGAACGTGTAAAACAGTTGAAAAATTGTTCGAGTGTTGGTACATGCATGAACGGAAAATGATATTGTGGAGTGGTATATATTTATTATCGCGTAATAGATACAAGTACACGAGTTAAGGATTAATTAACAATATAAGAAAACCTGAATCGCAACTTAAGTGCTTCACGTAAAATTAGTGTGTCGGCAGCACGATAGTCGATCGTTATCACCATCCGGAAATTCGTTCCACGGTGTGTTGACAGCGTTACATTTAATTTTCATGAACTCACATAAACATTGCACAAAGGGATCTAAAATAAACATCTTTATAGTAGTTCATGATAAAAAATTAATGATTAGTGAGGATTTGTTTTTTTCATCGCCTGCAGAAATAATTTAATTCAGGGTCAAGTTTTGTGTATTTATTTCATCGAAAAGCAAAGTTAGGATTTTTATTTTACAATTATAAAAAGATCTGGTGAAAGAAATTCCCCACTCGTGCCTTGTATTACAAACACGTTTGAATAATTTTATTGAACACGATTAAATGCTCGTGTAAATTCATTATTTTCATTTGATTGAATTAATTGTGCCAATAGACGAATGATTGCGGGACAACTATAATATCGTTTAATATGTCCGATGTTATGGCGTTTTATCTTCTCAACGTGGTTTTTATTCGTCTTCTCTTCTCCCTTTATTTTGTTCCTGGTGATTATCCAAAAAATTTTAAACTTCACAAAGTTAGTCGTTATCTTGAGACTTGCTCGAGAAAAATTTATCTGCAACGGCGACATGCAATTTCTTCAGTTCGAATTCATTCCATTGCATCATTGATAACATAAAATAATGTGCGAATATCACTTATTTTACATACCGTTGATATTATACGTATATATTTGCAAGCTGAAATCTACTAGATCAACTATTGACTGAAAATACATAAGTAGAAATGTTCCCAATTTTTTTTTATTCTCCTTTTTCATGTTGACAAACTGCGTGACTGCATGTCGTCGTTGCTTTTGAAAAAGTGCAAACGTACCTGTTAGCTACATAGACATTAAAATAAATTATAATTATCATAAGGAATGATTCGCAGAGAAAGGAATATTGATAGATGACGCGCGAACGAACCCGATAAATTTTATATTTATAGAGAGGGATAATATAAATTTTGCTTTTAATCCGGCGTTAGCTTGAATCGTTAAATTAACGAAGAGATTGCAAATAAAAATTGAAAAATGCAGTAAATAACTTTAATCATAATATGAACCTTTTAATTAGTTTATCACGCAATTAATTTTGCGTTGTGCGATGTTTTCAGAAATTGTTTTTTTTTTGTTTCTTATTTGTTATAAATCCATAGTTACGGATGAAAATTTTTCATTCAGAGTGATTAGTTTTGTTTACAGTTTTTATTGATGCCATTATTAAACGCGCGAATTTATTCTTGATGGGTGTTGAATTTCCAATATTTTTAGTTTTTATGTTTGGAAGACAGCGTAATAATGTTTTTTCTTTTGCATATAATTGGGAAAATTTTATAAATTCATAGTTTGCGAAGCAGTTCGTTAAATAGATTGAAGGTTTATGAGGTGAGGATATTATAAGGCACAGTTTGCTATCCCATGTATATAATACATTCAATGATAGTAGTAAACATTAATTTGTAACTTTAGTAATAACAATAATAATAATAATAATAATAATAATAATAATAATAATAATAATAATAATAATAATAATAATAATAGTGATAATGATAGTTGTATCGAATGAATAATAGAAATAATGATAATAATAACAATAATAAAAATAATCTTGAAACAAGAATCATTATGCTAGAGTTAAAAAATTTATGTCAACGTTTATTCTGCACATGAATGATTCACATATAATGTTAGTTTTTTTATTAAGAGCAAAACAATATTTTTGTTTACTCCCTTATTTTTATACATTATGAGAAGAAATGAAACAGGCTGACTTCAGATGGAATGGAAGAAAAATAATTAATAAGATATAAAAGTCGGAATGATGTGAAAAAAATCTACAACTATACCTAATATTATAAACATTCGCTAGACTATGGCCATAAAAATTTTATAAATACTTTTGAAAACAGAACGGAGTTACATGTTTGAAAGCTGAATAATTACACTGCGATACGTAGATCAATAGAATCTCTTATTTTTCAAAGAAAAATGATACAGTAAAATAATATAAATATGAGAAAGAAATGAAAAAAAAAAAAGTGACAATTTGTTAAATTGGAAAATCGTGATTTTTGTTATTGCGATTTCTCCATGACATAAAAAAAATCGTAGACTTTTTTATCAATAAAAATAAAAAAAAAACCAGAGACTTAGCCGCTTTAACGGGGGATTGCAATCATTAATCAATGTGAACCATTATTTGTAGCTCAGATGAAATGCAAATAGATAATAAAAATTGTATACTCTGAGATGAAATTGTGAATTTCAATGCATTTTCGGATCACGAAAGATGAAATGACTGATATAATCCCCCGCTTCCAACGTACCTACTTGTGAAAATTATAAATTAAAAACCATATGAACTATATTCCAACGATGTGCTTCGAAACTATTCATTTCATTCAATGATATAGAATGATATTAATAAATAATCATATAATGTATATATGCTCGAAATGCTATGGCATACGAGGCACATCGAAGTAAATAACAATAAAAGTTATGATAATAACACAAGAATTCTTTATACGGGAAGTTCAATGTTGCAGTTTGAGATAATATGTATACCTCCATTTAATATTATCATATAATGCCCATTTTCTGTATATATACATATAAATATAAATAAAATAATAAGATCTTTCGTTAAAATGATGAAATAAACGCTTGTTGAGTGACACAGTTTTTAAAAAGTGTATAATTTGCGTAAGACCCAATGTGTGATTGAAAATAATTAATAAAGTCGATAACGGGAGAGCATAGAGATATATTATAAAATGGCCCCGAACATGTCCGCCTAAGCCATATAACAGAAGACGATGAATCGAATTTTTCTTCGTTGTACTTAACACATATATTGTTATGTTAAATTGGCGAAAAATACTTGGAATTGTTTGAAATGCTGTAATAATATATAATTATTTCGATATAATGCAAACTTTAAAAATGCCTATTATGCTCATTAATCAATTAATGGTGAATACAATTTTTACACAGGCGCCACTTGTATAATCACATATGCTACGCAGCATGTTAATGGTGTCACTGATAATAATGGCGTAGTTTTGCTGCGAACTGATGAATTTTTTATTTTCTACGAAATTTTTCCTCTCCTCACATCCAAGTGAAAAAAGAATTGGAATTCATCTAATGTTTATATTTCGAAGTATCTTATATTAATAAAGTGCTGCAAAATTATATATAGTGTCTGATTCATTTTTATTATCATACGATTGAATAATCGATATTTCTTATTCTTTTTTTTTCATTTTTCAATTGTTTGATGGACTGACATTATCGAATTATCAATGATTATATGTTGATGCGATTTCCTGTAATAGAATTTGCATTTACCTTCAATATCGCGTGAACACTCGTTACAATTCGATTCAATAGCATTGTTCATTGAATGTGTTTCAGTACGTGAAATATTTGTGGAAAAAAAATAAAGTATCAGTATCACATCAAGTCAGACAGTTGCATGTTCGGACATCAATATTAATTATAAAACAAATAATAACACGGCGTTTGATAAATGGTGGGTAGTAGAATTGCCGATTCACATTTATCTTATCTCATATTTATCAATAGATTCGTCAGAGGAAATTCAATACCTTGTTGCCAACTTGAAGCAGTGGAAGTCCGCGAAAATAATATGCAACTACTAAGAACACCGTCTAGCTATATATAATATTGTATGCACAGATGCATTGTGGTAACTGTGTAAGCCACTGCAAAATGATTATGCGGATGCTGGAGGCGCCAGGCGTCGTGTTGATGTGTCATAACGCTTGCAGAAAAATCTCGTGTGTTGTTTCACTGGGAAATACCTATATCGCTATTACAATCGCAGAGTCTTCAAATGATCTTGGAAAATGTTTCTCAACATTTATAATCACTGTTATTTCATACTGTAATCTTTAGATTGCGTAATCATCACTACTTTGTCATCGGACACGTGTAATATTGGTATGGAAAATTCCATGATTCCAAACAATTAATGTGAATTCATCATTGACATATAGGTGATTATGCTGTCAATTGTAATTGCAGCCGTTTCAGTCTTATGAAGTATATAAATATACATCCCGTAATGAGTTGCAGCAAAATTTCATTGTAATCAATTTGAATATTGTCACACTGATAATGGCAACAGTGTTGTGGGAATAGAATATCATTGGCATAGTTTCATCAATACAATGACAATTTTTCTATTTTTTTTTTCTTTCATATCTTTTTTTTTAACCAAACGAAAAAAAACTTCTAGGGAATCGTGGAAAAAAATTGAAAATAATTGGAAATTTCACCATACATAAATATAAAAAAAGAACATTGAATCATAGGCGATGTCTTCACCTAGGCGGGATAAATTAAAAATAATCATTCATGAGGAATATAATGAATAATTCAGTTCATGTATAAAAGAAAGAAAGAAAAAAACATCATTGCATTCTCACTTTAATTTTGATGTGAATGTACTTTCGCTATCCGTAGTTTAGCTGTACGAATCAAGTTTCTCGTGACACGTTTAGTCCCAGGGAATGCGCATAGTTATACTTATAGTGTGGACTAGGTATGCACCATAGGCATTAGTGATTTTCCAGTAACTCTCGAAATACCCGCGTCGCTGTGCTACTACGTATCGGCATCAGCGACTACAAGCAGCAATACCAGTGGGACGTAAAGTTTGAGATTTAAAACGAATGCGACATGCGCGAAACAACATGCGCACATTGATGGAAATTTTTAGATGCGCATGCGCACATATGTATTTATCGTTCGTTGATGGCGATTGTAATGAGAGTGTGGTAGTGTTGCAATGGTGAATTCTCAGGCTATTATGTCGCGGGTGCCAATTCTCGTGATACTTGGCTCAACTGGAACGGGAAAATCCCGTTTAGGTATTGAATTAGCCCAAAAATTCACGAGCGAGGTTATTTCGGCTGATAGTATGCAGGTGAGATATCCTGAGTTTTCACACACTACGGTAAACTGCGCTCGGGTGTATTTTGAGGTTAATTCTATGGTTGAACCGTGCAGTGGCTCATTATATTTATTATCTACGTTTTTATTGGCGTATTTATTCTTTAATTATGCTCATTACAGTTATTATGGTTTCGTTTATTTTTTAATGATATCCTTTATTACAATTGGACAATTTGTGAGGTTATGATGAACCGAAGCAACACCCAAACGCTTGAAAAAAGAAAAAAAAAACACCAGTGCGTGTTGACAATGTAGAATAGATTTGAATTTAATATCAATATTTTATTCTTATGTTCGGCTTTTCATAGAAACTAGTTTTGTTGATGTCAGATTACCGACTGAGTTGTTGTTTATGTACCAATTTCTGACATGTGCATTCAATTTGCATTTATTGTGATATACAATTTATATGTAGACACGAGAAACTGGTACATGATCATTAATTAAGTCGGTTATCCTAGCTTTAATTTGAGTTCTATTTCTAATTTCTTCGGGATAACAAATTGTTCGACAGTCAAGTTTTTTTTCAATTTATGTCTATGATTTTTGTCTATTTTATTTCTGTGATTTTATTCCACATTCGCATTCTTGATCCTACAATAAATGTGGCTCATTGATCGGTTGTTCCATAATTGTGAATGCGTTATTAATTCATCAATAATATCTTCTGTCACAACTGGACAATATATTGGGTTATATTATAAAGGCATAACACTTGACTGCCTGAGAAAAAAAGAAACAATTGTGTGTGTATATAATGGAAAAAGGATTATAGTCAATTACCAATACTTTATTCTTGCTTTTGTATGGCGCTCGGTTTTTTACGATAATGTTAATATAATTAATTATAAACCAGTGTTATGATGATCACTCTCATTACTATGATGGTTATTGTTATATTTAGTGTTAATTTTAGTTTTTAATTTCATTCCATGTCGATCTTAATTTCTCTCCTATCATTCTCAGTTGAATCTTTTAGAATATTGATTTACAGCTTTCATTTCGCTTCATAAGTTTCATTTGATATTCGCTTTTGAATAAAAATTCGAACAATTCGTAGTGCCGCAATGTATAATAATAACAATCTAATGCTTGAAAAAAGGAAAAAACAAAATTGTTTCTATAGTACCCAAGAGTCCAATATCAATATCCCACTCTTGCTTTTGTATGGCTCTCAGCTTTTCATGTGATTCCCGATTCAATCAATTACAAATGATAGTTATAATCATTATTATCGTCATAATTATTATTGCTGTTATTTCGATTTCTAATATTTATTTTTAATTTTCAAGTTCTGTTTATTTAACTTCTCCGCTTGATGATATTGTAAAATTGTATTACCCAGGAATGGCACACGAATGCTAAAAAAAAACCCACAATTATTACGTGTTTTACTGCATAAACTTTCCCAATGCGTCCATAAATCAGTGCTTGTTTTGATGCTAGTTATCGAATTACTTTGTCAATGCTGAGAGCGATTCGTAAATCAATTATATGCAGTACGAATATCTCCATGGACATTGATTACATCAATAACCCATTATTATTTATTCATGTTCGATTACGAATAATAAGAATATTTGAGACATTCGTTTCGACAGTAGTGAACAGACAAAACAGTAGATGTAAACCATAACACTTTCATGACATGAAAAAAAAAAAATATCATGTTGAAAGTGTATGTAACAGCAGGTAATAATATTCGCAAAGTAACTACGCACAGTACTTAACTAGACTGCTTTTAGTAATGCACAATATATTATTTGAATTAATGTTATTATTACAATTATACTAATTGTATAACTGCATTTTACATCACTTGGTTAAGTTTATTCAATTCCATTAGCCGCATCAATAAGAAATTTTACCACACATGAAACTGATCCGCTTCTAAACAGTTGTATATTAATAATTTAAATTATTTTATTTGTACGATAACGAAACCGCCTGTTTCCGGCGTGTGACTTATGGCGTGTTATATAAAACAAGATTTGCATCATTCAGTGTAACACATGTTTTAAATGCGTGAGTCAAATTCTATTCATCTAGATGACCTTGTTTTGGTACATGACCCGATCCCTAGTCCAAGGGAATAGGCACACAACCATATCCGCTACTTCCATATCAATTCGAAATTTTTTTTAATATTGTATATACTATCAGTCATCATACTTTATTGCTTTCCGTTGGATGAATTTTAATCACAGCTAATGACTAGGCGGAAGTGTCGTGCTACTGTAAAAGCAGTTGAGGTATGATACAAGTTCGGTGTGACCGTTTGACTTCATTCGTTGCCCTTGATGCTACGACATATATAAACATATATTTTCCGTGTTTTTATTGCTGTACACATCGAACATTAGTTATTCCAGTGTATATCTGATCCCATGTAGAATTTAGTTGCCCCTTGTTAGAAACCCATACGTCTGCATACTAAAATAAAATTGCTATGACAAGTTAGACTGACACGGATCACTACCGTCATTTTCACGGAGGAGGGTTATCTCTATAGGGTTTCACCATCACGACACGCTATTTCAACATTCAACTTTATTCTGATTTTTTTTTCTTCCAACAACGAGACATTCATAAATAAAGATAACGCACTGTTGAAATATATATATACATACATATACATTTCATGAAGTTCTTTGTATTTTTTTTCCTGTTACGTATTGACGGTATAGGATCTAAAAATACCATTCGGCGTTAATTATGAGAGTGGTTGAATTTTCTAAGGTCCTCGGGGTGATTATAGTACTTCTCGCTCTTGCGTAAGACATACACGTTTCCTCAGTCCTTGAATTCAAAATAGTTTCGTTATATTGTGAGGGAAACGCTTTCAGTTGCGAGACCTGCATGGAAACCCCATCGACCGTATGCCAGACCCTACTTTTTTTTTTTTCTTCTTTTCATTTGTGTATTCCTCACTTGTTCAGTCTAACTAAAATATTCAAACGCTATTTCAGTAGATAATAAAACAGTGTTGATGTTTGAATGAATATTGTTTGGAATAAAAAATTAACTTTATTTAATCAATTCCACCATGTGTTCCACATAACATTGTTGAATTTATGAACGTTCTCGAAGTTAGAGTTTCGTGTCCTATGCATATAAATGCGTAGGGAAATATTCTATGGACGAATTTTGTCCATGTGTGTGTATATGTGATAAAATTATCATACGTGTATAGGGAACAGTGGTAGTTGATTGATATTGTTATATTTATGAAGCATGGATCATGATATGTTTGAAGGCCAACCTTGGCTGGCAACTGTTGACCCTAACAAAATTTTTTGTGCTCATGTAATGCTACCATTTTCTTCATCTACATATTCAATTGTGAATTAATACAATATATCGATATGGTAGTTTTGTGTGGGAAATTGTGAAAAAAAAATTGATTGAAATAAGAAAAAAAAAATATTCTAGTCTATTGAAGATTTTTATTGTTATCAAATATGATTCACATTTCTTTTTTTTCTTTCCACAACGATTGAGAAATGATTGCTCAGAATTCTCAATTTTTTTGGACATTAATAATTTCGGTTTAGTTAGATTTTGTCTCCAGCGATCGATTACAGTGAATAACACAAACGAGTCTATTGATTAGATATTGATTTATCCAATGTTCCATCAGCTATTTCATGTTTACAGGATCACGTGGGTGGGTGACATTGAGTTGTATCTGCTGTGACTTAGTAACACGTCCAATTCTATTCTAAATCATAAGCAATTGGGAGGTGTGACGGCTAATCATTTTGTATATATCAATCAAATGACATCTATAAAATTAAATGAACATTTTTTATCATTCTTTATATTTCATCAGTGTAAATGATGATTACTAATCCATACTTGAAAATTCAGCCACCAGCATACCGATTGTGTTGGGTAATACCGTGGCGACGATCAAATCATTGTTAAATTGAGTTGATAAAATATATTTAATCAATTGTACATCATTTGTACATTTTTATATCTGAAAAAAATCATGAACAGTCATCAACTTGTTAAATGCAGATCTTATTAAACGATGATCGGATAACGCTATAAGAAATCTCATGAATGTAGATGTGGAAGATCCTTGTAACCATTCCTAAGTCGTTGGTGTACATCGGACAAAATCGCGATAGTCAATGTGTCGATCAATAACACATACCTTACATGTTACTGAGAAAAGGTCACATACGTTAAAGTCTAGATACGTAAACAAATAAAAACCCTATACTGGGTATAATAGAATTTCTCATCAATGAATTTATTCTCATTGCATTATACATTCACTTCATATTGATTTTCTTCTCTTGCACCTGACGCACGTGACTGGTGGCATAATTACTGGTTTAGTTGATAACATCTATCAGATGTGCGCGCGTCCATGTAGATTGATATCATTCTCGCCACAGACACGGCACTGAAAAATTTTTCGACATTTCACAGCCGACGAGTCGTATACGCGCGATTTATCCAATGATCGATAAGGTGCCATTCACTCTGCAAGCAAACTGCATATAGGAGAGTCGCTAGTCTGTACGAAACGAGAAAGTAACCCCATTAAGTTGCGCTCTTACGAGTCGCACAATTCTCTCTTCGCTCCTTCACTTATATATGTATATATAGTTATTTATATAGGTACTGTTGCCGCGCACAACTTATATGAGCACATACACCATCGTGATATTCATCGTCAATGCGCTCGAGATCCACTTAGTATCTGTGGTTAATTAGTAAGAATATCCATGGATACTAATGGTCGTTCCCCGTAGAGATGTGCCAAGTGGGCGTTTGTCGATCGTGTCGCGCGATGCAATAAATCTACGCTGTTAAACACGCGGAATGGCTGATATAAGATATGTAAGGATGCAAACACCAATGAGAATATTGTTTAGTTTTATTGGCAATTAAGCAAGCGAGACTAAACGAAGAATATTTTCTATTAACAGTCAAAAAATATTCGTCATAGATATATGTTTATCTTGAGTTTTTATGATTATTCACATTTGGCTTAACCGGTTTACTGGAAAAATTCCCTTTTTATCCTTTTAATATTTGTTTGAAGTGGATATATGGATAATATTAAATACAATTAGAAAAAGATCACATGAGTTAGTTAATGTCACTATTGATTTAAAATATTAAATGGAAATGTGAGAATGAAGAATGATAAAGAAGACTGTGAGCAGACCGGTTTTTAGTTGGAAGTGAAGATGACGTGAGAAACAAGAATACGATACCTCTCACCTTGAAGGATCCCACGAGGGTAAGAGTGGATGTGTTGAGTTTGAATGGAACAGGGAAAAGAGAGTGTATAAGCGGATTTGCTGATAAAAGTGGCGACGACAAGAAAAAAAAAAAAAAAACAACAATGAGATGATGCGGGAAATTGTTGAGATTTTTCGTTGTTTAGGGTGAAGTACGTTTCATTCATGGATTATTTTTAGTTTGAATTGTCGAGGGCAAAGTTCACTATCAATGGATCTATAATTTCATTCTGTTGTTATACAGTCAGACGAAGAATAATTTGAATTCAGAAGAGGAAATAATTTAAATTCAAGAATAAAGTGAAATTGTATTGTGAATTGATACACATCCAAAATCATTTTGGACAAAATATTCTCATCTATTTTTGTCATTGAAGCAAAATATCAATTAATTACACCACTTCCCATTAAAATCCAAATATATATATATATATAATTTACAATTTGCATAATTATACCATTTGTGAATATAGAAACGAATTTGACCCAATAATTTTGTACATTGAGGAAGAGTTGATTAATTCATTAATGGTTGATGATATTTCGTGACTGTTGACAATAATATAAGTTCTCATTTATACATCTTCGTATTCGTCTTAAATATACACATTATTTATGAGAAATAAATTTTCATTAATATTCAATGAACCATTATTTGGATGAACATGTATTTTTTCGTTTGATTCGCGCCTCAGTATTTTCATATCCAATCGGAATTTTGATTAACTATTATTATTATTGTCATTTAAAGAAAAGAATCTCATAATTGCAATATAACAGACTGTTATTAATATAAATACTTACTGCACATGGAGTGTTCAATCAATACATGGAGTGTTATAAATACATTTAAGTTTGAATCAAATTTTATCATTCAATTCGCAATAATTTATTATTTAAACTCATCATTTACATTTAAATTAAAAATGATTACTTCTACTGTAAGTGATGAGTTTAAATAATTATTCTTAAATTTAGTCTGTCGATTTTTTTTTTTATAGTGTAAATAAGTACCTTATTTCTCATATTGATATTCTTAACGCAGTCGGCAATTGTAAGAGAGCGGGCTATTTTTGTGATTTTGTGGGGAGAAAGGAAAGTCTACTTCAGTTTCTTCTCTCTTGTTAAGAGTAAACGAGCTAATTTACTTAGCAGTGGCCCGTTACACTCGAGGGCATGACTGGAGAGCACTAAAAGCGAAACGAGGTGGAAGAATTGCTTTTGAGTTGATCACCGAGTGAATATGGGGGCGAGTTTGCCGAACTGCGGAGCGTCTGAAATATTTTTAGTTGAGTTACATCGTGATGCACAGCCAAAAAGTAATTGCATACACGTGCAACAATTTATCGATGTTACGTTGATGGCAAATTGCTCGCTCGTGTATCGTCATTCAAATGACTTTTTTACCTACCAACCATAGATTATGTATCGTCAAATTTCACTTGGGTAAGCATTCCAATCTTTTCTGGCCGCATATTAAGGTTTATTAACCAACAAATGTGTTCTTCTGTTGATCATCGTGTGAATAAATTACGTAAACCCAAAGTTAACGATGGGTCGCGATCTTTCTGGTTGATTACGTTTCTTACCACGAAATCCCTTCAATTTAAATATTTCAAATTTTTGGAATGTTGTGAAACAAATATTAATACACTGCGGCGAAAAAATACTCATTGATATTAAAATTGAGAGATCAAATATATTTCAGGTATCCTTTCTTTTTTTTTTCGTCCATCTCCGTATTCATACCCAATTCAATTTGAGTGGTAGAACCCTTCTGGTTTGCCCGGATGTTCACGTCTTGACGATGTGATCTTCAGGGATTATGGAGGTATAGATTAAACTATTGATACTTCCGCCAAATGTCAATTAAAAAACGTTGCATTACTGAGACCATCGCATGTAGCGGGAAAAAGAGTGATCCATTTATCAAATTAAATAAACAAAAGACTGTAGAAATAATAAAAATTTACATTTTATCCGTTTACACAATCAGGTTTTTAGTTTCAATTTATGGTTGAGATAAAATTGATGTTTCAGTTGAACTGTTTGGTCGTGTTACCTGATTTTCGCCAGACGACAATACTATTGATTGCATCAACGATATTCTAGTTGGGAAAAGAAAAAGATTTCCAAGTATTACAAGTATAATTCCCGACAAGAGTATGAATTTTCCGAAATTCAAACTCACTATGAAATAATTGTCATCAAAGTAGAATAATCAAGATTTTCCAGGAAGAAAAAAATGGATACCCCTTTTCAAATAGTCGTTAGAAAAAGTAAATCTTGTACGCTCAACGAAAGAAATATATACGTATATATTATGTATATTGTTCGAGGAATTCCAATCAATAGCATTGTTCTGGTGTGTAAAGTATCGACAATGCCAGTTGAAATAACTAAACTCTAGGAAGATGTATTCAAAGTTTTAGAGCTGATTTTTATTAAGTTATAAATTTGAAGTATTCAAACTCATCAAATTTTATCCATGCTAGGACCATAATCTGCATTTTCATTCAATATTATAGATCAATTCAAGATATTCTTTTCATTTTTCCTTTGTAGTGAATCTCACAGATTTGTTTACAGCGCTGTAAAGTCAGATACCTGCAGCACAAAAATAGCCAAACGTCTATTATTCTTGGTTATTTCTTCATAAAACTTGGTGGTCACTATCCGAAAAGTATAAACTCTCAAAAACGCAAATAAAACTAGTGATGTTTCACAGCTACCAATCGTAATGTTCATTCTTGATAGAAAAAAAACTAAATATGCAACAACCTATAGATAAAATAAAAGATGAACTTGAAAGAATGCTGGGTATTTTCCCGCACAAAGATAATGAATGAATTATCAGTTTATCATAGCACAAAGCCGCTAAGTGAAGAGCAACTCGGTAATGCTTTCTGCATTCTTCATTTATTTTCTCTTTGTTGCTTTACATATAGCTACTTCTCTCTTCCTCGATTTTGTTCCTTCGTCAGATCTCATGCGCTGTTCTATTTGATTCTGCTTTTTTTTTTTAATTCTATTACATTACTATTTATAGTACACTGAAAATGGTGGTAGGGAATAGCCCTCAACCGCCTCTATTCACACCATCTGATGATGTTGAGATGGTGATAGAAGTGACCGAGTCTATTTAAGACCCTTAGTAACCATCACACGAAACATGTACTTCCAGCTCGTAGTGAAACAAATCTCTTTTGTAAATACTTATTTAATTTAAAATGATATCAAGAATGAAATTGATGTATTTATACAATATTGATAATTATTAATATATTTTTACACGTTTTGTGATGGTATTTATTATCACGTGTGTCTTTCATTTGTTAATTCAAGGTTTGACTCATTTCAATTACATAATGCTTAACGAATTGGTTAGATAATGGATAAGGCTCAACAAGTTTAATATCTCTGAATGAACCATTATTTTTCTGTTCTTTTCATTCGTGTTGGTGTATTATTATCTTCCGGTGTATTATCTGTGGCGGCGCCGGTGTGAGTGAGACGAGTGTCGACGAATACATATATACTTCGAGTCGCTGACCGCAATGAATGCAACAGAATGAAGTAGAAGCTTGTGCAAGTAACTCGGCGATGTAACGTTACCTTGGCAGTGAAGCAGACGTGATGTTGCGGCGGTAAATAGAAAGTATCATAGGGGAAGGGAATATTAAGTGACTTTAAAATTGTTGGCGTAGGCACAACTGTTGTCTTGAATGGCCTCTTTTATCATTACCACTGTGTCACAATGTTTCGCTTTCATTGACGAGTAGGGAATAAGCAGTTTACTCTTGACAAAGTTTGTTTAAACTTTATCTACATTCATGAGAGTTACGGATATATCGTTAATTCTGACGATATATTTTTCATGTAGGTCAAAAGTATTCATGAATAGACCATACTGTCTTGTGAACATACCGGAAAAAAAAAAATTGTATTATTGAGCGGCATGTTTCGTTTATATTTACGACTGGAATTTTATTGATTTCACGCAGTTGTATTTCTGTTTCTTTCACCGCTGATGATGTATGTACCATTATCGTTTGTGACATGGCATTCTCGACAGTAAAAATATTTGAGTTTCTACAGTTTTGCATCAATTTGAATAATATTACCGACACGCAAAATTATAATGATGGTATTTGACCAATCAAGTGTTAAAGCAAGAGATGACTATTTTTTTTTATCAAGTCACGATATTATGCCTCTAATCAGTTTTATAGAGAATTCCCGTTATATATATATATATATATATATACATGTTTGGATCGTTATCTGCACGTCACTCAATATTATGATTGCTGTTGGAAAGCAAGTTTAATTTTTTGACAATTTTTGTTGTTATTAAACAACATTTTTAGATTGACTAATAATATATTTCAATACACATTTTACTTCTTCAAGGTATACAAGGGGCTGGACATAATTACGGCGAAAGTAAGTGTACTGGAGAGATCGACAGTACGACATCATATGGTGGATGTCATTGACCCGTTGATCAATTACTGCGTCGTCGATTACAGGAAAAAGGCACTTCCAATTGTATCCTTTTTACACAAAAATTAATGGATAGGTATTGTCATTAATTAAATCGAATTGATAGATTAAAACTCATGATGGGAAGAGTTGTTGGCAATAGCTATAATTATAATGCAAAGATTTATAGATTATGAGAGATTTTCATATCAACCAAGATATTCAATGAATTTTGCAATCTTCCTCTCATGAGTTATCTCATTTTGACTCTGGCACGACCTTTTCCTCAATCGATTTAGATGAACGATTTAGTAGCCAGACGGAAGATGCCAATCATCGTGGGAGGCACGAACTATTATATTGAGGCACTACTATGGCAGATCCTCGTTGAGGATCCCGAGGCGTCTGGGAACTTGATGAAGGGACATTTCAATCAACAGCTCGAGAACAGCACGATCGAGTGTGAGATGAAGGCTGAAAACAGCGGCGACATACAGACAAAAAATGAGTCGACAATTGATGGTGATAAATTTCAGCCAGAGGATAATGAAGATTCTTTTGTTCAGAATAAGAAAATGAAATTCGCTGATTCTGAAGAATCGAATCAAGCGCTTCACTGTAGATTATCTGCGATAGATCCAGAAATGGCGCGTCGATTGCATCCAAATAATCGGCGAAAAGTTGTCAGGTTAGTGGCGACATCATAGACTAAATTTATTTTCTCATGCTTGCGCATTTTAACTTTCATTATACATTATAATGCAATGTATCGCCATGATGATGAATCTTTTATGATTGAATATGGGGTAACCGTCGTCGCTTCGAATGCACAAGCCAAAAAGAAAACAGATGGAAGGAAATATTGACCTACTTGAGGTCGTTTGAGTTGAGCTGCCGAAGCAAGTCTCCGACACTCCGTTGAGAATAAACCGGATGTTGGGCTTTGATATAGATAAACGTTCTCGCTATTGTTCTCGTATTCGAATAATTTATCAATTATTCGTTGTGATTGCAGACAATTATTAACGAAGGTATACGGTTGACTAGTATGCTTATGTTGGAGTGGGAAGCTTCCTTCAAGAAATCACAATTCAATAATCGCAATTGCTTTTATTAATATTATTACATTGCGCATTATGATCCAGTTTGCCTTCTAGAACAAACAACTTAGTTGATGTTGTGATCACTAGTTTGGCGCATGTATTCAGGCAAGTGAATTCGATAACGATTATCAATATTTCACAACTAAAAATTAGTCGAAAATAAACGTCATTCGGGTCAGGAGTATTGCGATTAGCATATGTACATTTTTTTTTCTGCCTTCACCGTCTGTAAATTAACGCCCATAAATATATCTTCACGATGAAATTATTTCAAATAACCTCATATTATCAAGATGCGTTTTGGATATAATATAAAAACGCATCTTATCGTCCAATTGCGTTACATGGTTTCATACATGTTTTTTTTTTAAACACATGGCTCCACATTATTTTTCGTTGTGGTAAGACAAAATGATGATTGCCCAAAATTGCACGCGCACGCGTAGTAATTGGCCACGAAGTGTGCGTGGAGCCGATAGAGTTGCAAGTCGTATATATGTACAGATGTTTAAGTCGCATTCAATGCAATCGCCGTTGGTTACAGACAAAGAACCAAAGTCGTAAAAATATCGAAATAATGTACATTCGTTAGTACGGCGTAGTACCACTTTTGTTTGTAGCATTTTTATGTCAAATTCTCTACACCATATGCATCTTTGAGATTTTTTTTAATGATGTTACTCGATTTCAGTGAATATATACTGCTTCGTTATTCGACAATTGAATTCGCACACGCGTCTTTTCGTACCGGTGTAATAAACCACAGAAAGGGTTGTAGATAATCGAGTCGAGACGTTCAATTACCTACAGTGAAAACTCTCGTGTAATTATGAGCACGTGTAAAATTCTCGCGCACTCCTGTTTCATTTACTCACGCACTTTTTTTTCCATTTTTTGTCTTGACGACTATATACGCGCACGCCTTCGTGTCACAAAGAACGTTTGGAACCTCAGGTGGAGTGTACATACACGTGTTGCTATTCCAATCTCATAATTCGCTCGTGCGTGTTGCTTTACTATAATCATTATCATTAACACAGTAAATTATTTGCCAACATTATCTGACAATCTAATACCTTTTATGTCAAGTGTCGTCTTTATTTTTTTCAGCAATTATATTTTATGCTTAGAAGGGCGTGTACAGTACTTATAGATGTTTTAATGAAACCAAGGCAACAATTTATGCGATCTTTGTGAGTGCAAAGGTGATTGTGTGTCTGTGTGTGTGAAACTGTGACGGAAAATTTTTCGCATTATGACATAGAATTTCGCCAAATGGCGCAGTTAGAAATGGTCAATTAGAACAATAAATTGGCACCCGATGGGACCACCTTTTCCCAACTTTCACAATATGGCTGCCCTGTGGAGCAGCTGGTTCAGACGATTTTTCGCTTCACCCTCCTCGTCATCTTCTATATACATATATATATATATGTATACATATACAGTTGATGGTACTTGGTTCCGTCACAATATCAGTTTTGTCTGACCACAAAATTACATTGTATGAAAATTAATTTGACTCACAGAGAGTTTCAAGTTCTTCTAATAGCAGTCAACTTAAGTTTCTATACACGTGTACCTTCAGAACAGGCTGCTAATTAATATATCGGTGTAATTAAGTCTCTGACAAGTCTCACTCGATATGGAATAGTTGTCGTACAACCTTTTTCTATATAACTGTTTGTGGAATTTTTGCGAAAAACACGACACAATGTTTCTCATCAATTAATTTTTTCTTCCCGCCAAAATTTCATCACATTTGAAGTAGGATATATGAAACGCTCTACTTTTCCGGTTCTACAATAGTTGTCTAGTTTCAAACTGGTACAAAGTATACATCCTCTTTTATCGACCTACTTTGCATAGAATTCTCTATGGCGTCCGACGTCCCGCATCCTCTGTTCATGCAGGTGCGAGCGATCCTGCCGGGTCATTTCCTCTAACCTTCGCGTGCGCATCAGGTAACAACTATTACATATTCTTCGTTCTTGTATTATTAAGAATACATGCATATATTTCTGGTTAATTTTAATCGTATATTCATTCATATATACCTTTGTTGTTTGAGAACGAAAAAAAAAAAAAATAGATAAGAACAAAATTGACGCGGCACGCGGTCGCTTGAACTAATTAGTCATTAATGACACTACTTGCTTTCATCTTGTGTTTCCACGGACATTCACAGCATTTGCGTCGTTGCACAGACATACTTGGGGTAACACGTGTGACTCATTCATCTCACTGATGCTGATTACATTTTGTTTTTCTTCCAAACGTAAACAATATTTTTATTATGCATCAACAGTGAATTATCATGAGATGATAAATAGAACAGAACAGAAGTTTGACTTATATTTAGACGAAGAATGAAAAATTGAAAATTAAAAGAGTATAAAGTGAGATTCGGAAGGAGAAGAGAGGAATGACCTCAATTGCACTGGAATAACCAGCAAGGGAGAGAAGTCGCCGGACACTTGAGAGTGCCTTGATGGAAGAAAATATTCTGGATGCGCCTCGCTGAGACAGGGCCTCGCAATCACCGTTTGAATCGTTGCCAACAACGAATTTTCGCGCTCAGCTCTCAAGTCGCGTTTCATTCTACTCCCTATAGTCCTCCAACCCTCTTCATCCTCTTCATCTTTTTCTTCCACTTCAATCGTGTTGGCATCGTAGCAACCACGAAATTTCAACAGTATTTCTAAATAGAAGGCGATTGCGTGGAACTTATCATTGCTGTAATCACCGATTCTCTATGACAGATGTGCTCGACTATCCGGTCTAGACAGCATTAAGGCGTATAAACCATAAATGCAACTGGGCGTCGCATTGCGCACAGCAAGAGGTGGAAAAACCGTCAACGTGAGATCAACAACTGAAGGATCCACGCTACGATGCGTGTTACGAATCGATCTCTTGATCAATGGAACTATCAAAGTACTTTTCAGATTGTCCTTATGTATATTATGTGTACATGTACATTGGTGGGCGAATTTCTCACGCAAAGCGTATTGCATATTTTGTGAATGTATATGAGTGAATACACACATGAGTACACACATTCATGTGTGCATACATGTGTGTATGTGTGTAGGGGGAATAAAGGGAGTTGAAGAGAAAACAAGATTGCCGCATAAGGACTAAGAAGTTTTACAACGCCTTATTAAGAAACGTAAAAACTCGAATATAACAGTTCTCGCGCATGATAACATTTTGCTCAGTGGGTGCCTGACTTGTTTGATTCGTCTCGCATACTTTTTTTTTTTTGTGTTCCATTCGTTGTCGGGTATTAAAGCAGCGAATGAGGTTATTTCTTTTTTTTTCTGTTGTATCATGATGGTTCATTTTTGTCATTTTATTCGAATAATAAGTATATATATATACAATTATTTAACTTTTTATTTCAATGAATATTGGCATTTATCGAGACAAAAAACTTGAATACTGGAGGTGAAATAAATTGTTGCTTTTTTCGCAGTTAATCAAGATTTTAATCTTACCATTTCCAAATATCGTTAGATTATCATTATAATGAAATCTGTACCCAGACTTGGTTTGTAATCGTACGCAGATATGATCAATTTGTCGCTATTCATTTTATTGAATGAACTCAATGTGATTATAAACTTTTACTTTTTTTTTTTTCCTCAGTCTTCATACATCGAAAATGGAATGTATGAAGACGGTCTCGTTTATACTTATAGATTTATAAACAGACAACTCGTCTTATTACTTGACCTTGACTACTCTTTTCACCACGAACTGTATACGTGTCAATACAGGAAGAAGTGTAGAAATGCGAGGTCATTCTATTTTTTCACTCTATTTATAAATATGATATTATTTAATTTTTATTTCTGAGATCATTCTCTGTCATTCATTTATTTTTCTCTCTATCTATTCTTAACTTTTATTCTTATTCAATTGTAGTTTTAGATGATCATGTGATTTCTACATATCACAAAATGTTCATCTATCTAATATTTCTGATAATTTGCTTAAAATTGAGCACATTGGTGTGTATACAGGCGCCAGTTTTCTTATCTTATTTTAATTCCCACTCTGCCTAATTCGACTGCCACAATTTCAAGGATATATGGCGGGAGGTCAGCGACGTCACGTGAACGCGCGTGTACGGCATGCTATCCCTCTCTTGCTTTCTCGCACTCTCTCGCAGGATTTATATTACTAACGTACATGAACAAGCCCAGAGATTTTACTTTTTTTGTTTTCTGTCATTTTCTAAAATAAATGTGTATGGGGAATACGCGCTCTTATACTGTCAACTCCAGACGATGTCAATCGCAAACGGCAGAGAGAAAATTCTCATGACATTTCTTTTTTAGTTGCTCCACTCCAGTCACTCTCTTATCACATGATAGTTGATATCGGACAGTCCAGATGCCCGCTGTTACTGTACATGAGAAGAACTGGTTCATGAGATTGCTTATACACTTTTTTACGGTGGTTAAATTGAGAGAGTTCATGATATCGTGTCGTTGAATCAATTTAGGTGAATGGGAATTTGTGATATACCGCATTGGTTATATAGTATTATGACTCTATTGAATGTCCCTAAAGATGAAACGACCGATTTATTTTTTACTCACACATACAGTTAAAGTATACGTGGATGTATACTTTCATGGGAAACTAGCTGCAATAGATTGTGATACAATTCCGCGGATGATAAGAAGGAAAAAAAAAAAAAATTCACCATGTACTTCAACAAACTACTGAAATTTTTTGCACTTTTTATCATAAATACTCAATAGGTTGTTTGAAATATCGTAACTCATTTGGCTCGGAATTATGACATGTTATTTGTGTTAACTGTCTTGTCATGATTGAGTCCGAGAAACGAAGTATGAATAAAAAAATAGCAAACAGAGAAAGTATCTCGCGCGGATTGCGAATGATATGAACGACGCGATAAGCTGTTCTCATTGCAGGAAAGGGGGTGTAAAAATGACCGGAGTACATGGTCATCGGCCTCACCAAGCGTGATACGTATATCTATATTTCATATAGGTATATATAACTATATTACTACGTGTCCATATATATACACTCATATAATCCAATAACTATAACACACAAGGGGGAAGTGAAGTTGATACACGGGGCGTCGTGGTTACGTTGCGCAAACGTGCCGACAGGGCGTGTGCGGATAAATTCCGTAACGATCTTGAGTATGCGATAATTGCGTTTCTAAACTGAATGGTTTGGATGAATTTCACTCCCCTGCTATTCAAGGTGTTTATTTTCGTATTCTCACATGTATAAATTTATTTTATTACCTATACCTATACAGTGAGTTTTAATGAAACTGCAGAATTTTATCATGATATCAATCTGATATCATTATAAAAATTAAAAATGATGGTATGAATATTATTCAGAGAATAATAGATATAACGGCTCGACCTTTTCCATTTGCAATACTATATACGACTTTCTTTGATTAACGGTCAATTGAGATTGGCGATAAACCGGTCCATTGTGTATTTCTCACATAGGCACAAAGTATTGCAATAAGTATCAGTATCCATATGCCTCCAATAAAGTTTAAGTGCAATTTCCTTTCTGTAAATTTTTAATCCACAATCGTTCGTTGAATAAATAGTTGAGTATGTGTGTTTATATACACAAATACGATCGTCCAGTTCATTAGGTATATCTACCCCGTACTTTGTTCCTTAACCGGTCTTTTCCCATGCAAAATAATCTATCCTATCGATTTTGTTTCGACTCGTTTCGCTTCGGCTATCTCGCGCGTTCGGCCTCCAAAGTCGCGCATAATATATACACACACGCACATACACACATGTATATTGGAAATATATTTTACTATAATATAAATTTTTCGCGCTCCTTCACGCTGTCTTTCCCTGCGCTTTATCGTTTCTCGCGATACCGCACTATAAACCCGCTGTCTACACCTGCGCACTATTCCAAAACACCTGCGCCAATACCGAAAGACAGTATCATACAATACGTTCGTGCTCTTATCGTATCATTATTGCTTGACGGACACAGCTATTAAATCTTGTCTAACAGCAATGTACGAACTTTTTAATGACTGTACATTGCGATACAAATGGAAAAAGATCCCAACCATTTGTAATATACGGCTGACATTTTTGTTCCCATCGCATTTGTTCATAACTGAAACACAAAGTTCATTTGTGAAATTGAAAATCCAAATTTATATACGGTCATTATATGAAAAATCAATATTCTGCTGAAGTATTTCCTCGTACAATTGTCACGTGAAATGCTGCGTATGTTTATATATGTTCAGGTGAAGGTACCGCACCAAGGTTGCCAAGCAGGAAATGAAGAGTACGATGGGTAAAAATCCATTGGCCGCGAAAGACATTCTGGCGTTATGCCAATGAAAGGGGCCAGACGTTAGTCATCAGTTGAGCGCATGCCGTGGGGCAAACGCGAGTAAGATTAAGCATAGTAGAGGTGAGGTACAGACATGCAAGGATAGCAAGCAGGCATATACCAAGAGTAGATGTTGAGTACAGAACGACAATCAGATGAAGAACTGGAAGATTCAAAGGACATGTTAGATAGAATTGAAAAAGCAATAGACAAGTATGTCTGCATGAAAGAGTAGTCTATTAAAATCTGAAAGTAAATTAATACCACCGGTGTCTTCATAATATTTTATGTTTATGGTATTTATAATTTATTTAACAGCTGATAATTCAATAGCACAGATCTATTTGAATGATAATACGGTGAAAGTATATTTTCCAGTGGACCCAGCGGTATCGCATTGCCTTTCATTATTTTAATATCCTTTCCGTGTTTTTTACTTGCACTCACAGCAGCACACGCTCTATTGGTTATGTAAGATAGTAGAGAGCGTACATGTGTAGAAAAACACGCCATCAATTCCATTGGGACTTATCAATATGGGTCAAAATTATGGATAATACCGTGAAGTTGGGGTTTGCTAACAAATATAACCAATACTTTTTTAACGATATGATGTTGACTATCAACTCTGCTTCTCGCAAACCAGTATCGTACTGCTTCAATTTGGCAATCGTGGTCAATACCGATATCAGACTACGTACTCTTGCCCGCTTCATCCACAAACTACACTACATGATAGGAACAATCTTTTCCGAATCCAAGCCACTATCTTTCGAGTGGCGTTCTGGCCATCGCCAAGTATTCAGTGTCGTAAAGCGATCCCACTGACCCTTAGAACTCATTCAATGGAGGTCGCACATTATTTAGAATACGAGTAAATCGCCATGCTGTGATCGGTTTGATATATCTACTATATGTTATATACATGAATGATATTCAACACTCATTCGAATCCAAATAACTTTGATTCATGCGTACATTATCAATGGTGAATTCAATTCAAATTTCACATTTATAATTTTTATCTCTACATGTCGCATAATGAAGCAGTATTTTGTAATCATTGGACATGTGGATAATGTGTTTTTTTTTTTCCTTTTGTATTTTTTTGACATATCAAGGATTTTCAGCAAGAACATTGAACTCAAGATTGACTGAGTCTGCGTTACGTCAGAATAAATAATCTGAGTATAAGACAGATCAGAGTTCAGGACTTTATACTGCCCTTTGCAATTTATTCGTTGGATCTAATTTCTGAATGCCAGCGGATGTGACCCCCAACGACATCACGATTTTATCGTGGCCTTAATTTTTTCTGCTCTTCCTTTATTCAAGGAGATTGGCAAAATAGATTGTGCGAAAAGGGAGACAATTGTATAATTAAAACCAGGGATTTGTGTCGTCGATTAACTAATAAAAACGCGTTGCTGTTAATATTGATCGTCAATATACACTCTTGACTTGTATTCCGCCCTTCATTATTTTACCACCGGTTATTCATGACGGAAGTTCCATGGCGATTAGACCCATTCGAGAGAACGGGACAGGGAGAGAAAACGCCGATAAAAACAGCAGGAGGATTCATTGTGGCGTTTGTGCGATATCATAGTTATAATTACTTCCCGACAATGTTCACTCGCTACTGCTCACACCGGATGTCCACGCCGAAATGTTGAATTTTTCATAGCTCCTATATTTTCTTTGTCTAATAGTTTAACTAGTTGTATTCATTAAATTTTGCATTCTATCAAACTTAATCCCTCATATATATACACACACACACATTAAATTGATTACATTATGTGAGTAATAATTTAGAGAGTTGAAAGTAAATTATATAATATAAACATAATACGTGGGAAGAATTCTATACATCAGCAAAATTTTGCGTGAATTCATGTGAATTATTTGCCAAGTTGTATTTCAATTCCTTTTAATGTCATTAGTCTTACCGGTCTTCTCATTTTTTTCACGCCTCTCTCATATCATTTTTTCATATTTTTTTTTTCTTCATTTCCTAAACCTAGAATAGAATATCAGCTTTTTTGATTTTCGACTCAACTCGTAAACAAACTTCAAACGCGATTTACTCTTCACACCCACGAATGTTGGTTTCTTTTTTAAACTATCAAGGATATATTATAGTAAATCATGTGGCTTGATAGCTGTACGTAAATTTTATAAATTGGCCGACCAAGATGTTTCTATTTCTTCCAATTCTAATTATATATATATCTATATCAGTCTGACGATATTTCATTTTAAATGTGCTCATTAAAATTTACTTCCAATAACTTGTCTCTGTTACAGATCTTTGGAGGTATTCAAAAATCATGGAGTAACACATACAGAAATTCTAAAGGTGCAACGTACTGCTGGAGGTTCGGGTTTGGGAGGACCATTACGCTTTCCTAACTCACTTATTATTTGGCTTCGCTGTGACCAGGCGAGTAACTACATAACCACAACAATTCACTATTGTATTCATCATATTTCTCATTTGATTTTCAACCCGTATTTGTAGCTACAGTACATGACGATTCATGAGCACTCAAACGTTAGAATTGCTTGTGTCACATTTACCCAACATATCTATAGTTGGTATAAAATTCAATGCTTGACATGTCTCTAGTTATGGAAGAGCACTTAGAGTAGTGTCCTTGTCATAGCGTGACCATTCAGACCATTGGATTCGACATAACTATGGAACAATTGATGCTATGTTAGATGTCAAACGGAAACTTTCCCTAAATTATTGTGTAACGACTTCATTATATTTACTTGATAATTCTTTTTTTGCTCTATCAGAGTCAATGTATGCGCTGCGATAGCATCTTTAATCACACCATGCTCTATCAGTCTTCATCTTTCTCTTGTATACTCGTGAAACAGGTCTATAGCATCGTTTGGAATTCACATTTTTATATGATTCTCATTTTATGTTCTTTTGCTCTTACCACTTTTATTTGAGCATGACTGAGTAGTTGATCTAATTTATTTTTTCCCGTTATTCAAAGCTACATCACGTCGTCATGAATTATTATAGGTGAATTATCACTTTCTGATTCGCTAAGATATATATTTATTCGTACATTTTTGACTATTCCTTACGTTTTTCTTTATTGCAATTACAATAAGAGTGTATCGTTGGTGTGACGGGGTAGTTCATTGAACTAGATAATCTCCACGCGCAACTATGAACGTCTCAAGGTCACTGCCCTCTCAGGTTTCTCTGACGCGTGCAGATATTTCCGGTTACTTTTTAAATAGTTTAGATATAAATCGAGCGCGGGTGGATTCTATATGTTGACAGCATTTTGTAACGAAACATTTACGTTATTGCTGCCGTCTTGGTGATCTAGTATGCGTATATAAACGTGTTTCATACCCCTCATTCATGATTACACAGCTAGTGATAATAAATTCAAGAGTTCACGGAAGCAATTCATGACAGCCGTGTTCATGTGTGATGAAGAGAGAAGAAGATTCCCGAGTTTGCCCAGTGTTCTCCGGCGGGCAAAGAGAAATGGGTCGCGTTAAAATAAAAGCTCAGAGCAATTCTGCCCACGCCTGAGTGACGCGCCTCAGAAGAGAGGCCGTGTCGCGCCTCTCGCGTAGACTGTTATACAGGAAGAGAATTGTAAATAGGAAGAAAACGGCAACGACCGCGTCTGAGTTGGCGGCGACTTATGATACTGTGCCATCTTTCACTTATACATTTTCTTATTTTATATCAAAATCGTCCGATTTTTCTCACGACAAACAAAAAATAAATGTAAAATTGTTGGTTCATCATAAAGAGGACAAAAAAAAAAACCGAACCGAGATCTCAATCAACTTGTAATCGAGATCATCTAGCAGTCAAATGATCCTCGAGGTATATAGATCGATCGCTGGGTTGTCTTAGTTTATGCCCCACGGTCGGTGGATGAAAGAGCGGGTCCGCTCACACTGAATTGCTTCAGTGTCGGTCGATTCGTGGAACGGGTACTAATGCGAGTTAGTAAAAGAGGTTTAGTTAGCCTTGACTTGGTCTGGATAGTGACAGGCACATGAGTATAGGGAAAGGACCGAAATGTCGAATAGGGTCGGCCAACAATACACGTCTCCTACTTCTACATGTACTATCAGCATCCTCTTATTTGATTCAGGAATTTTATTGTTTCTCTGGATTCGCTTTGATCCTTTTCATTGGCATTTGCTCATTGCATTTCTCGTATTACCGTCCATTCTCATAATCATACGACAATTGAATTGTATTATTTATACATATTGGAACAAGAGAACGTTGAAAAAATGAATGGGAAAAAAATATCTATATTCACATATTGTATTCAACTACCGTTAGCCAAGTAAAATTAGAGAGAGTGCGCTCTTCGCCTTGACCTGATAGGGTTTATACCGTTGGCAAAGACGTAAGGACCAAAACTACCAGATAGATACATTTGCACAAACTCATGTATAAAAGCAGTAACTCGTGTGCGAGAGCTCGAAGAATTCGTGAGAGAATGTTGATTCCCGTTCTTCCCCGCATATCCCCATTCATGGTTAGCGTCAGCCACTGCCTGAGGCAATGCTTTTACTATCATGCCGCACTATACGTAGGACCCAATCGACTTCGTTAATCCAACAGTGGATTGTGGAGACTTGTCATGTCAAGACTGTGGTATGCGTTCGTGTTTGATGACAAATCGACATTCACGATACACCACACTTTAATTCAATTTAATTTCTGGATGGCCTTCAACTTGAATACGATTTTATTATATTCATGGGCCCTAATATCCACCATCATTCTCTATCGTATACATGGATAAAAATGTATATAAGAGTCGCGTTGGTTGATACAATTCAAATAGATAATTGTTATCTCTTTCTCTGTATCATCGTCATGCAATGGATTAATGTCATTGTCTCCCATTATTCTTCCGGCTTTTTCTTCTTCCAGTGCTTCTAAATCTTCCCAATTAGCTGATTTTTTTAAATCCATATATGAATATCCCGTACAAGATAAGCCGACAGGAAAATCAATTCGCTACGTCTATGTCTAATCTGCATTTTAATACTGGTTTTTATTTTGAACGGTTATATATGATACTATCGTATACATCACTCAGTGTTTTAATCAACGTAAAAATAATTGAATGGCACGATTGTTTTCATTTTGATTGGTAACACCCACATGATAGAGTGCAAATGCGCAACTCTACCACGTATACTGAGTAGGTTTATACATGCAGTACTCAACTAAAGGTTCATATGTATGTGCACACCACTGCAACTTTCACGCTTACGGCCTTATCTCCTTCTCACGTGTACGCGCCTCTTGACGCCTTTATATTACACGCGCACCACGCTGACTCTTGTTTCATAGCGTGGGGGTCACACATGACACTACGTTTACGTATATATACACACGAGTGCATGATGCTCATGTATAAGTGAATCGTATACTCACGCTGTAGTATCACGATTTCTTGTGCACCAACGGGCTATTTTTATGAATGACTCTTGTGCTTGCTTCCAAAGACCAACTCTCTCCTTCCCGCTCTCCCTCTTTCACTAACTTTGCTGTATATATATACGCATGCGCACATATTTTGGCGCGCTGTTGACTATTCAACAGAATATCTGTCAGTTTTTTGTTGTTATTATTATTATCATTATTATTTTTACATTTATATTTTATATTATTCATTGTGTAATGTTCACAAAGTTAACCATAATTCTTTCTTCTTATTTCTCAACGTTACACTGGAACGTTAATTTTTTCAGCAAATGCCTTTCAAACAAGAATATATATTGACCACGGGTATAGTTGAATGACGTAGAATAATTATGGTGGCATTAGAGAATTTTGCTTGTTGAGGATCCAGATCTTATGGCTTTGCAGGCGGAGAAAGCGTGTGAGCGTTAAATTGGCGCTTGTTTAATTATCCTATTATTGAGAACTATTTAATGATATGTGCAAGCACAACGAAATTTCCTCTCATTCAATATTTAATATTAATCTTAACAATATAGATGACTTTCAATAATTTCATACTGGTTGAAGAAAATGAATAAGCTATTATAATAGCTTTGTCTTCTATTAAAGATTTTCTTATATATATTTCATCTGTAAAGATGGCGCAAGTACCACACATAGTTTCTCTATGATTATAGTTTCTATTAGGTGTTTTTCTTTTTTATTTATTATTATTACACCGAACCACCACATTGCGGTTGGTTCGTTATATTGAAGAAATAAATGTTGTCGATAAATCAGGGTGCTGTGGTAGTTTCCGATAGTATAAATAAATATTACATAATAGTCATAATGAACAATAGTAATAATAATAATATAATAAGATTTTTTCGTATTAATACAGTTTTATAGAAATTCCATGGCACACTAAATTTCGTTAACCCTCACGACCTTTTTAGTAGTTTCGTTACTTTACCCATTCTGAATATATGTTGAATACGACAGGAGAATATAAATTTTAATGTGGTTTAACCATAAAATTTGACGTATACTTTCTAACATCATCTATTCTTGAGGAAATCATTGTTATAATTCCAGTCAGTTACATTTTTTATTTTCTACTACACTTGTGAAATTTTGAAGGGAAAAAAAAGACTTATCGAATAAATTCCAAGTAACACTACTGAGATTTACTCAGTGTTTATCATCAACACGTTATTTTTTATTCAAATATTTCAATAATTATCTTAAATTAAAACTTTCTCTATTGATCTATTGTCAATAGTTTTCGAGAAGAAAAAAAAAAACAAGAACCAATATTCATGAGGATCACTGATAGTTTTCTGCACTGCTTCGACTTTCCCATGCTGCTCAATGGTCTGTGGAAATCTCGGTGTTATGTAAATTTCGGCGTTGATTTTTCCAGACAACAGTTTATAACCAATTTGGAGTTGATGGAGCATAGTATAGATATACATTACCATATTGCTCTACACAACACGGTCACGATAGTTCCACATAAATTTTTCTTCAATACTAGTGGGGTTATCGTGTGACCATGAAAGTAAAGTTACGAATTATACATCGGGTTATACATCTGTGAGGATGTCTGGCAAGTTAATTAAAATGTGCTTGGCATCTGTTGATGATGCATTTTTATTTTTCCTTTTGTTCTTCCTTCCGACTGCAATTTCTTGTCGCGCATTCATTTGCTCTCACCCGGAGCGTCGCGAATCGACTCGCGCATGTGCAGACGACCCACGCGAATCGTAACGCCGACGATGCAATGGAACCATGAGAATATTCCATCAGTAAGTATATATTATATATATATATCCACTTGGTCGACAGCTGCCGGCACTATGGTATAGTCACAGAGCAGTTATCCGATGATGTCGTCACTTCCTGTCTTGTGGCCAACTCTTATCCTCTTGCCCTTCCTCCCAATGTACCCGCGCTGGTTGCTTGACTCAAGTCGCTACTACACTATTATATATGTTCACGTTATGACGCGGTAGTAGTCAGGCGCTGCCCGTTGGCAATAGGTCAGGAGACTTGCAACCAACAAACCCGGACACTTGTTATCTCCCGCGCTAAATCCCGCCTGTCATCAATCTGCTCTCGTTCTATAATTCTTTATCTTTTCTAATTTTAAATTGTAATTCAGCATTTTTCTCTTTCTTTTTTATGCTGACACGCGGTCACGTTTCTCTTCAAAGTCCATATCCCGACTACAATTTTATAACAATTTCGAATAATGGTTCACGTTTAAGTTCTGTATTTACGTCTTCATTATGTTCCGAACATAACGTCAGAATAATTTAAATTCACCCTGCGTCTTTTTGATGCATGAGCAAATTCTTCGTTTTGCATATAGATATATGTATCCAGTGACACTGATGAGAATATGATTCGCTTAGTTATGACTGTGAGTTGATTAATTTACATAGTGCTAACTCCAACACGTTTTCCCTTTTTTTTTCTCTTTGTTTTCTTGTCATGGACACTTTGTAGGAATTTGCTTATTTCCTGGTGAAAGTGGTCCGCCAGGTATTCCTTAACCATTCGATATAATAGCTCGTTAAATAAACTTCATTCCAAAGCTACATTTATTCCAAAACATTGCACATTATTTCTCTATAAACTCCGCCTAATTGCATCAATAGTTATGTTTGTTCATGATTCAAGGATCAATGGCGTTGCGGTGACTTTACAACGCAAATTAGTATGGCTTCTTGATTTAGCATCCCGTAAAAATTTACGTGCATGGAGCAATTGATTTTGGACACACGGTGTTGTGTTTTGTTGGCTGTGAATATATTTATGACTCGTCAGTAAGAGAAACAATAGCGTTTAATTCCCACGTATATATTATTTATAGTCTGCCGAATGCATTCTGGTGATGATAATACTGGAATTTTATTCAGTGCATGTTCGAAGTGAGCCAAGAAGAAAGCTCAATTTGCCGTCGAGGATGTTGGTCAGCAAAATGTTCATCATGATGTATTATTGCAATACAAGTTTTTGTCATTCTGCATTCCTATAGCATCGTATAAATTTACCATCTTTGGTATTATTGGTTTTTTTTTTGTTCTCTATCATCGAGAAACTTATAACACCAAAACTTTGCAGTTTTGTTCAATCTTACACTCATCAATCTCGTCATCTTGCTTGAGGAAGTTTTGGAGATGGCGTCGTGAATGCGGAAGCGACGTGTTAGAACTCGTTCCCTCCCATAGTCCACGACACGCTCCAAGACTAGACATCAAAATATGATACTTGATATATACGACGTGCACACTCTGTTACATTTTCGTGGTGGACGCTTGCTCCCTCGCAGAAACACAGCGGTAATTCAGCGAGGCGCCGTTATAATTAGAAACGCCTTTAGAAACTACAGACGATCTAGAGAAGGAGTTGTAGAGGCGAATGTCTCACAGAACACGAGGGTGTTGGCGAGTTAATAATAAATTCAACGGAAATATCACATAGTGCGACAATTGGCTTTTGCACCAATGGGTTTGTTGACAACATTTCCAATAAAATTATCATTAATTTTATCATACATCCTAAATATTTGTTGATCCAATATTCTTCTAGACAAATTGTCATACTTTGATGCAGCATGAAAGAAATTCGCAAAGCTATACAGACGTTACAATCATAATTATGAGATTGTTCGAGTGATGTCTGGAAGGATCTCAGGCGCGATTGGAGCTGTGAATCAACCCAAGCGACATCAGCAAATCCATCTATCTCCACCGTTTAGTTTTTTCTTCCACATTCAAGATTCGCACGCGGCCCGGACCGAGTCGTATAGTGGTTTGAGTTCTTGGCACGCACGGCATTTCCGGCAATGCGACTCCCGCGGCTCTAACTTATCGTGGGCAATATAAAGTAACATGGGGCTGGGCCATAAGAAGCACGAATAAGAAACGATTCGTTGGAAGAAAGTGTAGAGTGAGGATGCAGAAGAGTAAGGGGTCTCGATTGGAACAAGAATGGTAGAGTGCGAATGGACCCAATTGATTTTCAGAGTTCGTGACGTCTGGCGTCCTTCTTGGAAGCGTTGTCCAACAGACTTTTATACAATCACATTCACTCTTCTCTTTTCTCATAGTTACGATAGGCCCAGTATATCTCGTTGTTAAAAAAAAAAAAATGATCAGAATAGAAACAAAATAATAATAAACATACACCTGATGTGCACTAGAGCGGCTTAGGGAATTTCGCGTGCACACTTTCGCACTTCTTTGTTTAGTACACATCCCTTGGGGCACCGCAGTGTAAACACTGAATTATTCCTCTCCTATATAATTTAGCCTTGGTACTGTGAGGTTGCCGCTTTCGAAAATAGGGGATCTCAGGTCATAAGAGATAGGCGCTCGTGTTTGTGAACTCGCCGCAACATTTCGGCTTAATGTTGTACATATACAGAAACTTGCGATAGTATCCCAGGCGTTGGATGTATTCGTATTTACAGTCTATCCATTTATATTTCACGTTTATTCCGTTCTCTCACGTATATATATACATCTCCATAAAAGATCGATCAATTTTCTTTTTTATGAATTCGAATTTGCGTTTGATTAACGTACACAGAATCGTGTTAATCCAAAGTGAGTGATTAGTTAGCTACGATTAAATGATGTGAATTTATGCACATATCAAAGTTTGGGGGTTTTCAATTGAACAGCTATTTCATCAAATAATCTATATAGAATAAAAAAATTCATTTATTAACAATGTTAACTTGTTCCACAGACGAATTTGATAAAGACGATTAGGCCCAGTGCTCTCATAGTATAGGTGTGATAATACTTTTATTCTTTCTTATAATATCTCGTAATATTGGACTCCTGACCGGATAATTTGAACGATTTATCAGCCACGTTTTTCTACGGACGCGGAAGATCGAATCTCATTCCCAGTAGCCGCACCCTACTTGCAAACAAAGAGCCCTCCAGGAAACCGTCTCCTCATCGACCTCCAGACGGATACAATGGTTTCTACCATCGTTCAGACGCCGCGCGACGACGTGTTAAGCTTATATAAAAATTTCTGCACGATCATGGACATAGGCTAGTAAATGTATACTTACCGAGTTGGATGAAGAACAAGCGAGTTTGTTCATCGCATTTTGATTCGTCGAATATTATTAGTGGTCTTTAAGTATGATGACGTTATCATCACCTGAGTAATCTTTCTTAATGTCTATTAGACATCTGGTATTCTTCTCTCAATTATTTTCAGTAGCTAACTGATAGTAACGATTAAATTAATCTATTGCTCTTGACTCAGGTGGCTATATATTCCATTGTTATTTCATGAATTCATAACCGATTGGGGGACTTAAAAAATCATATCAGATTTTGACCTGTCTGGAATGTAGATAAATTTGGATTTTTTTATTTTTCCTATCGCTTTTTTTTTCTGTCTCTCACGCAACTAATTCGGTGATTTGATTTCGATACTGTGATTGAATTCAATTGAACAGGAAATGATTTTGACGGAGAATTAATTCATCAGCCTTTTATGTATTCAAGTATATCAGGCTATTTCTATGTACCATGATTATAAATTGTAATGAAAGCACGTCAGTGAATTTGCCTAGAAGAAATTTAAACAAAGGTGTGAAATGAGACTATCGTAAATATTATTTATGGCAGATTTGGCGGTAATGTATGTAAGCACTATCATCCTTATCTTAGATAGACGAATAGTTATTCTCCGTTTGTCTCACTGAAATTTTAAATAAGCAATGCTGTTGTGAATCTAGATGAATATGGCGCGTCAGGTGAGGTAGGGCGAATAATCGCACGTGCACGATTCAGCTTCGAACCTTGGCCTCATTATTATACGACATTTACATTATTTACATGCTAAAATAAGTAGTCAAAGCTTTCTAAGTTTTTGAATGATTGAATATGGTGGTCGATTTGTCAGAAAAGGGAAACCGTACGTTCGTTACGTAAGAAGATCCCGTTTGCCTTGTTGCCAATGCCCACATCTGTAAAATATTTATTTTCAAACTATACTCACGTGGAAGATATCAGCATGAAAGAGATGGAAAGGGTCAGTGGGGTAACGATGAACAAAAAATAACGATGTAGAAAAAAAAAAAGTGCGTCGATGCGGCACGTTATTGTATTGTTCTTTAAATACTCTATAAAGTGACGGTTGTTGAACGAGTTGAGGAGGTCACGTATCCACGTGGGCACGGTCGTGAGAAAGACCCCCTGATGAGTTCAATTACTGTAATGAGACTGAACGAAATAAAAAGGAAAAAAAAAACAACAAACAAAAGAAAACAAATATCATGAATGCAATTAAAAATGTCTGAATTAATATACCTGCAATTAATTTTCATTTCGCACTGATTACCACGAGACATCTTTGGCAATCGATAACAAGCTTAATGAATAAACATATTGAATTATCGATAGACGATCTGATGTAACACCATCGTGTGTGTTACCCAATGTCTTCAATGTGATACGTTTCATTAATCAATTGACTGCTGCAAGTTGGTAATGATGGTAGATTAATTATTGTCCAAACAGGTTCATTCAGTGAAATTAAAATGATTTCATTCATTCGTCAAGGTATTAGAAATAGTCATTTTAATTTAAAGTTCAAGTTATGAGACGTTAAACAAAAATAATAATAATTGAACAACGACTGCTCTGATGGCCCAATTATTTATTTTTTTCTTTCTTCTATTCTGTTGGCAGTAAATCAATTGTTAACGGAAATTGCCTTCATCAGCAAGGGCGTTTGGCATATCTATTATTTGAGTCTCCCTAGCTCTTTTTAATTATTTTAATTATTGGTAAATTAGTATAATTATTCAAATGTCCGACAGTACTAATTCTCAGTCTCAACCATTGGCATCGTTCATGATTCAAACTCTGTTATTCTAGAATTTATTACGTGAAAGCACAAGGCCATAGTTGAGTGAGCTCATTAATTTCATTCATTATTACTCCATGATACAAAAATGTAGATAGCTGAATGTCGAAACTTTATTAGCGGGCAATTTTTTAGTTTCATCTAATACATTTATTTAAAATATTATCGTTTTTGTACCATGACGAAAGTCTTGTGGCGTTTCTTCATGGGAAGCTATTTAATTCAAGGTCGTGGTTTACTGTCGGTGGATGTCCTATGATGGAAATATTCATTTTGAATATTTTCTTCCGTACTGTGAATACTAATTTTTCGATCGTAAAATTCGGAATTCTGCGAAAGAGCCATTATATAATCAAAAAATCTCGGTCCTTCAAGGTATTCTCATATAAAATATAATTAAGACTTTGTATATCTTTCTATTTAAATATAATTTTACTGTCAACTTATCATAAAATTATTCACCGGATTGAGTAGATTCATTGTAATGTAAAAATAAAATGAAAATTGACATGAAGTTGTGCATAAAAATATCGGAATACATGCAAGAATTTCCTGCAGTGTTGAAGATGACTAACGGCGTCAAATAAGGTTGTCTGTCGACGCTTGACTCATTTAAGCACGCGCCATTAGCTGCAATTAATGACTTTTCCGGTGACACCCAGTCATTTATTATTAATCAGTCACACAGTGGAGTCTTTATATCGGCTTCATATTCGTTCATTTGACCAAAATAGCTATTGAAAATTTAATTAGACAGAAAATTCTACTGTCACCATACACGTCCCATTGAATTTATACCTTTGTCCAAAATTTCATCAATAATTAGCGTATTATCAATTAGACAATTTTAATCTTGAGTTTATTTATTTTTCAATATATTTTACAGAAAATTCTTGACGAGAGATTAAATCGAAGAGTTGACGCAATGTTGGCGACTGGCCTGGTGCAGGAGCTGCTGGATTTTCACGAACGATACAATCGTGAATGGATAAAAACCAACACGTGAGTGGATGAATTCGTAAGTGATACGTGATCAAACTTCAGGAATATCTAGTAAACAGAAAAGCAGAATCAACAGAAATTTTTAAGTAGACAATTAAACTCGCTGTGATAGCAACGTTCTAATACATTATACGTACGTGAATCGCACATTTGCGTTCTGGGTTTCTCCGAATTTGCGTCCATAAATCTACGGTTCGAGGCGTGATCTGTCGCCACCTGGTAACTTCCGGAAATAGCGGATGTACAGTTTCTTAGGGGACTTGACCGGAAGTTCATGCAAATAACGAGATGTCGCCAGAATGCATTCTTCTCAATCATATCCGGTAATATTCTCCATAATGCATCGCTCAGTTTCGTATGTATTACATACATGTATATGACTATAGGTGGTAGAATGAGATCGCAATGAGATACATTCGCGCATTGTACATTTCTCACGTGCGCCATCCAAGTTCACACGGAGTCATTGGATACTTGAGTGACGTGGACAACATGATGCTAGAGACGTCGTTCGATATCTTTCACATTTTATCTTATTCATTTACCCTTCATCTTCTCTTCTATCGTTTTGACTTTTAGACCTCGTGGACAAAGAGAAAAAAAATGGTTTCCGGCTTGAGAATGTTTTATCTCAAACTTATCTATTCGATTCATTTAATTCAGTGTGATATGAATATATCAATGTATTTTGACGATTGGCAATGTGAGGAATTAAAAAATTTTTTATCGTCAATTTAACAATCAAATATTTTCCACTGTTATGGCGCACTGACATGAAATGATCCTCCGAAATATTTGAACACGCGCGTGTGACTCATTTACACAATACCGCCGAAAGCTTGACCCCATGAACTCCGTATTTTTTGCTTTTTTTTCTCTTCCTCTCTCGCTTCTTTTTTTTTTTTTCCTCGATATGTTGGAGTTTACACAGGTGTAAACAGTCATTTAGATTAATTTAAACATCGCTTGTGCAAGCTTGGTAGGCTACACGTTTCTCATGCCTAATTCAGTCTCAACAAAATGCGCCAGATATAGACTGAAATTTATCTTTGACACAGCAACTATGAGGCAAGTGTCTATATTGGTTCTTTCTTTTCTCTTATATATATAAAATATACAAGTTCTTTTTTTTTTCTTTTTGTATATACGGATGCGTAGAGTCGAAGACACCTGAATTCAATGCAAATAAAAGTTCCCGAATTCAATAAGTAAGACAAAAGGAATGATTGGATGCATATTGGTGTCAAGCCTAGGATATGTATGTATCGTTACGTTTTGTTGCTCAAGCTGGGAATCTCACCATCAACATGATCATCATGCTGGACGAAAAATTAACTTTTTGATACCAAATATGAAGAGTTTAATTGTGATAATACGTATGAAACGAAAGTATGAGAGAGTATGAAGGGTAACAAGGTTTCATGAGTACGTCTGAGATAACAATTTATCGATCGTTGGCATTTCGTGACCGACTCTTTCATCCACGCGAATTGCCCGTAAAAGCCATACCCGACCATCCGTATCGATATAATTATTGCTAATAATTATCGTATACGTCCCACGAGCGACGATGCGCACAACACGCGATACACTCGACAATCTGCCCATATGCAAATTGTACTGTGTAATTTGCAATGAACGCAATGTTGGCTGTTCAATATGCCGTATATAAGTGCTAATTTATTATTATCACACAGTCAATATGTGCATCATAAACCTGTAAAAGTAAGAGCATATGTATAGCCAAGTTAATGGGCGCATTTCATTCTTCGTCTCTCTTTTCACTTAAAATTTGTAATTTTTTAAAATTAATTTAACATTTTCATTATTGATGAAAAATACCGAGAGCGTATGAGTTCTGTCATTACACAATAATTCTGACAACTAAGATAACAATTATTGGGAGTTTGTTGTGGATATACAGGTAATTCAAGTACATCAATGAGTGCGAATTAATATACATAACAATGCTATTTCAATGAATTGAACGATATCATCGTGAAATATTCGCGTAACGAGATAAATCGCAATGATAATCTAAATTCGCGAGTGGTCACGTCATATATCAGTGTCTATGTCTAAATGACAAATCGAAAATATTTGCTGATTGTAGATCCACGTGCCACTTGTCTTCATATCTGTGAATTCCTATCAATTCTGTCACGTCATCGTCAAGATTTCAATCAATTCGCAATTATTTTGATGTCAATATCACATAAATGTTTTTGCAACTTAGCTGTATTTTTGATCAATTTTTATATACAGATAACTCTATTATATCAACATGAGAACAGGTACTTTCACCTTATGTAATTCTCATGTACATTGAGCAGTATTGCGGAGCAATATTTTACAGCAATTGACAGTCGTGTCGATTGTGACGAATCTGTATTATTGGTTACAATTGTGAATTATGGATATTCTACATCGCTCGTACATGAACGCAAGTATCACTTAATTTATGTTTACAGAGCGGTTTAAAGGAATTGACATATATATATATATATTTCCACACATTCAAGCAGTGGAAATGCATGACAGTGATTCCCGTGAAATTATGATATCACAGTCACACGATGACATTGATATGTGCGCAAGTAAACTGTGATGGGTGGCACTGTTGTTTATAAACTCTCGCAGACATCTCAGCGATTATATGGATGCTTCACAAATCGATAAAACGTTTTGCTTCGCAGTTGTAATAGTCGGTGGTCGTGTGTCTATTTCGCGGGATATCCCCTCGCGCAAATGTGTTATCAGAATTTGTATTGATATTATTTTACTTGTTAACATTGCATCATATGATACTACAGTTGCGTGCAGCTTTGGCATAACGGGAAATTATATGCATTCAAACGGAAATCAAATCTCTGCTGCTCCCCCATATTATCACCCTAATTCTCCTAGAGGATTATCTGGGTGGCTTATGTAAATCCTATATTCATGACTATTCACCATATTTTTATATCCGATAGTATTCCGCGACATCGGTTGCCAAGATATTGGGGAGAGTATCGACACCGTTAAAAATGAAAAAAGCCTTTTTTTTTGTTAATCCTATTACCAGAACTCCATTGCATGTGCAAATATATACTTTATATCAGGATGAATGAATTAAATTAATTATTGATTGCTATTCCAATATTTGATATGATTGGTGGCCATTGAGAATCGTGATGATAAAAAAAAAATGATACTACAAGACTCGGGTCATTGATCTCAGTATGTCTCAATATTAATTAACACTTTTGATAGTTTGTATAGTGTCTGATCGAATTTTTCGTACGAACGTTTACTTGATCCTCAATTACAACGTTGATTTATGCTGGCGCTAACGATAAGCCGGATAACATTTACAGCATGTATAAACATATGGAAAACTGATAAAACGGTATTTAGAGTAAAATGAATGGAAATTTTATCCAGGACAAGCGATATATAATTTTTCCGATTTTCCTGTACTTTTTTTCTGTTTCTCCGTTCAATTATACTCTCTATTTTCGTCTCATACATTTATTTTTACTCGCTCGTCATCTTTTTCTTGAGTTGGCGTGTCTATAACACTACACACGCGCAGCAGACGTTAGATTGCCAGTTATCAACCGAACCGGTCGAGAAAATGAAACGCGACCGATGAGGTGGTATACATTGCAATAATCAGGTGAAAACGGTAATGATAATCGCCGTATAAATAGTTGGAATAACTATAATGGTCAATAAAGAAAAGGAAATAGGATAAGATTAGAAACATGTATATTCGCAGTTGTTAATTTTTTTTTTTATGTGAAAACTTTCGAGATATTTAAAAAGATAGAAATGCTACAACAATATTTATTGGTGCATAGTTCTTTGTGCCTGTCAAAATTAAATTGTGTTTGTATGTGTGTCTAAATATATACTGGAGAGAGCGATAGGCAAGTCGGAAAATATGTTAGACCTATTGATGTATATGTATAACACAGAGAATGTTCACGTTCCAGGTCACCCGATTATACGAAAGGCATCTTCCAATCAATTGGATTCAAGGAGTTTCACAAATATCTGATTTTGCCTGCGGACGAGAGGAACAGTGAAATGGTATATATGGTGTTTCCTTAGTGATGTCGCTGAATTATGTTGTTTTGCCTTAGTGATGTTGCTCAATTTCATAATTAATATTTATTGAATCGAAAATATACTATCCATTACGTCGTCTGCATGTATTGCAGATATTGCGCAATTAGTTGCAATGAAAATTTCATAGATATATGGACGACATGGAAGATCTGCGCTGTAATGTTGCATATATATTCCTGAATATTGCACAAAATCATGCAATGGATGACGTTTCGTGTAGCTTTGGACATATATATTTATGCATGTCTTCCCTTTCCACGTGTCATTTCATTACGTATATTGTATCTGATTTTACGACTGATTTCGTGGCTGATATTATTTCCGGCATGAGTCAATCATTTTAATAAGTAAAACTAGAATGAATGATAAAATGTGTTTATTCCAGGGAATGCAACTACTTGAACAAGGAATTGAGGATCTAAAAATGGTAACCAGGCGCTATGCTAGACGTCAACAACGATGGGTGATAAATCGTTTTATTAGACGAATTGACAGACAAGTAAATATAAATTTTTAACTCTCATTTTATTCAATCAATCGTTTATGAATGAACGGTTTTGAAAAGCCGCATTGTTATTCTTTCACTTCAGGTACCGCCAATCTACGAGTTGGATTGTACAAATGTAGATGAATGGGATACCAAGGTTTTGGAACCAGCAATAGCAATCGTTAATGCAAAAATTAATGGTGAAACACCAAGTCAAAAACCTCTGAATGAAAATATTTTAGATGGAAAGAAGACCGATGCCAGTAATGAGAAAAGTAATTGGTGTGAGGTATTGTGCTCCAATCAACCATCTCAACCACTTTAGTGATATCATATATATATATATATATTAATTTCAATTATTACATGAATAATTTTTATTTTTATAGACTTGCGAAAAGGTGTTGATTGGTGATCTGCAATGGAATGCGCATAGAAATGGCGCTAAACATAGAAAAATGGCGGCGAAGAGACAAACACTACTGAGGGCGGCGTTGGATAAGACTCCTTTCGATACACTGTGCTAGCATCTCAAGGTATCAGCACGACTTGATGAAATATACATAATATTTGAATGTACATAATATTGTTTCTTTCTACCAATTGTTCCAACATCGTTTGTGTTTGTCATAAACTTTCAATCATTCCATTTGGCGAGTAAAATAAGAAAATTATTCTTTCCTTCTTCTTTTATCGAAAATAAAACGGTGGATGATACAATTGAAAGAACGTTAATGTCTATGAATTCCATAGAGATATTTACTAAAAATGGCAATGAGATAGTGACGAAAAAGAGAAGACTTTGTCTTTGCCGACTGCTGAATAGCATGGAAATGATCCAACGAATCAATAGGTGGCGATGCTCGATGGTAACTTCGCTATGATTGGTACATCATTGGCAGTCGATAATAAAATGGATGAGGCTTTGATAGAAAAACATTTATAATTGAGTCACAAACACGTATGTTGAACGAATTCAAAAGCAGATGGTGCGTAAATTCGCTTTTTTAAATGCTACATTATACTAGTATTATAGTCGATAAAGAGAGAGATATCGTAGAATGGCATTCGTGATATCATTGAACAATTAATAGATTTCTCCATAATTTTATTGGTGCTACTATCGTTATAGTTGCGGGTAATTTATTGCAATTCACATCATGATTGCGTGAATCAATCTTACTCAATCATAGATAGTTATTACGTTGCAAATTGCTACTTGTTCGCTGCATTCATGGTGTTATTTATGATGCAACTGGCACTCTGGTAAATTATTTGATGTTCTCAGCATTCACACATAATTTGCACTATCATTATCTTTTCAATCACATCGATTTTTCCTCGTCAATATGTCAAAATGCTAATTCTTGTTTATAACTAACTGAGATCTTTATGCAAACGTTCAACTGAAACATTATTATATATGATTTGCTACACGTGAACTTTGCACCGTGTGGTATATGATTGAAAATTCACTGCAAATTCGATTACTCTCGTTTGACCATTCGCAGTTCAGTGGGTTGAAAACTGTTCGACGTTGAAATGTCAATACTTGATGGAGCCATGTGTCCCTTATATAGTAACTTCTAATATACATACAACCCCTTCATCATATATAAATCCGTATTGCTTCAGAGAAATCTAACAGACTCTGGTCTGATTTTCATAAAATACAAGGAAGTCATTCCGACGTGTTGGAATTAAATTGGATTTTTTTTCTTATCAGTATTTCCAATGAAAATTTTCATATTTCCTCTTTCCTTGTCAATTGCTCTTACTTGGGTTACTGAGAATAAGTATGTTGACACATTCACTGAATAATTATCCAGTTCAATGGTGACGCAATGATTATTATTCAGGCTATACACGATATAAATTTACGGTCTTGTATTTTACACGCTAATAATAGATTCAAACTTTGAATCAAATATGATAGCATTAGTATCTGATGAAGTTATTCTGCACAACCCACAAAACACCGACAATTTTGTTTGTGTGCCGGAAGTGCTTTGCCGTTTTTAGAATATTCTCCAGTACTCAAGCGTCACAGCCGAATTATAAAGTAGCTATAAATGTGTATTTGAAAGTATACGTCTGTCGTTCACAATGGGAATTATGTTCTTAACGACTTATTGTATTTTTTACTTCTCCTTCAACGGTGAATTCACGTATACATTGACATTCATAAGCGCCCATACAGTGTTTTAGGCAGAAAAAAAAAAAACGTATACTACTTGTATCTAAATTAGCTGGAATTAATATCTATCATCAATATGAATATCCGTGTATATAAATACCGTTATTTTCACAACGTTTCGACAAACAACAGCACAAATTGATCGAAAGAGGTCGAGTAGAAAATGTGAAAGGCAAACTGTTTAAAATTGAATAGAGCACATATAAAAAAATACTAATATCGTTATCTATATATACTTTTTGTGATTAATTATGCGTACAAAGAATTATTAGAACAATAGTGATATTATCCTTTGACCAATTTTTTTTTTTCTTTTTTCAATTTCTATCATGACAATATGCTCTGCCATCGTGCATGTGCACTTAATTGCTATATGCCAGGCAGCATTCACGTTGTCTGTCGTTAACGAGAAATTTTCGGCCGGGCGACGTTGGTCAATGCGTCACCATCCCTCTTGCCGATTATTTTGCGCGTCGGTTGGCATGTCGAGTGCCGCACCTTCACTGCGAATTTTCAGTATTTCCACCCTACTATATACGCATATGTCTATATATATATTTATGTCCACCAAGCATATCCACCACAAAGCGGCGTATTTTGGCGTTCTTCCGCTAACCAGTTTGGCACCGACAGGCCTTTTTGTCGCCACGATTGTATGTAACATGAAGTTAAATTATCAGGAGGGTGGCGAAATCTCCATCGTTACTACGGAGATTTCGTTATGTTTCACCGTCGAAATCACGCATCGTCTACCTGATAATTTGACGATTTTAATTAACGTTGCAGACGCGCTTTTGTTGAATTGACATACAAAAGCATCAGCGTGCATTCGACACTTCTATAATGATTTACTGTTGTTTGGCAATACTGCTGTCTGGCGTTTCAATATTGTTTCGTGAAAAACAAGTAAATTAAAAGTTGTTTGTCATATAAAAATTTGTCAATTTTTCTTTTTTTTTCCAGTGTCTAATTATGTTATTGACAATTAAATTTGTTTCGTGAAACTGTACAGTAACGTTACCAATTAAAATGGTAAAACTCGTTATCATCGGTGAGTAGTTAGATTTTTTTCTCCATGTTCCATCTCGCTAGCAGTGGTTCAGATTTAGTGAAGGACGATGCATCATAAAATTATCTAACGGCTGATGATTTAATTTTGCATTATTCATATTGTATCATTGTATATGCTACATCATGATGAGTTCGAGACAGATCGCAGTTGTAATGAAATTATCTCAAGGACTTGTCTCTTCACTCACGCGAGAATTATTCCCAAGGTTCACATAGTGCAACTAAATTGAAGAAAGAGAATAAAATAAAAATATATATACATATCATTCAACTCGGGTTCCACAATGTTTTTGTTACTCCCCTTTCTCACTAAAATTCAGTGTCCACTTAAGCTCTTGGGCTTACGCAGGCGCGCCACGTTTTGTGATTACAAATGAGCTTAAGTCAGCGAGTGAGCTAAAACCCGTAGCGTAACTAAACGAAAACGAACAGAAATATTTCACGGTCCCCTATTTCCACTTCTCTATTTGCACACTCGAAACCAAATGGTTTTATCCTGTTGCCATTAATTATATCAAAGTATCCAAATGAACATTCCTAATCAATGTGAGTACAGTTGATCATAATTAAATAATCAATACAATTCATTTAATGGCTGGTAATTACTGTTTTTTTCTTTTTTTTTCTCCTACTCTGAAATAATTTCAAGGATTTATTTATTGCCTCATGGATCTGTGTCGATTGAGTTAATTTCAATCATTAATACTGGCGCCGTATAATTGGTCTTGTAGTGAGAAATAAAAAATTCAAACAATCCAAGTGCAATTATATTGACGATAGCTATAACAAACAACAAATACAATATACATATATGTATCAAACCCATTTTATATCACACTTGAAGTCTGATAGGTACTTCTTACCCTTCGTCGACCTAACTGATCGAGTTTCACGCTTGAATAATGCCTGTCCCTATTTTACATACGTAACCGCGTGTGTACCTATATGCAGAGACATATGACTTCAAGTCTCACCATTAAATCTCGAATCGTTATACAAGTGATTCTATAAAATGCACCAATATATTCACAAAAATTTATTCCACTACTACTACTTCTTCTTCTTCTTCTCCTTCTATCATTTTACTGTATGGTAATTGTTAGTAAGTACTTTTAAATTTATTACAACGAGTGATGACAGCGATGAGACTATTGTATTTTTAGTTTGGGAAAAAGACCGGAGGGAAAATATAAAAACCATAATGTATGTATATATAAATGTATAAATGTGTTACAAAAATACACTCAACTGTCAGTGTATTGAAATACAATATCAATACACTACACCATTATGAATAATGGTACGAAAATATTTTGAGACATTTCCTTGTGTGTATATACCAAAGCTTGATATTTAATGGGCGAGGAGTTCAGGTGAGGTCGTGAACTATAACTTGGTTGTACATTATGATACTCACCAATAAGACTCTCCCACTCATACATTAATATGTATGTATAAATTCATTTATATATATATATCTATATTTATAAACCACTTCCGTGCGCACGTCGATTGTCGAGTATACGTGTGCCTATATATCCCGTTATAGAATGAAGCGATTGCGGGACTCTAATGAATGAGCAAGAGGAAACGACGAGCGTCTGGTTATCGTATGGAAACGTCATATCCTCAACATTTGTATGTGACTATAATAATTTCTTTCAAAACTCATGTACAACCAGTCTAATGATGATTCATAATCACATATACGATATTGTTCAGAAGACAATGATGAAATTTTCACAATGATAGGGTATTGAAAAATTTTCTTTCCTCACTATTATTCTCCATATTTCTATTTACATTTATGTATAAATATAATTTTGCTTATATAATATAATTATTAAAGTGATATACGTGCGTCCACGTCAAATAAATATTCGCAAATAGTTGAAGGAGAAGCATTACGAGTGAATATTATTGTGAAAATTTCTCGGAAGTCCGTTGCGGTTCTCAAAAGTCTTTGGATAGATAAATTTATAAGTGTATCAACCATTGGCCCCCTCGGTGCACGCTCGTCGGCCCGTGACCGATTAATCGCTCCCCGGAGAGTCGTCGTGAATTGCCATTATGCACGATTAACATCTCTTTTATCCTACACATGCATGTATCATTTGTATTGTGAATATAAATTATATTTACAATAATTTTTCATCCATGAGAAAATTTATAAACGTCATATTTATGTCATTGTTATTTTTCATCAAATCCTATCTCATTATTTCTATTTCTTTCACTCATGTTCACACTCTATCATTATGTCTCTTGCTTTATTGGTCCATTCTCGTTGCAGGGGAGTAATACGTGATTGTGGAGCACGCGGGGCGATGCAGCATGGTGTGTTGGTGGGACAACCGCAAGATGGGGACGCCCGACCCGGCGCCCAGCGTCGGCTCGCCGGCAGTCGCTAGTACGACGCCGTCGCCACCACGTGCGAGCCAAATTTAAATCCACCGCCGAGGTAGCCGCACGCGTGATACATCGTCAATGTATTATACACATACGAATAAAATATTTGTATAATATTACAAATTAATTCTATGTAGAATTCATTGATCACTTGACTATCGTATTCTGAGTACTGGTATCAAAAATTGTCGTCACGATTACGGAAAACATTAGTGACTCGTGTAACTTTCCTGGTGTGATACAGAATAAATAGTAGATGAGAATTAAACAACGTGCATAATTGAAATCGTTAGCACAGTATCAACCAGATAGAGAATATATATAGAAGGACACGATTGAAGATGAGAATTTAAAGAGAAAATACAAGTCACGAGTAAACTTGATTGGAAATTCGAATCGCTTAATAGATCGATCGATACTTATCTTTTATTCATACTAAAGCGACTTCACCAATCTCCAGGACGAATCGATCGACCTTGGGTTGGGAGTACTGACCTTGCCAATTGGACGGCGCCGCCAGTGGGACATCGCGGAAACCAAGTGACAACAGGAAGCAACGTTGTTTGTTACAATCAGTGTCGTAGCGATAATGTCATTCATGCGTGCTATGACTATCTAAAAGTGAACGGGTCACAATTAAATATTTAGAGAGTGAACGATTAAACGGAATAAAAAGAGAAGAAAATAAAAAGAAAAAAAAAAAAAATAAAATAAAAATAGCGGTAAAATTGACATTAACTGAATAATTGGAGGTGCGAGTGGAATAATTTATTCATGTCAGACTCATGTATTGGTATATTTAATCCACCTGATACTTTTATCTGTACAGTGAAATTATCCACGAGTTCTTCCATCCGCGCCGCTTTTATTATTTGTGTTTAAAAAAGCAAAAAAAATACATCATTGGTCATAAGGTCGTTCCACAGAATATTTTTGAATTGACCTTAAAAACCTCAAACTGTGAGACAACGTGGCGTTGAGAGATTCAACGTGATCGCGGTCACGAGCAGCGGTAATAATAAAATAGTACCTTCAACATTCATATAACTACATGTGTATGAAGAAATATATGAATGATTCAAGTTGACAGACAACTCTCTCGAGGTATACACTAAGATTATTGCCACATTTACTTCGCGCTTGAGACTTGTTTGCCATTCTACATCTGCCACACCGAGGGAATGACTCAACATGCTACCTAGGTAAGTTGAACATACATTTCAAATTTTCTTCTCTTTCATCCGTTCATTCTTGTATTTTTGTTTTCTTCTTCGCTTTTATATGTATTTTCAGTGCCGAGTGCCACACAGTATGCAACAAAAATATCTTTACGATCTTTCAAGTAACTTTATCAGCTTGTATAGTGCTCTTGGTAGATGGGCCATGCGGTCTTGCGCGGATAGATAAACGGATTGCGTGTCAGTTTTATTATTCACTCTCACTCATCACGAAACACGTGTGAAGTTTTCTAATTTCTTTTTGTCATAAAAATCTTCAGTCCTTCATAATGTAAACAGCAAAACCCGTTTAGATGATGGTTGTGTATACAGTTTCTGTATGACTGAAAATTGAGTAAATAATTCATCCCGTATATGAATAAACGAAAATTGAATACGAAACATATGTATTTTTTATGATACGATAATAAATGATAATTATATTTATTTATCAATTTATTTGTTTATCTTCATTTTATTAATGATGTCTTTTTGTAATTTCCAGTATTCACGATATTTTATTCAGATTAAACTCAATTCAATCCAGTTATAGTATGTTAATTGACTGTCTTTTTTTATTTTATATATCTGGATACATGTTGATTTAATTGGAATATTCATAAGTTATAATTAGTGTAGCATATAGAATGTAGGAGCTTGATGGACCATTATTTCATTACAGATAATAATTAAACATGTCATATATTAATGCATAATTACTTTATTTCACGTTTTCTTTACAGTCACATTGAACATAGACAATGGTTTGAATGAATTGTAGGCGACTCGTTAATTAATCAATTAATCGTGCAAAGAATAAATTTCTTTATTCCATTCATAAAATTTTCTTTTATCACACGACAACACATTCTTTCACGGCTAATAATTAGTTGTGCAGCAGTAAATTAAGCGTACCTTTTTTTTTTTTATGTCATCCATTTACCACTGGATTGACGAGAGTTTTGACTGGCGTTCATTTTGCTTTTGTCTAGATTACTTTATTTCCTTCACCGAGTCCGTATAGTGCCGGGTGATTTACCTCTGGATTCCGTCAATTTAGACGTCGCTGCTTTTTACCTCTACACGTATACTCTCTCGATGTATATATGGCTTACTCTCGCAACCGCCTGTTAATCTACGTCCTGATATTTACGAGTCCCCAAACGATTTTTACCCATTCTATACGACAACATTGGCGACACGTGCATTTCTACTGTGACGCGTCAGTTGCACCCGCTCACATTCGTGCTCTTCTTTCACACATTCATTCGTTTGCTTTTCGTACTTCCCCTGAAATTTTGTTGGTATTTCAACATCCGTTGAGTTCATGGAAATACATCAAGATGAAAATCCCACAAGCCAAATAGTCCGAATCCGATTTGTACATTAAATCAACAAATATAAATAAATATGTGGTGAAATGACAATAAGAAAAAATAGAAATAGGAATAAAAAGTGGAAAATTGTGTACATAATGGGATAGAAGAATAAATAAAGTCATATACCACTTTTCAAGTTGGAAATACAACAATATTTTGAAATTTATATACAACATAGTCGTGGAGTATTTCGTTGGTGCACTATAGAATTTCATCACAAACTTGTGAATTCTCTCGACGTAATTTACGTCTGTTTAGCGTATGAATGTTCCCGCGAGATTGACGATGAATTTACATGGGTACAAACGCATTTAAATTGATGTTGCTATACAGAATATATACCGCGAGCAAGTTCAATTTGGATTAGTTAAAGCATCAACTAGAAATTAACGGCTTTTCCACGCGAGAATAAATATTATTGTGCACTATATGAATTTCGAATGTGCAATAATTCTGTATGTGTATACACAATGTCCAAAATCATTAATTGGAATATTATGCAATGTCATTATGCACAGCGACATGCGCGCCTCCCCAAATCAAATAAATTTATATATATGTCTACATTTATATATATATATATGCGACACATTTTCAATGTAGAGACGTGTGTCGATTTCATTTCCAACAATATAGAGGACAGATGACAATAAAATGTTACAAATTCCAAATTTTCACTTTGTTTTCAAACACACGCAAGAGTAGAATAAATTGTAAATTGTATAGTAAAATCGATAATGCAACATTCTCACTTTGTTAAACATATATGAGTGTCATTTGAAAATATACCATTCATTTGAGTGGACACGGGAGAGAAATGTGAGCGTGTGGTGATACATATTGGGCTTGTTAGTGTCTCTGGGTGGACCAATAAAATGAAATTATCGGCATACACACACACATTCTACTAATACTCCAGCGATAATTACAAATCTGTGACAGTTTGGGTATTTAGTACTCTCTAAGGACTTGTTCAATGTATCCGATCATTTGGTAATATATATGTACATACGGTATATAAACCATTCATTAATAAATATTTGACTTATATTTTCCACCTTGAAAATTCATCAATCATCTTACTCAATATTTTATTCTATTTTGAATTTATATGCGTGATGATATCACAATGAGGAAGTCTCGAGACATAACGAGAATTGTGATTGTCAATGACAGTTCATTTATATATATATATACAAGTATATCCATTTTCAAGCCTAATGCAATAAATCCGTGTCTCAAATGCAGTAAAAATATTGTCCATATTCTCGTTCACTCTTCTCTTACTCGACAAGTTCGATGAATCGTATCAATTTGTCGTGTGATAATAATGTGATAGTTAATTCGGTCAAGTCTTTTACTGATTAATTTCTATCAATTTATTCATTACAATACAATTCATTATTCTCATAATTATATAAATATTGATAAAGTTGAGATGTATATACGGACTTTGTTCTTCATTAACTATATAATATCCTTTATGTCATTGTGAAATTAGAATTTTGCCCAGATACTTTATTACTCTTTTGATAGTTTCATTCATTTTTGTTTTTTATTTTTATACCATCATCAAATTTTTTTATTCCAACAGCTATGAAGTTATGAACTAGCCTCATTCTTGAAAATTGAGATAAATTATTACGTATTGGTGTGACAATTCACCGCACTGCTGGTATCAGGGTTAACATTTTTATATATATATATACTAGGTCAAAAAATTGGGTAGTTTAATGGGGCAGAAAAAAAAAATGGAAAAACGGACGATAAAATGAAATAAAGTGTAAGAAAGTTTGTCATGGATCTTTGTCGGCTCTGTGATGTCATGCCCTGTATATTTATGTGTTGTCTGACAATGTGATATATGGTATGGAGGTCAAGGACCAGATGTAGTATCATGCGCTAGCAAATATCACGTTCGCTTCAAACCATTTATATACACACACACACACTATTAATTATTACTATTATTAACTGTGAGACAATTTTTTCTTTTTTTTTTTTTCATTTCTAAGAAATGTAGACTGTGCAAAATGGTGTTACAAAATGGAAAGGCATGCTCTAATTTATTTTCTTCTTCGATCGTGAGACAATTTTGGTACTGATAGAGTTGAAAACATTTATAAATGTCTGTGAATATCGACACTTGTGTGAATCTTCATTTCTCTTTCTATCTAACACTATTACTATCTCTGTTGTAAAGAGAAATGTATGTACTACATTCGACACTGCTGCACTCATGGGACACTCGTAGAAAATTTATTCATCTGTCGATCCGATTCCTACATAATGCATTCGACCCATCCGAGTATATACGTTAGAAATATTCGTATATTTCATCATGGATTTTCACCGGAATTTCCAGATTCATCCAAAAATTACTTCAATCGTGTCACAACACGCAGCGGAAAATTCAATAGAATATGTTTGCATTCCCATTTCAGTTTGTATCTCATCACTACAAAACATATTTATAACAATAAAATCGTAGCATTGCCGTAGAGAAGTGAACAAAACAAAAAAAAAATAAATACCAAAAAGAACTTGAAAATTCTCCGATATTTGACGAGACAATTCAATTTGTTTACCACACATTCAAGTAGGATTCATATTTCTCAATAGATATATAAATATATATATATACCCGTATAAACACAATAAATTGCATTGCTGTGAATGATTCACGATATAGAAATCGAGCCGAGTCATATGCATTCGCCCACGCAATTCTTGACATTTATAATGATGCATTAATAATCTTTGTGTTGTTGTCTCAAGTATCTATGTATAAGATTGCATATCTCACTCGATACAATATAATGCGTATGTATACATTTATATATTTTTCATCCCCCGGCGTATCATTGGGTGTAGAGTAAATATGATGCAGAAATTATGCATACAGTCACGACTATCATTTATTATACGATTGTTAGTCCCTTCTCTCATAACTAAATATATATATACCCGTCTAATGCTATTTATATATATATATATATATAGATGTAGGAATAATATATAATATAAACAGATATCTACAGGTATACTGTACAATTGTTGGCAAAAGGACGCGTACGATATGGCTTATCGTGATCACGTTCCTTTTAAACTCCTTCATATTAAATATATATATATAAATATATATGTGCAACTAACCCTCGGCGCGCACCAGCTGCGAGATAAAACGATTTCATATATAAATTCAGAGGAACGCGACGATAAACCCAAGAGGGCTGGTTCCCTCTCATAATCTTTCTCAACCGAATGTTCGTTTCTCAGCATATCGACGACCCCTATGTTTTAATGCGACTTGGGAATCGGAACTTTTGCCAATCTTTCAAATAAATGGTGGGACAATTTAAAAATTATAGAACACTCTTGTATTTTTATTTCACGAGTTATTATGTTGAATTTTTTAATTATATATTGCTTACATTGAATTATTTCAATAGTTTCATCAATGTGTGTGGTGATAAATTATGTATAGCATTATTGTAATTAAGTTGGATCTAACACGTATTTTATTCATAATACTCTCATTTTTTATAACAGTGTTTTAATAATGCTAATGATGAATATATATATATATATATATTAGTTTCAGAGCGCTGCTTTTGATCGGGACCGTACTGTTGCGCGTCCAAGCAAATTTTCTCGACGACAGAAGAGGTAAGATCATTATTAATTGTGAAAGAAAAATTTAATTATGGATATTTAATGAATCGTGATAGTAGTAATTGAGTTTTGCAATTATTATGTAAATTATTAACGTGATATTGAACTGCTTTTCTCCAAACTTTTATTATTCTCATTAGGCTTTATAGTTGTCAAATTATGATAAAGGCATTGAGAGAATATTAAATTTTTTAAAGTAAGAATTTTCATGATGTTTTATTAACAGAAACATTGTTACAAAATTGAGGATAGAGTTGTATATTATCCTGCTATTCAAATTGTCTGAACTGTTTTTTTTTTCCCTTTGATGGAAAAAAAAAAGTGAAGGAATAAATAAAACGAATGTAAATGAGAATTGAGGTGAAATGGTGTTATGAACCATAAATTTTAGGGATCAAATACTGACATGTATGTGCACATGTTCATGTGAAACGTGTCTGCAGAAGCAGATCATACACGTATCCATTTTCGTATATTTTATATATGTGCAATGACTGCTGCTTCGAATTTACTGAAAAGGAAATATCCTCAGGGACCGATATCTATACATATTTCTATACTGATCGGTCTAGAGAAGTAGTTCTGGAATGGATGTGGAAGGTATGTACAACTGAGAATTCTCGCGAGAGTCCTTTTCCGTCTTCTTTCGACATTTACGGTTATCCGACAGGCGAAAGGATTTTATTGGAACTATGTCACCTCTCCTAATTCCCTATCGACGATGTGGAAAAAATAAAATCAAAGTGACTGCAATTATATAAAAGAAAATTGTTTGTTTTATCCTCTAATACCATGTGTTATATGTCTCTTTGTAAATGCATCATTCAATTTTACTTTCATTATTTTCTTTCCATTTTCACTAATCCATCGAATTGAATTCCTAATTCTTCTCACGCAACACTATAATCCGTTGAAATTTACATAGATACCTGAATTCCAATATACAATTTCTCTTTTTTAAAATTTTATTTTCTCTTTCCTTTGCTCTGTGTGTGAAATCGGTCACGTGAAAAATCCGTATAAAGTGTAGCAGTAGTAAAGCCTGCGCGTGGTCCGGCATTTTATCCGATATAATCGAAAAGTGAATAAAATCTCATATACATCATTGGGAGACTCCGTTCCTATCTTTCTCTTCTTTCCCTTCTCATTCTCCCTCTTCCTCTCTATCAAGTTATTCAATAAAGTTGTATTCTCCAACTTATATTCTGGAGAAACGAAGCCATTCAAAGTATAGAATTCAGGAATCCATACAAGGAATTTACTTCCGAACAATTGTTGAATTTTCTCTTTGATGTTTACATCACTTCTCTTCATTCTCCTCTTTCACTCTCACCCCCCATTACTATTACAATACAGTTGGTAATTAAACTTTATTTACACCACACGGAAGACTGTATAATATTTAATTATATATAATAATATCATTATCACCAATATATGAAAATTTATATTTAAATATCTTACACGTGACTTGAATGATTATTTATTGACGTGATTTTGTTTCTCGCTTTTATGCGAACGTTTGATGATATACCTTATCGTCAACGATGACTCTACTTGTGCCTCCAGGCTGAGACGAATAGCTCCCTAAGGATAAGAGATAACAGGGTAAATCTACCTCTCTCTCTCTCTCTATACCTGACTTCCCAACTTCTTCTTATATCACCGCATACTTGCTTTTCCGTAATAATCCAGTTAAAATCTCAAAATCTACCGTGGGCCGAGGATATTTCATGGAAAAAAAAAAAAAATAAAAATAAACGATGGTATATAAGGATAAACGAGACTTTTTTTTTTTTTTTATTACTTTTACATTCACTACAAATATATATATGGACAAACAGAAGTGTTGGAGAACGATAAAGCAAAATGTTGAGTATGGATGTGAGGGAGCTTCTGAAAAGGATTTTATTTCAACCTTTCCAAGTTCACGCAACACGCATTTTGAATTTACGAAGGACATATCACGTCTCTAGTATTGGCCCATAAGTTTCTATCTGATAAAAACACTCTCGCAATTTTCTCTCAGGCAGTTTTATTCTTTGTTTTGTATATGGGGGGTTGCCATTCTTTTTGTATTTTTTATTTATTTTTCTTTTTTTTTTTTTTCCTTTCTTTATTTCAATTCTCCCCTCAAACTCATCAGTCTATGTTGGTCCACCAAGTGAGATCTATAACTGTATATCTACAAGAAGGTTTTTCGTATTTGTTTCCACGTCTGGGTTTACCCCTCTGGCTGTTCACAGCTCGGTGTTTTTTTTTTTCTTTTTCTTCTCCTTTTTTTTTTTTTCTTGATAACTGTCTTTATCTGAAGGTCCTCGTATTCAGGGAACGAATATTAAACTCGAAGTCGATGAAATGTCCTCGAGTGTAGAGTGTAGATCATAAAAACGTAGGCGCAAAAAAAAAGTATATGAATATTCGCTTTTATATATACGCGAGCAATATATATTTCATATTAATCTTTTAAATCCATATTCGAGCCGTCGTATTCATATATATATATATATATATATATGTATTGGAGTGAAAGCTGAGAATAATATTTTCCTTTATTACAATATGGATCATTGAATATTGGATATTAATCGGCGGAAGTGAAAGAAATTTTTCAATTATATTATATACACTGCAATATTGCACGGTTTTTCTGAGTACCACTCGTCGAGTATCTGGATAAGTTGATGCAAGAGAAAACTCGGTTAATGCAACAGAAATGTTTATCTTAGAATAATGAAAATTCACCGATGTATAGTGAGATAAAAAATAGCCAGTTAATTTACTGGCACTTCAATTTAAATCACTCCAATTTATTCAGATTGAATTCATTCTTTATTTTCTCATTGAATATAAAAAAATTCATAGTAAATTCATTTTCTATTTTTATCGAATGTAAAAGAAATATTGTGAATTAATTAAACCATGTGTGAATGATGTTGAGAAGTTTATTGGAATATGGGAATTTATAATGGAACCTTAACGACGTGCCGCACGATATTGCCAGAAACGTCAACAAGCACACACATATGTAAACACATTTTTTTTTTTACGACACTCACATCCGGTAGCAGTATTTCGAGTTTTTTTTTTATAATATTTATTAATAACATAAAATATCTTGAATACGGACTGGAATATTTTTAGAATAGAGTCAAATAATATTGAACAGTGTAGTTATCAATATGATTATTTATATGTATAAGGGTGATGCTTATAACACAATTACATTCTGCTTGTGTGACCACAACTATTCTCAGCATTCCCAATGGGCTTATAAATTATTTATATATGTATATTGGACTGAGAATCGAATAAAAAAAATATCTATGTATATATAAGATAATATGAAATCGCAAAAACGTGACACAGTCGGATGTTGAAGACTTATTGGACTGTGAGCGTGCTTGGCAAGTATAAAATATTACAGAGAGCGTGTAGTACACTATCCTCTTTTGCTAACCACGTGTGTGCTTTACCCTCTCGACACAGCCATTTTGACCTAACTTCTCATACACGCAGTAATGTACGACACGTTGTATACACTTTGTCCTTTGTTTTAGCTATTGTCTACCATAATTTTGTGATATTGTATAAGTATCTCTATACTGTTGCAGTAAAAGTTCCATGTTGAAAAAGAAGAGTAGGAATAAAAATATGATAGATATCACACGTTAAATTGTCCTCCAAAACAATTTGAAATATTTGAAAAATATTGGATTTTATTTGTGAGATTAATCGGAATTTTTTTTTGGCCACATGAAAATTGGAATTGGTTATATACCCGATTATATCTTCTTTTTTTTTTTCTTACAATTTTTTTATATCGATATATATTTTATCTATCATGATAGAGGAGGTAGAGGCAATTTGTTCGATTTACGGGTCTGCGAATGCAGAAAACGAAGATGAGCACGAGAAAAACGGTAGCGGCGTCGAGAAGCCCACACAGAGCGCTTTCGTTGAGCGCCCTCGTAAAACACCAGACGGCCGGGACGTATCTCTTGCGAAATAAAACAAAGCTACACACCAGTCGTGTGTGTCGTTGCTATTGCAGGTCGTTGTTGGCCATTCACCCTCCATCCTGTACTTTTTTATACACGCTTTTGTCTCACCTGTATTTACACCTTTCTAGGTATTTGTAATTTCAACCGTTCTGAATTTTTACCCACTTTCTATCTCTATGTTACATTTTATACATTTGTTTGTTTGTTTGTTGTTTTTTTTTTCGTATCCTTCATTTACTCTTGAGATAACTCTCTCACTTGGGAAATGAACAATATATGGTGTTTTTTTTCTGTTTTTCTAGGAAAACTTTTGACATATTTATTTTTAATGATATGTTTAAAGTGTGGGCAAATTTTATTTTGAAATATACTTTATCAAGATTCCTCTTTTAAATAACCAAAAATGTAAAGCTTGAGGACAGAGTGCGGTGATGTAAACGTTTCTCCTTTTTTTTTTTTTTCTTTTGCATCCTTAAGCGCAGTAACGGTTCTCAGTTTTCATGCTAGATGACCTTTTACTACACTAAATTACTTTGAAATACGCGATCCACCACTTTGTCCCATCAGAAGGTGGATTTTTTTTTTTTCTCCCACTATATATTTTTTTATTTCCTTTTTTTTTTTTTTTTAATGCGTTCCATTCATTTCGGTGGTTGTTCGTGCTAATGGCTCGCGATGGGAATGCAACGTGCGCGCACATCGGTGAATGGACACTCACAAAATCCCTAGTATTCCTCACGCGAACGACATATAAACCTATATATATGTATATAAAATCGAGGCCTCAAGGGACAACGGAAGCTCTCCAGTTTCCATTTCATTTCCGCAACTTTTCAGTCCATATATATCATTCCCACGTTCGAAATGGTCTCTAGACAATCAACACAAAGCTCAAGAGAGACTTCAACCTTTGAATTATTCGTTGGTTAATATCTATGAATTATTATTAAATTTCTACTCTTCTTTTATCCAATTTTTTTTACCTCGTCAAAACCAAATGCAAGAGCTGTTACGTGACTTGAAAAAAAAAAAAAAAAAATAGAACAGAAAAGAAGAACAAGAGATATAAATGTAGTTTAAATATAAAAAAAAATGCTATAGGGAGTGGCGGTGCACCAGTGTCGAAAGAGGAAGAAATAGAAAATTTACAATTGCAATATAAAAGTCAAGAATACCCTCTGGCAACATTAAAAAGTATTTTCAACCCAAGTCACGAGTGTGAATTAACTTTATTATAGCTTTCTACTCCCTCTCCAGTGGTGATGGGGAGACGCTCGTGATGAAGGTGAAAGCAACCGTAGAATATAGTGTGTTCAACGAAGGATGAGAGAACGATGTTACACATTCGGTGAGCTTTTCTCACCTCCGGATGGAGCTTTCGCGTGACGAGTATCTGGTAACGAACGGTCGTTACCATACACATAGCACAAAGGCTTCGTGTCATAAACAAAAACATGAACAGAAACATGTTTGAATCATATAGTATGATTACTTTTACTATACAAAATATATATTTCTGTTGTACAGTTGAACAGACACGCTGTCACAAGCAATATTCATCTGTCAAAAACATCTCTGCTGATGATGTGATATAAAATGAAAAAAGAAAAAGAAGATAGCGAGGGTTTATTTCAAACACTATTGGATTGAATAGCGAAAAAATTTCATGGTATACATGTGCTTGTGATGGGATTCGGTAAATTTTGCAGTGCAATAATTCTAAGGAATATAGCCCACACCGAAAGCTGTTGCGGCCGGGTTTGCAGCGAGTAGTAAAGCCACGTTTATGATCAGACAGCAGTGGTTGAGCGTACCGCGAGATCACAGATATAATGTCTATCGTTTTGAAGAATTATGAGTCGAACGAGAGGACCATGCTGTGGCAACGGATTTCAAACTTGAGCACATATCAAACCGTGCAATCACGCTCACTTCTCATAACGTTGAAAAGCTCAATAATAATTTAAACTCACTGAGTGTCGTGGAGTGAGCAAATAACTGCGGCAAATAATTTTATCCACGAGCAAGTGACATATAATACCATATAAAATTTTTAAATTAGGTAAAGTTTTGTCACCCACGTTAAACAAGATGAATAACTTTCTATTTTTGTCCAGTGTATGTATATATATATATATATATATACATAGGACAATTCTACCTAGAAAAAATGACGCATCTTATTCTTCGGCTTTCTGTCACAGTTTTATATCTCTTGTGGGCGTTTTTCATGAGTAAATCCTGCACCAGCCAGCTTAGAATAACCGATGAAAACTTGTTCTCTACTGCATTCATACGAGTGGTATGAGTAGCTTCTTCACCATGTATATATAGTCTGAGCCATCCTTCAAGCACGAAGAATTTTCTATTTCTATACTTATAGATATAGAAACACATATACACACACACACACACAGATATGACTTGGCGCAAAACTCGGACTCAAATATTTGTGATCGACATGGGTTGCGTCAATTTTTTATTTTTTTTTTCAATAAAAATCTTGAAAAATTGTCACCACGCTGTGAAAAACCCAATATTCACCGTGCAATATTTATATTTTTTTCTTCTATTTCTTTCATCTATTCTGCTGACCTCAAGAATTTTCTATGTGTTGTGCGATGGGACTGTTGGATTTTAGTGTGTCCGAAAAATTGCAAAAATAGAAACGATTTCGTGGCAATGATTTTTTTTTTTTATCCATACGTATTCAACCGCAAAACGATATTATCAGAAATATACAGAAATGAAAAATTTCAACGATAACCTCAGTGAGCCGCACCTGAGTCCAGAATTTGATATTATTATTATATATATATATATATATAGCTCAAGCGTATACACACGTTTTTACAATATATATGTATATGTATATAGTAAGTAGTGACCACGCGAAGGAAATCATACACCAAGATAGAAGCGCACGAATGGGCAGTTCGAGCCCGAAGGGAAAAATAAATAAACTTCACTTTTGTATATCGCGTTCAATTTCGTTTTTGTCTTCTTTTGCCAGTTTATTCTCCACGATAGCTGCCTTTTACATTATTTTCAGTAGGTCAGGAGCAGGAAGAGAAGGAAGAGGGTAACAATGGGAGGGGAGAGTAAGAGAGTGGGAGAAGAGAGAGTTGGTCAAATATTTCACAAGTAATGCGTCGTTTGGGGAAAAATAACTCATTTTTCAGTGAACCCAATATAACCAACATTGAAGTATGACGATCGACGTATACCCACATGTAGAACAAAGTATAGCAATAGAAGTGAAGCAAAGTTGAAGAATAAGGGCCACCTACCATTCTTTATACTAGCGTATATGTACCTGCTCAGTCAGCATCATAAACCGTGGTCGGGACTTATCTCGTATATATTTCTTTAGTTTCACTGCGGGTTTTATTTACTTTACTCCTTATTTTTTTTTTTTTATATATATTATATTTTTCTTTGTTTTATTAGAAAGGCGCAGATGTCATGGTAGACACTCTCACTGTCGTATCTTGTCGTCGCATTTCCTCCTTGAGACCTTGATTAAATTCCTTGGCAGCATCTCTATGCACATTTCCTATTTACTCTGATATTGCACGAAGCAAAAATAATAAAGACAATTAGTTCTCATAATTGTAAACAAAATGTCTGAGCAAACATTTATATTTGACATTTACAATTTAATAATGAATGAGATATGATTTGGATTCTTTCATTTATTTTATATAGAATATCTCTGAAATAAAGATGTCGACGTCCATTTTAGTCGACGAAATTTCAGTTCACTTATATACCTATACCTTCATCGTTGCTGTTGTTGTTGTCCGGTGTATAAACTGGTTTTGTGAATACAAAAGTGAATAAAAAATGTTTACAAATAAAAAGAAAGATGTTGAATTTATCGGCGGTAGGTCTCTTGGGACCCCCATCGTGGCGAGAGTGGAGCGGAAATGATGAAAGAAAAAAAAAATGAATATATGTATACATGCGTGTCCCCTCTAATCGTATTTGCCACATCGCGATGTACATAACCTCCAGACTTGTACTCGTGCACACTCGTCCAAACACGTCATACTAAAACGCTCACATGAGTATACTATCTTGTGTATGGAAAACGATAAATTTACATGTTTTTTTTATATCAATTAAAGTCACATTGTGAAAAATGTTGAGGTGGAAATATTTGGATGACAAAATGTTAGCATTAAGTCCTACACCAAGCAATTTTCTTCGTGTCAGAGGTGCATTGCTCACCATTGTATAAACAATATGCATTTGGAAGCGGGCCAAATGAAACAGAAAAATTATGAGCTCTTGATATACAGTAATGTGGTATAGTATTGTGTACTTTAGATCACTGTGCATGTGCTCTTATCGCACTTTCTTCAGGTCTTTCTCTCAACGCATAAAAATATAACAATAGTCTGCAAAAATTTATTTATCATGACGATAAAAAGTCTGTACATATATACAATATACAGTGATGAAATATACGTAACGTAATATTCAATATATAAAGAAAAAATAGAGCAAATCAACCAGATGACGGATGTTCCGTTTATTGAACGGTATTTGCCATCCTCCTACCGCTATTGTGATAAGAGAACAGTAAGAGTTACACAAGTGAATACGACGGAATGAGTGTGAAAGCAGGAACGGAAATGGAAAACATTAGAAAAGAAGAAAATAGTCGGCACTCTCCTGGTGAAGATAATCGAAAAGTTTGAATACAAATTGGCCGAGGGCTAAAATGAGAAGCGCGGAGGCAGGAAAGTGATGGGTAAAGAATATCCTTGGGATATTACGGCATCGTTTGTTCTCGTGGCATGCGCCATCCCACTCTGTTTCTTTTTTTTTTCCCCCTCTTGACTTTTTTTCTTTTTTCTCATCGTTTTCTTCCTTCTCCTTTTCCCATCCAGGGCTTCTCATGAAGGCGAACTCCCTGTCTCTTATTTTCTTGTTCTCTTTTCAATGTCGTGTCCTCCCTTTCAAGGGCCATTATTTCAAGATTTAGGCAACTCAAACGGTACTGCGAACTAAACGAAAGAAATAAGAATTTCCTCACCAATTTTTACTTTTTTTCTCTTTATTCTTTCCTAGTTTTTCTTTTTTTCTTTTTTTCGCTTCTTCCTCCACTTTTTTAAGCTTTTTTCCTTTTCCCGCGATGGTGTACACCACCTTTCCAGCTAAACGCTTTAGGCGAATGGAGCTTTGCACGTCGACGAATTTTACACTCTCAGCGTGAGAAAAGATTGGCTTTCGCGCTTCAATTGTGAAAGGCCGCGACTCAATGCGATAGAGACTGACGGGGACCGATGACGTCAAAAGACAAGATAGGGAAGCGGTTTTTTCTTTTCATTTTTATTATTTTTTTCACAACTTTCCTTTGGAATAGGGAGATAAGTTACATCTGTGTCATGTCGATGTGTCTCTGATGCTCGAAGTAACGTGTTTGATCAGAATTTACAATCTTTTTCTGAAAAAAAAACACCAATTACATTAGTCCGCTCTTAATTTATTAAAAGATTTATCCACTGTGAAGATAAAAGAATTGTATATAATACTCAGGGTGATTTATTTTACTGAGAATAATGAATAATAATACAGAATGTTGTTCTTGTTCGAAACTTTAGTATCTTAAAATGTACACTGTAAAAGAAAAACTAATCAACCGATCGCCTCCAAATCTCCACACTTCATCATTATTCGTCTTATTGATTAACATCAGTGGTGGAATCATAATTCAGAATTGGATATTAATAATTGTGAACAAGAAAAGTTCTTTGAAAAAAGTGGTTAATTTCAATACTCAAACTTTGAACATCTGATGTTTTTCCAATTTTCATTATGAAAATATAATTCATCCACGGAAGATTGACACACTAATACTGATTGAAATATCTTTGATTCTTTTAATTTCCATGGTTCTCAGTATTGAATCAACTGTACCGGAGAATTACTTAATTTTTGTAGTCCTATCTTGACACAGATATAAATCATAAAGAGAAAAACAAATGACTCAATTATAATTATGGAAACTTTATGAATCGTCAGATAAAATAAAGAAGAATTCGTAAGGATAAGTTGTTTTGTTAACGGGAAAAAAAAGTTTCAAAAAATTACTGATATAAGAAATATCTTGATCAGAATATCTCCCAATCACTCATTGTTCATACAGAGAGATATACTTTTATTAATCGTTTTATGTTTATTTTTGAATTATAATTGGACGAAAAATAATGTCTGAGAGTGTAATATTTTGAAGGCGTAACAGATTCATACTTGGAGACTAATTGAGAACAATAAATTCTGGAACATCTTTAACTTCGTCTTGGTTGTGACACGAGCACTGCGTAGCTTCATATATTTCCTACTCTAATAAAAAAATTTTGGCACGTAGCAAACTCGCCTTGTCTGTTTCATCGCTTTAATAATCCGTACAATTGGTATATAAAGCGTATTAATGTGACTTTAAACTTCACTGGTAGTCGGATCCAAATGTAGTATAACATTATATGGTTCCTCCGGTATTGATTTACAATTAGTATGTTCAAGTTTTATGATTTCTTTATCCTGCCATTTCTTGAATCTCACTGCTCATACTGGACACCTACATAAGGACAAATAGAGAGCTAAAAAAATGTTTCTTGGACTTGAGATTTACTGGTGGAAAAATGTCACGATCCGACGGGCAAATTCCACCAAGTAAAAACATTACTTCCGTTCACTTTTTCATGAATTCATTGTTATAACAAAAACAACATTGGAGATTTAAGATAACCAAGACAGAAAAAACTGCAATACTCTTTGGAAAAAGTATTTCTGTCTAGTAAAGATTTGCAAAAATTTTCATTTCTTTGCTAATCAACAATTCACTAAGTGATACAAAGTAAAAAATATTATTCAATACTGTTTCGGTGTTTGAGTAATGATATCATCGAAAGTTTCTCATCCAAATCAATCCACATAAACTCCATTATCATAATCGTATATGGCAGCAATCTTAGCTTATATTTAATACTAACGAATCTAAACTTCAGGGCATTAAGCTGCTGATGAGACCAAAATCGTTGTTAAAAGTTTCTCACGCAACGTTACAATTTTTATGGGAGCACCAGTCAAGTAGCAAGGGTCGATTCAACAATGTCACGAAATTTTCAACACAGTGACACTGCGTCACGATGTGACCAACAACGTGCGGGAAGTTGACGCAACCAATGAAGAGTGTATAAGTAAACTATGATCATCGCTATGACTTGTGAGTGACTTAAATTTTAATGTTTAAAACGTTATACTCTCGAATTCGTAAAAATTCCCAGAAGGGATAATGAATTCTGCTATTTAAACATTGTAAGTGTGTCATTGTGTTAATTCTTTTGTTTAAGGATATATTTTCACTACACCGATATAATGATGTCCAATATTGGACTAATAATTGGTAAATTTAATAGTTAAAATTAAAAACTGACTAAGTATATTGATGATCGCTTGTGACCATGCTACATGTGAAACATTGTATCAAGGCAAGGACAACTATTCTGCCAACAGTCTTCTTGTAGATATTCAATTTGCAATTTGTCCATCTCCGTTAGCTTAGCAAAAAATGACGTCGATTTTCGGGCGATGGGTTTTTGACACTTATTCACTCTGTGTACGTGTCGCCCGCATAATAAAAAATCTTTTTTAAACTATAATTAAACATGTGTGGGCATATATATATATATATACAGGTCAATATCAACGACTGTCAACATATAAGAGTACGTTCTGAATATATAAAATACCTATATTACTATAGGTTTAAAACAAATATATGCAGGTAATATGTCCACTTGTACATTCCAAACATATATATGGTATATAATCATATATACGAGAAATATATATATATATTTCCAAGTAATAAGTCGCTGAAGCAAATGAACTAGAAACTTGGAATCATTGTTCATTGTTCATTGTGCTAATTGAAAAATATTGGAAAGTTATGGACCACGCCCTGTACTAATCATTACATTTGAAATCTGTATAATCTTTTCAAGAAATACATCAATGTAAATTTTAACTTAACCGGGAGAGAAATTCAAGTGAAACATTGCAAATCCTGGGTCATCCGGTGTCAACTTACCGTGTGAGAACTTTTTCTAGGTTCTGGTTCAGCCACTGGAAATATTATGTGATTCATATTAAACACATACGTGTATACGGACTGACAGATAGAAAGAAAGACAGACAGGCAAACAGATATATGGATATACAGTAAGCCAATAAAGTGCACTGCAATTACTTTATGCGAGTACAAATAAAAACTTACAGAAGTGGTCATATTTGGTCTTTTCTTTGAACTGTAGATTCTAATTAACATTATTCTAAAAAGGTCAGAAAAATAAATTGGTGAATGAAAAAATTATGTACAAATTAATGTTACGAAATTATTCTAGCAAACTTTGCTTCAAATTCACTTCTATAGAAGTGTTAATTGTATATCGATAAACTACAGGCAATAACGAATGGAAGTGAAGTCCTTCGAACTTTTCATGGCTTCTTGTTGATATATAATAAACTTTGAAGTTAAGAGAAAACATCACGGTGGAAGTTTGTATCCAATTTTTCGTTTACATTTTCTGAAAATTTATGGCTCAAACTTCGAAATCCTTTTTCTCTACGCTATGTTTTTGAGACTCGCCGCAGTTGTTTCTTACGTTATCATTCAATTGATCTGGAGTAACCAAAGAACGATATACACCTCTGAACGTTACTTCTTCATTTTTCCAATAATGTTTTGAATGAGGGAATACAATGCGAAACGTTTTTAGTTAAAAAAATTGAATAACACTGACTTTGAAGTGGTTGCTATTTTGTGGGGACAAAGGAAATTTCGAAAAATATGTACACATAAAGACAACTACGCTGATATTATTCGAGAACTTTCCAGGGTTTTGTGATGTAGATAGAAGTAGATTGAATCCTCGTTGCCGCGAGCAGAGAAATATTCTGAAGCGACGCTCGACAAAATACAGAATAATATCCAAACTTTTCCTTTCTAATGCGGAAAACGAAAGTCAAAAGTTAACAAAATATATGGAAGAAATGAAAATTGTAATTAAGTTCTTCATATTTTCAAATAAATTCGAGATTAACTGCGGCATTTCGAGTGATCACTGTCTTATATCTTCATTAATTCTGATATATTTTTGTGTAAAGAGTGAAAGAATTGATGATGTTCATCCGACAAACTGAATAGTCAATTGTTATGAATTATTAAATTGATTGAATTAATTTTGTGGCGTATCTATTGCACTAAAGACAAAGTATTTTAGCTCCAGGATTCAAAATTATTACCGAGCCAGTTTTTTTGACAGTTAGAATATGTATCCTTACTGCAAGAATACTGGTAAAACCCTAGTAAAAATACCAACTTTACTTATACTGCTAGAACTTCAACTTATGTGACTATAGCATACGTTCTACCGCGTCATAGCTTACATTGTCATACTATAGCAAACCGAAACTTTCCCGCGTGTATTACTGTCTCTATCATCCAGATATATATATCTACATGAATAAAGTGAGGTTATGTGGTAATTTTATTTCAATGTTGGTATTTTTATTACAACAGCACCAAGTTTTTTCGTGGTAAATATATGTATCCTTCTATTAACAAAACTTTAGTATTCTTACTATAAGAATACCAATATTACTACAAGAGCTGGGAACATTTCGGTAGGAAAGATACTGTTTTTTCAGTGTGTGTCACATGAAGAAATGTACAAGTCAAAAATTCATTCACTTCCCAATCCGAACAGATTTTGTATTCCAACTTTTTCGCACACGCCCAATTAATGTGGAACCAAGTTAAATTGAAAAAAAGAATTGTTTATAACACTGAATGGCTCACTTTCACATCACTATTGACTACTGTATTGATATAGAATCATCATCTGTACTTCAATATTTATTTATCGTCGAATCAATGTCGAGAGAAAACGATAGAATGATTTTTCTACATTAATCTGTTAACAACTTTTTCATTCGACATTTTATGTGGCTGGACGTACTTAAATATTGTCTCTTGAGGGTTCTGAAGTTCTGGAAGAATAAATAATGTAGGACTGAATTGAGGTTTCTTCTTGATTTCGTGTAGGATAGTTATAGTGGACTATGAAACTATGTTTTTTGAACTTCGAGTCTTCGAAACAGAAGAGAAGAACTTTCACCCAACATTCAACTGTTGTCGATACTGATTTTATAATTTGAACAAGTTGACCATTGTAAAATGAAAAATTCCTTTTTTACAAAAAGAGTGTTTCCATTACCCAAACTTTTTAATTTTGATTATCACAAGAGCTAATTTAGACATTTCAAAAATCCAGAGAGAATTATTTTCGCCGAAAAATAATCATCATTCTTCTACCTCAAACGTCTTTCGTATCTCTTACTGTTCCTTCAAATCACCTACTATTTCTTGGAAAAATATCTGATGGAATCTAAATATACATTCAACCAACGTACATCATACCCATGAAAATTATGGCAGAGACTTTGGAGTCAACGCAGCGCTGAAAGATTGTACATTGACCAAAATAAATACACAGATTATATTTGTGAGTTACACAAATTGCTGAACAATAACTCTTGCACATCTCCTTGTATTATATTGGCTCATATAGACATATACAATTGAAAACACCGTACAATAATCAGTAAAAAATGGGATGACGTTGCGGTAAAAGTCCAACTATGTTATCACACTATAAAGTCATCTTTTAAATCAAATCAACTTTACATTGCATACATGCTTGATAAATGATGATAAAACTTTTTATATCATGATAAACCATATCGAGTATTATAAATATATTATGGGGCAAAAAGCTATATATCTGTTATGAATGGAGTAAGATATTCATGGTAATATTTAATCATCTTAGCTTCCACTCTATCCACACTTCCGGACATCTATATATATATATGCGCATATATGTATGGATATCCTGTTAAAGCTATATCCTGCAATGTGAAGTACCGCGCGTACTCTTCCTTCATCGTCTCTCATATTCTCTCACTTTGATTCTCGTAGTTCTCTCTTGCCACGGTATGTATTTGCATGTAAATTTTGCTGAGAGTGACCGAACTCCCCCACTCGTTACCTTGATCCATCTCCCTCGGTGTCACACAAGCTCAACTCGTCTCTGACTCATCCGTCTGTACATTATACTCACTCGCATTTTATGTATACAGTGCTAGAGGGTTTCATCCTTCTAAACTATTTATCCCTCTCCATTATGTAACCCGGAACAACAACGAAGACTTTGTTTTACACATATATAAAGATTCTACTCTAGAACCATCTAGAATCTCAGCTTTGCCACAACTTTTATATATACCTCCATAGATATACACATACGTATGTGTATACATATATAATGGTGATAGATACCACTTTTCCATAAAAAATAATGTACGATAAGTACCAGCTGATACTACTTTTTATCATGTTAATAATTCTCAAAGATGTAAAAATATCATTTCATAGTGAGGAAACATTGAACAATTGGACTTGTTTCTGAAATATTAGAATTTTTCAAATTGTTGGAGATGATAAGATATATATGGAGACCATGAGAGGTCCATTATGTTTGGTAGGAAATTTGATAGAATGTTAGAATGACTGATCTGAAAATGACTGAAAATGTTTTCACAAACTAGTGAGATGTCATTCATGTTAAACCTAACTACTAATCCAATCATTCCACTCAAACGTCGCATTTGTTAAATGTCCAAAATGTGAAAATCCACCGCGATGAACTCGAAGTAAACTCTCCCAGTTAAAGAAGACATATGCTTTCCACGTGAGCCATTCTACTGTTATAATTGCCATTGTGAATGCGTTATTCTCAGCAGATTTACATTTGTGTCTTCATAACATTCACACAATTACTGATGTTTTTAAATTAAATACCTTTGAAATTCTCTATGTCATATCTAAAATTCCAAGTTTCCATCAACCTATCCACAGCTAACTATTTCAGTGATGTAAATTTTCTAGAAGATAAATTTTCCAACTCACTACCCTGGTACTCTACTTTAATGTGAACGTTTTCATATTCACTATCATTGGTCTTGTGTTTAAAAATGCGCACAAAGCGTAACTGTATAAATACTAAAGACACAGCACGATGAAGACAGCAGGTCGACATGAATTAATATACATATATACAAACATAGATTGCTATCGGACTCAACCACGGGAACTCATAGCCTCACGTAATTAAGCTCGGCTGTTGCCCCAAGGCAATTGGATTGCTTCATCCACGGCCATTGCCGGATCCTCTTAGAATCAACTGGAATTAATATATATGTTGTGCATCCGGGCGACGAGTGAAACGAATACATAGATGCTATATCAAGAGCAGAATTAAGATAGAGAAATGATACTCTATGTATTTAATTTAAGTAGATGATTTTACACTTGGCTACCTTCATATACAAGATGTCTTTTGGATATAAACGTAAATAGTATGCACCTGTACTTTATTTCTCTGCATTTCATTTGGTGCAACATCAATTTTCAAATATCATTGTTAAACAAAATTTTACAGTGAATGAAAGTAATATTAAAGTACAAGATGAACTATGCAAAATGCTGGATTGTTTGCCTCCACTTCCATTGTGTTGTGCATTATTCGTGAATGCGCTCAGTACTCCATTTCACATGTGCACCTCAGAATCTCATTCAATATGAATATCTAGTGGAATTTAATTTTGAATATCGTCGACACAAGCTTCAATAATTAATTCAACATATTATTTTCAGATGGTGTGTAATTTTCTGTCTCACGGTTACCTTTGTAATATATAATTGGATTAAATTGCACGATGTTGATGACTCTTCATTATATTGGAAATGCTAATTACAGTGCTGACGCTTTAATTAATTGAATAATAGAATTTCTCCGATTTCAGTGATATTGTCAATTACATACTCGACAATTTTTGCCGCAACGTTTGGAATGAATGAAAATGCCAACACAGGGATATTTTCGATTGTTATTTGATCGGCGATATTCTCTTTCATCCAATAGTTTATATTTTCGACAATGCATATTCATTGGAATTCACATTAAGCTTTTGCTTTCTTTTTTAAAAAAGATTCGTAAAGTCAATGCATAGTTGCATCGAATTCTCTTGAGTATTGATACTGTTTCGTGTTCTTGTCTATGGGGAAACCACCAAGAGTCACGTCGAAAATGGCACCGAGTGACTATAGTGCGACTCTACTCTTTTATCCACTTCCATTCCTTCTTCTCGTCTATTCGTATACGTTGATATTGTCGACGAGGTCTCTTACATTTTCCGTTTTGAAATTCTGTATGCGTATTTGGCATAGATTTTTACTCTGTCTTTTACCTTACTCTTTTTTTTTCCTTATATTTTTGTTTATACGTGACACAGAGCTTTCTTCTTTATCTCTATATTGCCTTTTATATTATATAGACAATCAATTCAATCATATTTCATAAAAGAAGTGTTTGTATATTTCTGATCGGGAAAGTGGTATTTTTTTTTTCCTCTCTCACATTCTGTTTTTTCATGATTTTTCTTCAGCAAGTATATTTTTTTTCCGAAAAGTTGAATGACTTGAAAAAAATTGGAGTTATGAAGGTCTGTCGAGTGCACGAAAGTCAATAAATGACTAAAACTTCAGAGGCGTTTTTCACTAAATCGATTTCTTTAGACTGGTGATTATATCTTGAAAGTAATGTGCCGATTAAATTCAAACAAAGTTCATTCATTCTGAATTTAAATTCTTTATGACCTTTACTTGAATTGGAATGATGTATGAAAAATTAATGACTGTATTTTGTGTTTTTCATTTTAAGTTGCAGACTCGGACGGATCTGAATATCATAGAAACTTTATTATTGGATTATTTCAACCAATATTCCGAGATTATTATTCATCCCTGACACAGTGACATATTCCATACATTTCAAGAATTATTTTTGTCCCGAAAAAAGGATATAGAGTTCATGAAAAATGTATACTTCATGGTTCTAAGAGAGAAATATTATCAATACATCCAAGCATCTTTCTGCAACAACAGATAAAGATTTTCAAATCTTTGTATTCAACACGTGACAATTTCTTGCCGAATGTAAGGTAATATAGCTAAAGTTTAATTTCCTCAACGGAACGATGAATATACACTTGCACTTGTGCTAAAATTCTATGCGCATCAATTTAAGATTGAGATGATACAACACGCGTCTTCATCGTCTCGTTTCTCGAACGAATGCCATTTATATTGTGCATTGGCACAAGTGTGACAGGAAGTTTCTCTCCCCTTCAGTTTCACGACGTATTGCCTGCGGGATGCGATGTTATAGTGAGGGAGTAGTGAGAGCTTTTGGCGACAGAGTATTTTCATGAGGACTATATGTGTGTGTGTGTGTGCTGTCTATTTTCTCATGCGTATCTAACATGAAGATACGGTTTTCGCATTGACGACGACTGCTCTTGGAAATACGAGTATATGAGTATTAGCATCAAGTTAGAATAAAGCACAACACAGAGTCACTTAACCCACTATACAATATGTCATACTGAAAGGTAATTATCAAGATTCTCATTTATTCATTGTTCTATTTACTACATTCTTCTGTTTACTATTTTTGGGTTAACATCCTCAGGCCCTTAAACTACTCCTTCAGAAGTTTCGATATTTACACAAGCTCCAGCGGTTGTTGTACCCTTTTGCGTCACCAACGTTTGCACTTTCCTCTATCTCTTTGCACGTAAGAAAAACATGGTTCTCGAAATTACTGTCCCACGCTTGGAAATACAACGGAGACGTGAGCGTCCCAAGATGGGAATTGTATCTGAAGGGAATACAACATATATGTGTGTCGATATAAGAAAGTTGGTGGAGCTGCTGAATATGAAGGACATTTGATGCATTGCAATTGGAATCATTTGCGAAACATTTTCACTCTGTGACAGAAAAAACATTGGAGAATGAAGTGACTTCAATATGAATAATCATCAATTCATAGTATCCAAATTGGACACGTAATTTTCGAATAAACATGATATAATATTATACATTCAGTAATGTATCTGTATTTCTGTTATGCCAAGTATAAATCCACTTGGGATACCTTTGATAACCACAAATGGAATTTGCTTTTGATTGGTTTGGAATTCAGAGTGGAGCATAAATGGGAATTAATTCTAACCGAGAGTATACCAACAGTACAACTAGATTTTGGATACTTTATGATTGTGAATTTTATACTTGAAATTGTAATAAATGTCTGAAAACTGGTAAAGTATTGTGTGGTGTCACTCCTTTGAACACTCAACACCACGACAAATGCTGTGAAATGGAAAACTTACCATCTCATGTGGAATAATATGCAGTAGTACATACGTGCTATCACTTTTCTACCCATGACAAAAATCTAGAAAGATATTTAATATCTTTCGAGAAGTTGCATAGCATGTCATGCATGTATTTCTGAATATGGTTGAGATTCATTCAGTATACAAGTATAAGCATTGACATGATGTGTAATTTCTCACGTGATATTTACTTCCCCCATGTTTTCTATATGAATATGACAAAAATTTAATAAAAAAGTCTACGTCTTTGATATCATACTCAAGTAATTCAGTTAAATTATACTCCACATATTTCTCGTCGAGAATTTCAATAGCATGGTCCAGTGAGATTCTCAGTTTAGTGTTTGGAAAACTGGAATTTGGTGTACCTCGTTCACTTTATGACCACGACACCAGGTATAATTTTCCGCCACAACGATAGGAGTATTCTCGTAAATGTCGCATGATTAAAATAGTTTTCATGGACAATATTGAATCAGGCGCGAATATACCAAACGATTCTCATGTCGTTGCCATCACTGCATGGAATGTTTGGAGCATCGTTACACCTATACAATACCATACAATAGTTTCATGAAACACAATAATGTCATTTTTACTTTCATCTTTTTCATTTCTTTGAAAATAAATTGTTAATCAATAATCAATTGTGTCGCATTATTGCTATCTCTTGATGAAATTCTAAGTGAAATGAGAATTTGGGGGTGCTGAATATCTCATTTACGATTATTTGCCCGGAGTCATTTTCGTGATGTAGCTCGTTTTATTACAATTGCCATGGGAAACAATACGAGAGAGGTAGCAGTTATTTATTTAGTGAAACGGGTGACATGAAAACAAGAGGGGTCCAAAAGAGGCGGAAAAGAAAGTGAGGTAGAGGGAGAAGAGTGAGAGAAAATGTGTGAGTGAGGGGAAGCGAGAAATGAGAAGAACAAGCAGAAGGAGGTTGTGTTGAGAACTTGCACTCAGACTTCGCTTCGGGGCACCCGGTAATAAACAGTATAACTCTCACCTGTCTGTTGAGTGTTCCACCCTTATCATGTCCCGCATTTTGTTTTTTTTTTTTGTTGTTTTTTTTTTTTTCATTCTTTGTAGCGTGAAATTTTTATTGAGGATCCAATTGCCATCACGATTAAATTGAACACATTATTCAATATAAAAACAATAAAATTACCATAATAATTTATTAATTATTTCACGTCATATCTATTTACGTACTGTCGTTAGAATTGTTTTTTCTTTTGCTTTTCTCCTTTTTGTCGCGAGTAAGTTTTACGAAGTACTTACATTTACTGTTTTTTTTTTTCTTCTTTTTTTCGTATTTATGACACATTCCGTTGGTGTCTTTTTTTTTTTTACAGTAAGGTGCTCACGCTTTGCGGACAAAAGCGTATCTACTTTCATAAAAGTCAAACAATGGTGAAAAAGTGCCTGGGGATATCTTTTGCTCTCCAAAGTTTTTTGATTAAATCTGTCTTCCATCGTTCGCTATATACGATTGCAACTTCACACAGTACAAAATAAGATCGGAAATAATATACTTTACATCGCTAAAGGAAAAAGGTTATTGTGATGAAATGCGAATGAAAGAAAATTAAAATGAATGTTTTGTGAAAGATTCACCAAAACTAATACATTACTGCAAACTTTACTATAATATAGAACCCTGTTCTTTTTTTTTTGGTTTCGTATCTGACGTGAAGGCATTGGATAAAGATTTTAATTATTATTCTTACATTATAACGCTCAGAATAATTCATTTAAATAAAACAATATACAAAATTTGATTCAGCGAAAAATTTCAAACAATTGTTATTTCAATTGTTTCTCATCTGCCCTTTTCAATTTCAACTCTTCGCATTTTGAATACTCTCTTGCACATAAGCCGCTATTTCCACTTAACTTTCCGAAAAGTTTGGCCACTAGTTTTACGTGCGTTTTGTTAATTACAGAAATTTTCACTGTCTTTTCACGCAAGAGTTTAGCGGAATGGCTGCAGTACCACCATAACTGTAGCACATTCAGTTGGGACGTGACAAACTTTCAAGTGTCAATTTGTAGCTCTTTATCCTTTCAACACACTGCTGTATATGAATTCAAATTTCCAAGACAAAAGATGAATAATTAATAATTTTATATACAAAAACATTATTTTCCAATACTACTATTGGCACGAATATAATTTATTTTTTCATCATGCGGGGACTCGTTTCAATTCACATTCGATTAATTTGAAATCAGATATTTGTCAATTGAAATAAAACCGCATTAGAGCCCGCATGATAAATTATCGCTTCAGACCACTTCGAAACGAATTAACAATCCCGCACCAGTGTTTGATCCTTTTCCAGTTACAAGCCATGTTTCCCAACAACAAAGTTTCAAGACAAATAACAGCATAACTTCAAACTCCACCAAAGTTTCTCCTTTATTTTCTATGTAAAATTTCGAATACCTTTGAAGAAATAAGTTTACGAAATAAATGAATTCACATAGTGTTGTAGAGAACAAAAATTTTTGTATAATTACGAGATAAACTCATGGAATTCAATTCTTTATCGAGTCCTTCAAGACAACTCCCATTGGAGCTTCTTCACGTGCTTGTTCTACTGACGGTAAATTTTTCATTCTTCTTTTTTGTTTTCTTCAACACAGCCGCTGAATAAAGACGTAGCAAAGAAAAGAAAAAAAAAAAATACTTGGACAGCATAAGAACGACGGTTGTATTGTCGGACAACGAAAGGGGTCACGTATTCCCAAGACTCCACTGAGCAGTAAAGTAGGTAGTGACTGTAACAGACTAGACGAAAGCACATTGCTGCCTCTCTTACAACTGGCGCCATCTCTCCTTCAGGTTCACAGACCGTGTGGTACTGTGTGAAAGATTAGATAAATTAGATGCTTTGAACTGTCCAACATGAAGAGAAACAACACCCAATTGTCGTTGTAATTTAAAAGGATATTTTTCGGGTCTATATGAGTTTGTAGATGATAAAATATTTAAATGTGATTTTCATTATTCTTCGTGTGACAATATAAAATAGTATCTCATTTCTTTTTCACCTGATTAATTAATATAGGAATATATATTGGATTCAGTAGAGTAACCGTATTTTTATTAAAGAGGTACTATTTTGTTTTCAATGTAAAAAAATCGTATATTTATTCGTTTCATTTTTATATGACACTTCTATAGTATGTGGATGCAATAATGTTTCTGCTATAGTTAAAAAAAATGAGAATTATTGAAACTTGTAGTCAAGCACTTGAACGTCAATTAAAACCCATAGGAAATTTTAAACGCATTGGTTTAAATTAATGGAGTGATAAAATTGAAAAAAATTTCCATTTGATTTGTATATGAATTTATTATGACTCGGACTGGGATTTTATTTATACATCAAAAGTTTATTATTTTTTTTAGTGGTTCTGTGAGTTGAAATATTCATTGGTGTGAATGATTTTCTCTATCCAGTCACTATTTTTTCATGTGAATTCCTCTTTAATGAACATCTATTCGGACATGACGACAACCTTCTTCATTATAATAATTAAAAATATTTCCCTTCTTAATGGTCACAAAGGGTGTAATCAGGTCACCCATCACGCTAGAGATATTTCATTCGGTCAAAATTTCAATGCTCTAGCAGCAACCAAAAAAAAAAAAAAAAAAACTTTATGTATAATATGTCAAAGAATGAGTACAAACATGTAGGAAAAAAATTGAATTAAAATCATTCTCTTTATCACCAAAACAATTGACAAAAATTATATATATTTGAATATTGCGAATGGGAAAACCACTTCAATAAAATATCTATCAATAATATTCACAGTAAAACAGTGTGGAAATAATGTTTAATAAAATTGCAGCTGTTTAGACTTTTATCTCGGGATATAAAAATTGCTACCACGATAGCTTCTATCGTATCGGAAGTGCGCTTGCATGGTGTCCAAATACATTGGATGGGTGGCGGTGATGCATTGTCCTGATGCGTATTTCGACAGTTTCGAGGAGAGAGAAGGACAGGGGAGAACGGAAAGCGGACTGGATATTTTTCCGGAGTGAAGTACCAACTGGGTTTTAATACGATTTGCTGCACTGCTTCGTTCTTTGGCAATAAATATCGATTATCGTAGCTGTGAGCTTTCGACGTTTTAGGTTCCGTTCTACCAAGTGTCATGAATCCATATGATATATGAATGCAGTAGCTGCGTCACGATGTTCCATCATAACACTGTATCTCCACAAACCATTTTTCCTTGCACTTTTTGACCTCATTTCTTCAAAAATCACAGCACAAAAGATTGGTGGATACATTGCATAAAATACTATAGCACGCGGATATGTTGGCCAATAAATTATTTATTGTCAAGCTTTCTTTACCATCGCGTGAAACTTGACGTGAATTGTCTTCTATCAACACAGATTTTATTTTTAATCAATGCAATTTATAGAAAAATTGTATCTAACCTTTATCAATAGAATACAAATTATGAAATTGATTCGGACGAATATTCAACGATGAAAGCTGACATCGACCATAAAATGAGCATGATAAATAAATTGTGGCACATTGTTATACGCATTCCTAAACTGTGTGTCATTAAATGTGGCCATTTACACTGGCAAATGCAAATATCGTAATCACATCTGCCTACTATGTAGCGCTAATGGGCAAAGGGAAATTGCGTTGGTTATACATTTTCTGGTATGCAACAATACTGCGATACGCAAATAAAATGGAACAATCTGATTTTGCGTTGTAACCTGGCGGCTTGGCTGTTTTCATCGTGTTTGTGAGCGGGGAGGAAGCGGCTGAAGGAGAAAAAAATAAATAAAAAAATATATGCATACAAAATTTATGATTATTCAATAGTAATATTAATGTTGATTTATATATTCATTATTTGTTTTTCAGATTCTGTACACGATTTACTGGAAGCAGCAGTGAGAACCAATGATGACAAAAATCAATACGCCGATGAAGGATTGGATGGATTCCCAGCCTTTGGTTTCCGTCCGGGATCTGATGTGAAGCAACCTTATAGACTATTTTTGCCTGAGAAGTTACCAGCTGAATTCAGCATAGTTGCGACGTTAAAACCAATGTCTTTGAGAACGAGCTATCTCTTCGCTGTACTAAATCCTTTTGAGACGATAGTTCAACTGGGTCTTCGTATTTCTGTAAGTCAAAATTCAATTTTATTCTTCATAAATATTTCCTTTATTTTATCACCAATAGCTCCTTAACTCCAATGAAACTACCATCTCAATACCCTTCAATTGATTGTATATACTCATTTGGCACGTGTTTGGGAACTGAATAAATTTGTGGCGTAAAGTTTTCCATGAAAACTCAGTGGGCAAGTCGATATTCCATTCAATCTTAGTGAATGTACGCTATCTGAAACGATCCGAAATTATATATCCTGTTCTCGTCCATGTATACAATCCCTCCTTGGACTTGAATCCAACAATATCGATTGGAATTTCGCATGACTGATCCCTGAGTATTGTCCCGCCATTCCTCACTGACTTCCATTTAATGCATTTTCTCTGTATGCACTCAAGTCTATTCTATTATCAGGATGGTCCGGCTTCAAATCAAAATATATCTCTAGTCTACACTAACTCAGATGAACATTCGCATTCTGAGGAGGTTGCCAAATTCACTGTGCCAAAATTGACGAAGAAATGGTCTAAAATTGTCGTACGAGTTTCATCTACAGATATCTCACTCTATCTCAATTGTCATGAAATGGCGAGGCAAAAGGTCACCCGTATACCACAAGAACTTGTTTTTGATACTGCTAGCACATTGTATGTTGCCCAAGCAGGTCCACACATTCAAGAGAAATATGACGTGAGTATTTTTTAACATTTAAACAATTTTTTCTACACTGCTTAATTATTATAATGTATAATTGTCAACGAGTCTCGCCTGTCACTACATCACCCAAACAAATTATTTTGTCACGCAAATAATTGGGTTACTTTTTGTATGTTAATTATTTATATATTAAATTTTTCTATTTTTTTTTTTTTTTTCACCTATGAAAGTGTAGAGAAAAATTAGCTGGACACAATGTCATTAGTTATGTGAACAAGGTGTGTCCGAGTTGACCGCTCGATGAAAAGCGTCAGACAATTTATGGACGTGCTGATATTTCCCACACACCACGTTCTACATATATGGTTATTCTCGTTTTGATTTCCAACTGTGTGCCAGTCACGTCATGGATCCATTGCAATGGATCTAATTATGTCACTATGAAGAGTGCATCCCCGCAGGTTATTCTCCGTGTCGATGCAGAGAATGTCATATTCTGTTTCGTGTCGGTGAATTTACGTGAGGTGCAATTACTTTATTTCCATTTCGCACCCATTATTTTAATATCTCGATACTATTGATTATAGAAGAGAAATATTTTTTTTTTCTTTCAATATTCAAAGATATTTCATAATTCAATCGATAACTTAGTTTATGACCGAATAAAAGTCGCTTTTTTATGGCAATATATATGAGCTGATTCACTTTAAATGTGTATTAACTTAGTCAAGTGTACCCCGTGACAAAAGCCATAAAGCTAAATGGATAAAGAAATGAAATGTAAGACCAGTCTATGAGAAATGGAACGTTAGAGAATTGTTCTCCAGTACAACGACAATCCATAGTCAAGAGCTATTTCAATCCTTTCTTCAGTTCCTGATGATAATGTTCTCTTGGAAAAATCTTATCGTCCAATCAATGTCGTCTTCGAATTCTCTCTTCTATGGTCTATTCGCTCAGTAGGATTTTACTTGACTTTTCATGTCTTTTAAGATAACAATCCATGTGAAAGTTCAGAGTCCGAATTTTGTGCTATTCTATTTCCTATCAAGTAGGATAAGTTTTGTATTGTATTGCAACCTAATCTTTATAAACTATCGGTTTTATGATTACAATCGTAACATTATACAGTTACGCCTTATTGGTAACCGATTGTAATGTAATATTTTCTGAGATCTTATCCACTTCTTCAACAATTGTCCTGGTCCCTAACGACTGTCTACCACTACAGTATCACTTTCAACTATATTGAGGTCTGAATCAATATGAAGCTGATGACTTTTTTCTTTTTTTTTTTTTCGTTTTTCCATCTATTTTGTGAATATTCTTTCATTTCTCACCACATTTCCAGGTCAGTTGGTATGCACATCGAATCATGTTCATTCGCCAGATAACTTTCGACAAGTATAGAGATTAATAATGATAATCCCGAAATAGGTACTGCGAATTGAAAATGCTTCAGTTCGCAAGAATCTCTAGATTTTAGCAAGTAATTTGCAGATAGAGATTCTCTAACTCAACTATTATTAGATACTTGGGTGATTCCTTCAATAAAAATATTTTAATGAGGTCACGCTCATTATAAATTTGATAAAGTACTTATGAATATATATTCACAGTGTGATGTCAAATTCGTCCGACATTTCATTGGAAAAGTGAAGAAAAAGTAAAAGAAAAAAAATAAGGGCTGAAAAAAAAGTCATGAGTTTATATCTCGTGATATTTTAGCTTGACATGTTGAATAAAGATTGTGTCTATTTTTTGAAGTTGACTATGGTACAACCACGTGTTTTCGGTTACGTAACACTGACCTGTAAGATAACCAACTCGAGTAGACGCTTTTCCCCTCGTGCAGTAACTATTTCGACAAAGTTACGCGCAACCGGGGCGAATGGAGGATGAGGGCTTGTGGACAGGCACTGTCGCTCAGTGTCTCTCGGAATTTGACATTGAATACTCTCAAACTTTAAACACTATAATATAGATATCGTCTTCCATTTAGTTAATATTCTCCACATAACAACTCATTATCCTCATGTACTTAATGGTATCAGAAATTAATTGGGAACAAAAAAAATAACAATGAAATATATATATTTTTTAATGGAATATTTAAGAAAGGAACAACTACGTATATATTAAATATTGTGTGCATGACTTGGAAGTACATTGTAGACTTTAGTGGGATTACTCTTTTGCATAAAATTAGCCATTGAAAAAAATGGCTTGGAAAAAAGCAACCATTTATGAGATACTTTCTTCGTAATTCTAAGGGAAACACACTGGCAATAGTCAGCCACACAAATACCTTCCTCGTTCAACGTCATAAAATATAGTTGGCTAATATTCATTGAATGATATTTTTATCATTATATTTTTTAATGAACGTATTCATTAATTTATAATGAGCAATTTATGGTCTACTCAATATTGATGAAGTTAACAATCTGTCGTTGTTTTTATGTTTCACTGTGGTGCAATGCCGTTTATTTATTTTTTTGCAATTATAATGATTGAGGATTATTTTTTTCTCTATAAAACTGCTATTTCCTTTTCTTTCTTGAAAGCACAATTCTTCCATAGGGTTTTTGTCTTGTATGAATTGCATTCGACTAACCAATCTCTCCACGTTCACTTCCAACTTGTTTCATCCTCTATCGTTAATACCAGCAACATTATATACAGTAAATGGGGTCAGTGGTATCCTGTAGGCTGGACAGTAAATTGATTATCGATTTTGAATAAATTCCTGTAGTTGTATCCATCGATCTCGTGACTTTCACACACCCCATGTCGCCAATTCCACAAATACAATGCCACAGAATTCCACTGACAGTGCTGGATATGTTTCACGTCACCCTCTCGAAATGAATATCGGAAAAAAAAGGACAAATATAAATTTATATGCATAAAGATAACTCCCATTTGTATATTTTAATAGGATAAATAATTTGAAGCTTTCACAATTTAGAGGTAATGTGTCGTAAAATGATTAATACGTTACAAAGTACCTTTTTCTTATTTGTTTATTTCTATCTTAGTTCATGTGTCTCCCTTGTGCCATTATCACAAACATATTCCCGTAAACGGTATGTCCGTCCATGGTTTATTGGATAATAAATGTTAGAACGAAAATGCTAGGGACGACCGACCATAGCACTATACCACCATCACGTTAAAAGTTATTAAGAAAACGTGTGGATAGTATCACGAGAATATCTTCCCATTTTCCACCTTCAGTTTTATTCTTTCTATACCAAAGCACCTTCAACATATTCTTCGTGCACAGAGTGTTACAACAATACTAGTTATCTATGGTTGTTCACTAGTAGTGTAGTAATTTAAGTTTAGAATTTTGGTTCCTCTTTTTCTATTTAATGCATATGAAGTGCTCAACGTATTAGAATGAGTCCATACCCAATACAATGGCTAAAAATTAAACCTCAAATATGATTTTCAATATGTTGGAGATGCAACATTTTATATTATATAAAAATGTTTTAATTAAAAAATTCAAAGCTTGTTGGACGATGACCCACTTCATTTGTAAACCCTACAACATCAGGATAATGAAAATAAAAATAGCATCAGCTACATATGGTATTTGATGGCTCACAAAAACATGTATAGTATACGTGTTGTCGAGCAAATACAACTACGTGGTAATGTGGATGTCATTATCGTGCAAAAGCCTGTCACGGTCGCCTCTCATTTGTTCCAGTACTCTCATTTTTTTTAATATTTTTTTTTTATCATTTTTTGGTTTTTCCTTGCACTTTTCTGTGTTCCAGTTCTTCTAGAGCGATACGAGTTATCTTCCACTCACCTTCTCATCCCCAACGCCATGCGCATTTCCTGGAAAATACTCATCTCTTTTCTATTTTTCATTCGTTCTTGCCGCACTTTCCACCGTGGCAATAGGAAATGAATAGATGATGGAGGTGAACAAGTGATAGCACATGGCAAAAATGGTGGAGATACACACGCTGTATTTTCATTGCGTGATGCAGATACATACACAATTTTTATGCAGTATATTGTCAAATATTTTATCGACATTTAATTTGGAAAAAAGCTGGATTTGCCAGAACTTTAAATGGACGCTTGGCCGTCGTTGGCGTCCTCAGAATTTATTGTCAGGAACGCAACCGCGAAAACTCGCGGCGATAAAAGCACCAACGGCGAACGGCTGCCAAGGATTTATACTGGATTTCCTTCTCTACAAAATCTTCTTACCGTCCCTCTACTCTGCTCTCGTGTCGTGAAAGTAGAAGAATAAGAGAAGCAAGCACGATGGGAAGAATAAAATACGAACATTCAGTGCATAAATTGCCAGAAGAAAAAGTCAAAAAAAAAAAAGATGAAGTGGGAAATCCGATTCGATTCATTTATTAATTACAATTTCCTATGAGGACACAATCATTATTTCAATATTGATAAAAAGAATGCAATGACTTATCGAATTATTCCAAACATTTATCATTGAACATTCATTCATGATTATATAATCCACATCTATTATCCAATTCTTACAAGAGTTGGAAGAAAAAAAGAATTATCTCACCGTCAAGAGTGGAATCTATGAACGTGGAGAACAGCGAGATATATATGTAGGTAAGATGGATGTGAAAAACGCAAGAGAAGGTAAAATCCAACGCGAATTGGAACTCGCACTATCTGATGTGGTTACTCGAATAAATCCTGGCAATCTTAAGATGACCATCTTAACAGTCTGGTCAGTTCTGTGATTGTGACTTTAAACTATTGCCGTAGTACCTACTCGATTTCCAATTCATTGTAGTACTTGAAAATTTTCTTCTCCATATATTGCAATTCACTTTTATGAATCATAATTTTATTTGAAATATATATCATATACTGCCAGTCACTTTGTCCAATAATTTTGGCTCCCATCTTAAATCTATATACATTTATGGTGACTTCATCTTGTGGTGGCTCACGTATTTACGTCCAATCGATTTTTATATATATTTTCTCGGCATTTACCTCTTGGAATATCGTTCAAATACATGCCCCCTATCGCTCTCGATGAAAATTGAAAAATGAAAAAATTTTAAACTCCCATCCTGGCTTATAGCTTTTGACGGGTGAAAAATATTCATGTAAATAAATCATCGTATCAGAGACAGTTTATATGACGTTTTACATATTCCATATTTTATCATCAATGAATTATTTGTTGCAGGAATACGTCTGACATAAGTATGTTAACTATTGTTGATTAATAATTTATCATTATTGCGCATTACTATGAAAGATATGTAGAATGAATGTCAAGAAATGTTCATTTTCACAAACTATTTGAAGATTCTCTCTATTCTCTTTCACCTGTATTTTGCTTCCGCCCACTCACTGTCGGATGGTCATGACACCGACGTGTTTCTACGACAATCAAAGTGTATGGACTGTCTAATGGTTGCTAATGGGATCGACAAGCTTGTCTTCGCACGGGAATGTATTCGACAAGCTCTCGGGCAACAAGAGGAATGAACAAAGAGAGGAATGACAAGAGTCGAGTTGCAGGAGGTCGACGTACTCATTTCATCCCATGAGAATATAGTGTGATGGGAACTCTGTCGAGAGTATCTTGGCTGTATCACAGGAAGCGAAACAATTCTAGTTCTTCCGACGTTGTCTCGATCACCAAACTCATCTCCGTCGTGATATCATTCTTACGTTGACGTAAATGGAGAAAGTATGATACAGTTTTGGACGATGAAGAATTGAGAAATGTGTGGCATCTTTGGATAAACATAACATAATAATGATAAATACCCCGAGGCATCGTCTGGTACTATGTGGTATGAGAGACACAGTTTGCTGCCAGATGATAGAAAAATATCACGACATTCGTTGTCTAGTGATAACAATGTTAAATTTAGAATATACATTGAATTGATTCGAATTCATTTTGAGATGACACAGCAAACATTATTTACAAACTAAAATGTTTGATAGATATGTTATTATTATTATGTATAGTTTTTTTTTTCATGGCTTCATTCCTCTAAATGATCAATGACAATCCAATTGCTTTTGTCGAAGCGCAAAATTCTTTTTACAAGTATAAAAAATTTATGATTCAACGTAGCTGTGGAATAATCAAGTACCACACCGGTGCAAATGAGTTCCGCACGCGACGCTATTCTTCACTTACTCCTACTCAGAATTGTGGTTAACGCGCGTTCAGTGGTACATTTTCCCCCAACAGTTTCTACACGCGCGTTACTCCTGAAGTGGTACTTGAGAGTAGTATGCGTGTACAGTTGTTGGAGAGTGCCACGTAGGAGTCTATACATATATATATGAGGTTAAAAGAAGGGGAGAGCCAAAAACTTTTGTGTTTGACCAACCACAACGAAATGAATAGCTGCCATTGACAAAGTGAACTCTACCAAAGCTCTCTATCGACACTCGCACTCACGTTCCAGACCCCTTTGTTTTTATTACGACAGTTGGGATAAATTGATATGAAACTCATCAAAATGTGTAAAGTTTTCTCGTTGAAAATTGCAAATGAATTATGAGATTAACGATGATACAAACTTCAATGACGAATTTATCCAGGGAAAAAATAATACGTAATGGTTTTCAAAATTTTATTTATTTATTTTCTCATGTTTAAACCTCTGTTGAGTATGAAGGTTGGCCAACTGACGAATCAAGTGTGCTTGTACCCTTACTCATTATACCCGGAAGCAAACTAGAATGAAACCAACGAGAAAGAGAATGAGTACTTCAGCTTTTACTACAAATATTATACTATGCCACACGCCCAGCTTCACTTTCGCTCCTAATTTTTCATTATTATTTCATGTCCTGGTCAGCCCTCTGGGGCATTTGCCAATCTCTAGAGGGCAGAGTTGACTCTTTCTCATGCTCTTGCCACTTGAGACGTCCGCTGTGCCACGAATGAATTCGCGTTTGCTTATTTATCTTTATTTATTTTTTCTTTTTCTCTTCCTTTCGCTTCCCCTTGCCCGTTTTCTTCTTTTAACTCCTATTTTTCTATTCTCTACTTCAACAAACCAATAAACTGGCGACACACTTGGTGGATTTATTAAAACGCACGGTCAAATATGGGGTTTCCAATAAGTGTTTTTGAGTCTAAAAATGGCTCTCCAACCAAATGTCATCCAGTATTAAAGTTAATTCATCTATATTTACAATTTTTGTTTATCATCGTATAGGGCATAAGTTTATTACCATTAACATTCATTTTTGTTTTAATTTCAATACTATTACGATGCTCATTTCTATGTGTATATATCAATGTGTGCTTTCATCACCTTCGAACGGTTCAACTAAATGTAAAGTTGCGGCATCGAACCAACTTATACGTGGTCCATCCCGGAGTAGATTGTTGAATCAGGATTTTCTGCACGTTCTGGGATCTGCCCGAGTTTCACCATCCAGAACCGTACTTTCCGGCCGCATTTCGGCCACAGAGAACCATCCAAGTATAGATATGTATACATAAACTGTACAGATAAACACGTAAACGTATATATATATATATATACATATATGAAGATCGGAAATCTCATATACGCCCACAGTGTGTATGGTGCAGTATTCCCACATATAGAAAATACTTTAGCTTGGGCGCACACCTGTTTCAGGCACTTTGCCATTACATATATACTTGATACATATGTGTACCGATCATCGGATTTGTTCACGTTGCTTCGGATCAATCGTCTATTTCCACTAACATTGGTCACTGTATGGCTATGTACCATATACAAAGACGAGAACTTTCATGTATATACGTGACTCTTTCTATGTATACCTGTTAGAATAGATGATGCTTCAGTGGTTACACACCTGCACGTCGCGGAAAAATACGTTTGCTCACCGAAGCAAACAAGTGTCGTACACTAAAGTGTTCCACTTGGTATGGAGAGAAAAGCGAGGGTGTAGTACGAGTGTTAGCGTGACTATATGTGACTCAACTCTACACTGGACTTGAGTTCACCCAATATATACTTTGCACTTTTACGTTTTCTCTTCAGACCTCCACTTTTTTTTTCTTTATTTATTTATTTATTTATTTATTTATTTGATTTTTCTTTTTTCAGTATGTATGTATGTGTGTCTGCCTGTGTGTGTAACTCAAGTCACCAATCGTGTGCCCAAGTCTACAAATAACTTTCCAATTCGATTGAACATTGACGAGTGTGTGTACATGTGTCATGTGTATTCACACGTACATCGATATATATTTATATAGATATACTAACACTTTAGATCATAGGTGACGGAACAAAATTGTTGAACGATATTTCTCAATGCTATAAGTACACTTGATCGTTGAGACTTTTTCAAGATTTTCCTCGGTCACATTGACGTTTGCGCGGGATTTTTCATTATCCTTCCATTCATATTGCAGCGAATGGTGAAAGCTAGATGTATATTCCCTTGACGTTTCTTTGTTTTTTATATCCGGTCGAATTATGATGTGTTGAATATATTTTGCAATTGTTTTTGTTTTTTTGTTTCTTGTTTCATTACAGTAAATAATTTTATTTTTATACATTTGTTTGTTGTATTGTTTCTCATTTATATAATCTCAACACCTCTGTGACATGTTCACGAGTAATGAGAAACAAAATAAAAATTGAATCATGCGAGCCCGCGAGTGTTTCAATCGTTTGAGAATTTAATCGGCAGTTTAATCACACAACGAATCAGCGTTTAACGTTTGCGTATGTGTGCTTAAATGCGATTTTCGTACGCAAATGTTCAAACCTGGTGTGGATTAACCACTCTTTCTCTATGTACGCCATCCATTTTCGATCGCACCAACTGCCTCCAATCGCTTGCCCCTACTTTTTACATCTATCCATTTTTATTTACTTTTTTTTTCTTTTTCCGCGATGAATTAGTTCACCGTTGATTGGTTGACGTGATACGTGAAATTTAACAGAAAACGACCAACACAAAATAGAGAGGTTACAAAATAGCATCGCTGTGAAAGTGTGTGCGTTTTGTAGCAAGTGGAAAAAGTTTGGATGTGATACATATCGAGTACGGAAGCGAGGGATAAAAAATGGGGCGCCCGTTGACTTTTACATCTGCGCTCTCGAGGGATGATCGATTTGCATTGACTATTGCGCCACGCCGCAAGTACAATATGATTGAAAAAAAAAAAGAAAAAAAACATTTTTACTCACGACAATCATTTTCACTTTGTTTTATGTCATATGGTTACACGAAATTAATGATACTTTGAACATTTTTGTTCTTGCAATTTTTAACGTTTCGTTTTATTTATCAAGTGATTTATTATTACCTAACACTTGTGGGTGTTTCTATACAAATATAACCTGGAACATATCTCAAAATTTATTCTCTTGTGTTTGTCTACAATAATAATAATAATGTTCATTCAACTAACGGAAATAGTTGCGAGGTAAATATGAACGTTCCGTAATTGTTTGTGGACCAATTAATTTTCTGACGATGCAAAAATTCATATATAGATATTTAATGTTATAATGTGGCTCCCAGAACACCACAGGTATTATAATTTACAATTAACCACTCAAAAACATATGCAGTATCATTAGGTTGATAATTATACCAATTAGTATTGACCCTATTGTTCTATTGACTATAATCTTCTTTGCACATAATTCTACATCGACTTTAGGGGCTTGCTGACAACTAAAGTGTTTTCACTTTTATAAAGTTTCATGAATAGCTGAGAGAATATAAAGACGGGGGAGTTGAGTTGAAGTAGGTATTAGTTGACATTTTTGTTCAGAGCCTTCATATTTATTTCATAATATTTATTCCACCGTGACTGAACTGCGAGGGTGACACAGTGAAATAAAACCAATGATATAGGACAATAAAAAAAAAAAAAGTTTTATATATAGAACAGGCTTTTGTTGAAATGTGCTAAAGAGAAAGAAATATTGTATTGTCATGGGAACTATACTTATATGCGCAAAGTTTCAAGGCGATTGAATACGTGAATATGGGTCAATTTCAGATTCCAAGATTTGATACCAACCACAATAATAATGTTTGAAAAAAAAAAAAAACAAAAATATATATTATCTTGTAATAAAAACTGATATGTTTATATGATGACGGCCATTGCCAATGATTCCTTGCGAGAATTATGATAACTTGGTTATTTGTTTTTAAGAGACAATAGCTCAAGCGAGACGACACTAATCTGAATAGATCAAGATGCTTTAAACAATTGTTATCAATTATACATGTATATTTGTGACACATTCAAACGGTACAGAATAATTGTTTCTATGAAAATAGTTTTGAATTTAATACATTGAGTGGTCGTACAATAATGTTGGTTGCTTGCCAGAAAGGGCTGTGAATTGATGGGAAATGTACAGTTTCCAATTGGAAGAATGAAAAGATTATCAATATTCTTCCCTTTTCTAGATTTAATAAAGAAAAAAATGTGATACGTTATTGTTGACACTTGTTCTCGTGATTCTGATAGGTCATTGATATTTTTAAACAAATTCATGTAGTATATTAAGAGTCCCGGGGGTGAGGGGGTATCTCGGAAAAGTGAAGCAACGTTTCATTCACTTAAATTGATTGAATACAAATATATCGCTGTTCATAAAATTGAATTGATCGTTATTAATGGTTGGGCTTTCAATTGCAGTCAACGAGAGACACGTCATTGCTCTAATAACATTTTATCATCGGTGAAGTAAAAGAAATATAGAAATGATCTATTATTATAAAGTATATGAATATAAAAAATCTTCTTTCAAACAATAAATTATGATTTTCGTGAACAAAAAAAAGAAGGCCAATGAATTTTTAAAAGTAAAAATGACGAAACAAATTTTATTTTCAAAGGTTTTTAGTTCATACAGAATGGCCGATAACAACTTAACAAAAAACGCCCAGACAAAGTCAAATAGATCGGAAAGTTTCGTTTTTTTTTTTTTTTTTTTTTCGTTTCAACTTTCCGACCAATGTGAAAAAAGTGATATTGAGATGATCGCGTTTGAAGTTTAATACGCGTTCGTATAGTTGTACGATGCGTATCTATTCTCGGAGTTATATCTGCAGAAACATTTCGAATTTCCCTCCATAACTTTATAAGTTTTTTCTTCGTATACTAGAAAACCAAAGTACTGCCATCGACTTCAGCAAAAAATAAATCGATATGTTCGACTTTGCTAACCAGGTTTCTCCCTTGAGAGTGAACGGTATTGTAAGTTCCTGGAAAATAATATTTTGTTCTCGAATTTTATATTTAAAAATGTGGTAGTATGGGGATTTGAAATAAAGTAATTGAATACAGAATATGTCTGATTCATATGCGTATTTTCACTAATTCACGTGAGAAATCCAAAATATTTAAGAGAACAAAATTTATATAGTATTGAGTGCAGGCTAATGTGCAAAATCTTTGGAGATATTGTAACAATAAATCTTGGAAATTTCACATGAAAAAAAACTGATACTATGCATTAATGCATCGTTATTCAGTTGATAAAAGTGAAAACTTAAAAACAATAAAAACGACACATGTAAGTTGAATTACATTTCTCCAGAGAGGAAAAACATATTTGTAATTTTTGTAGTTCAACTAATTTATAAATTTTTTGCTCCTTTCACAGATTTGATAATAAACATGCACTCGATATTGCATAACTTTTCGTTATTCATTACTTCTTCAATAAAAATCAGAAGAAATCATTATTAAAGTGAGTCTAACATTTTGACAAAATATCGATATGATGCATAAATCTTCCATGAGCATCAAACTTATTTTTCCTTGTGTTATTCTTATCAATATACCTACTACATCCAACAAAAACGAATTAAAAAGTGAAATATTTCGTCAACCAGTTACAAAAACATTTGCCCTTTACACTCTTATTTTGTACCGTACACTGTCAAGCCCAGATGTCACCAGTTATGCTTGAGTTTTTTATTCATTCAGTTTAGATTATAATAAATTGCATTGTCTGCAAATACATTAACAATTGTACTAACACAATTTAATTGTTCAAGTGATGTTTTATGTAAACATAATTACAAATTGATATTATGAAAATTTTTTTTTAACTTCATTGACAATAAAAAAATATGTTTTCATAGAAACAACATAACTTGGCTGATTTGCAATGGAAGTAGAGTTCACATATGAGTTTGAAGCTATTTTGTGGCTCTCTGAAAATAAATTTGGAATTGGAATTGCAAAAAAAAAAAAAAAAAAAAATGACAGATTCAACATTACTGATTGAAATCAAGAAAACTTGTCACAAAATCCAGCTCGAAAATATATATTATCAATCGGTGTCTGAATTTCCTGTTGAAAAACCTAATATGAAGTAGTTGCATTAAATAATTCTATTCATTTTTAAATTATTCATTGGGGAGCTTTTCTCCTCAATTAATTATCGTTAGAAATACATATCGATTGTCCTATTTTTTACACTGTTAATCAAGAATATTATTCGCAGTTTGATATTCACGCAGATGAATAATGTTCCATTATCAATATTTCCATTTTGAATTTACCAACTTGGATCAAGTTATTCGAATATGTAGATTGAAGCGTCAAATTAAATTTTAATGACACATTTATTCCAAAATAAACCATTTCCAAATCAGTTATTTTTATTTTCGATATTTGCATTATAACCATCATGACTCCAACGTCTCTTCTTCTTTATTCAACAAGTCCGACCCATATCCATTTTCAACTTTCTTCAAAACCCCTGCATACCAAATTTCGACCAATTAATGATTGGATAGAAAAATTTATACGCAAATGTCTACTGACTTAACGCGACGTTCCAATCACATCAATTAATAAATATATATTCTATGATTCATAAATAGCAATACGAGAAAATATAAATCACTATTATGTTAATAATTATACCAATTAGTGTCATCAGTAGAGTGTTTTATTGACAATAATCTCCTTAATTTATAATTCTACGACGACGTCAGGAACTCTATGAGAAGTGTTCATTTTTATTCATAAATACTCGTGAATAACTAACAGAAAATAAAAGAAAAAAAAACGATGCAGGAGTTGAAGGTATTAGTTGGGGTTCTGTTCTCAGGCTCACTATTTATTTCATATTTATTTTACCGTGACTGAGCAGAGTGGGAGTGACACAGGGAGAGATTCCAATGAGAAAGGTGGTACGATGGGGGGGAGGGGTGGTGGTGTATACGTGAAAACGCCAAAGAGATGGAGAGGGAGAGTATGAGAGGGTTGACATGAGAGAACGAGTGAGGCCAAAGGCGAATTGCATCCCCCACCAGTAGTATTGAGAAGCGTCGCGACGCAACTAGGGTTGCGCGTATCAGTCAGAGTATAGAGTTAACTTGCGCTCCATTTAGTTCATCGTGTGGCCGCGTGGTGTCATCTTTACACCCGCGAACCTCTCAAAACTCCACCGTGATCAAATGCTCTCGTGGCGTCTTGTTTATGGGCCACACATTAAAGTCAGCTGTGAAAAATATTTAATTTTAAAATTTTTTACGTGTAACAATTGTTTCAAGTTATATACAGAATGAAATAAGACAAATAATGTATAATAAAAAAAAAAAACGTAATGAGATTTCGTTTCATACACGTGACGCGATATTCTCATTACGATATTTCATTGCCGCGAGTTTTTATGTGTTAAAATTGTTAATGTAATTCAAACATTGGCGGAATTAAAAAATTTTATTGTATAGTGGATAGATAGTTATGTCAATATATAATTAATTGTCAATGTGAATGGTGTGTGTTAAACAGAATAGTGATTGTTTGATAAACGAGAATTGAGAGAGTATATACTTGTTGATTTTCAACGAAATAATATATCAGACTAAAAGTTATATTTTATACCTGTATATACGGTATTTATTTTATTATATTGAGTAGTGTATGCAAACTATGATTTTCTTGGGCTCGCAAAATTTTGCAGAATTTCTCCGACATTTAAATTGCCACGATGAATCCTTTTGGGTTTCCATTCTGCTACCATATGATAATTAATGGAGAGATAATTAATGGAATTAATATATTAATAATGAAGATGTTAATTAATTTCCAACCTTCCATTTATAACTCATCCTATCGGTCATTAAGCCGATATATCAACCTTGCTTAAAACATCTAATTGATTTCTATTCATAGTTACGTTTACATTACATTAAATTTCCGTGGGTAAAATTTTGTTTCGACAAAACAAAGCACATGTGGTTTTAATTTTAACAATGAAATTTTTTTAGTTTTTACTACAAGTATGATAATGAAATTGCGCCATTTTTTAGTAACTTTTTCTCGTTAATTTTCAATACTTTATATAATTTCCAATTTGAGTATATGCATATTTCGACAAAAGGTGGATCCATTTAAAATTATAATAGTTTAGTTTGTGTTAATACTTTTTCCAACACGTTAACGAGCAAAAATAAACGATATTGGCAGCTGTCCATTGCACATCCAACAAATGGAATGTTATACTTTTCATTGTTCTCACACATTTTTAGTTTCTACAAAAGATCAATGTCCCTGTGTCAATCATATTTACGTCACTAAAAGCACAATCAATTTGGTGCAGTCATATTTTGTAATTGTGGTTTTGATTGCTCAGATTGACTTTAATACACAGATTTTTATCAGATTATTTTATATTCAATTTTGTCAAACTGTGAATAAACGATAAAATACTAAAATCTAGTTAGAATTTATTCGATCAATTATGTGATATCAATTGCCTGAAGTAGTTAAAATATTAAATCCTCATTGAATTATTTAAACAATATAAATATGAACTGATAGCTAACATTGATATCAAAATCGATTGTCACCACAGATAGTACATGAACAAATATATTATAAAAGGTGATATAAATGAAAATGTCTCGTTTCAATGTTGGAATGTTAGTCCAGGTGGAAATAACGTTCTCGTTAACTTTTCCATATATTTCTGTTATGCACACAATGCTCAGAGTGGTTTTTTTTTTTTTTTTCTATCCTTTTTCATTTTTTCATTTTAAGTTGATTAATTTCATTTCCACATGCCAGAATTTGGATTGTGTTCTGAATTGAAATACATACATCGATTTAAATTGCATGAAATGAAACTATAAAATGAACATACAAAAAAAAAAAAAAAAAGGTAAATGAATGAATAAATAAAAATTGGAAATATATATCCCGTGAGAAGAGTTAAAATTCAATTTTTTGTTTTATTCAAAATCAACATACAGTGGAAAACATTTGCTCTTAATATACATAGTATTTTTATTTGTCATGATAAATTTTTTATCGTTCAGTACACATTCTCATCAAATGTATGATTGCAAATCTCTCAACATCCCCAACTGACTTTTGTAATATATTTATATATATATATATATTGTATAACAGCTGTTATTTGACTTCTCTTAGCTTAATGTGCCTCCACGGAGATTAAATTTCGCTTACATGGTCGTCTCATGTCATTACCAGCTCAAGGGCCTGCTTAGAATTTGGAAATTTCAACGTAAGCCCCACTTAGGCCATTGCCTCAAGACATAATCAAGTTTCTCTTGTGATTATATATTATGAATATATAATAGAGTCAAAAGATAGGAAAACTGGTTGATGCTAATATAATGAAATTGGGAATGCATTGTAAAATGAATAAATATGAGAATGAAATAAATCATAAAACTTTTTTTACAATATGAAATAGCAATTTGCAATTGATTTACTCAATATCAAGTCTCGTATTGATGCAGATAATATTTTATATTCTTATTCACATTGTAATAAAATAAGAATTTGAAATGATATTGAAATTTTAATTATATACATTTGCGTATTTAAAGGTAAATTCTTAGCAACACCCTTCACCAATGGCGTAACACACGTTATGAATTCACTGAAGCATCTAACAGCCAACGATAGAGGATATATATATATATATAGTTTGGTTGAGCTGGTGCACGAGCGTGCGCACCCCTTGAGAGAAAAGCGCGCGACAAGAAAGTTAAAACCCCTTTATTGTACAAGTGGGATTGCGTCGAAGAAGTTCAAGCAAAGTCGAGCAAGTTTTCAACCCTCGTAGCCTCCTTTTCTCTCTTTCATAACATCTGGTGTTTTACGTTTTCTTTTTGTAACCGCGATTTGCGTGAGGTGGAAGAAGTTGTGGGCAAACGTTCTCGATTAAATTGCTTCGATTACTGTGTGTTTCGCCCGCTGGGGTAAAGTAAAAAAAAAAAGAAAGAATAAAATTTCGTTGCTACCAGAATACATGAACGAATCTCTACACGACGTTGGAATTTCTAACTCTGTTATATAGAGAACTCTTCACCCTCAACCTTAGTCGAGAACATTTCATCGATACGGAACTCAACGGAGTCTTTTCAATACTCACGACCGATATTTGTTTTCTTTCACGTATACATGCAGCTGCAGCAGCACCAGCAGTTCAACCAAAGAGTTTATCGCTCTCATTTTCGTTCATACTCTTTAGACGTTATTTTTCTTTTTTTTTTTTTTTTCATTTCCCTTAATTGTTTTTCGTGATACAATACCAAAATAATCACTATACAAGTCAGTATTGATTTTGTAATAATTGAAAGAACAAAAATTACATCAATGAAATGTTAAGGATTTAAAAAAATTCATGTTCTGTCATCCATGAATTTCCATCATAGAAATGAGGTCGTTGAATCATAGAAGAAAGATGAGACAAATATAAGTGTGAGCTAACAATATATGATAGCGTGAAAATGTAGTCAGAAGGATGTGGTTGCAGGCATAAGCGAACTGGAAGAAATGTGTGTGGTATGAAGGAATGAAATGAGAAAAAAAGAAAGAAAAAAAAAAGACGAAAGAGAGAATAAAAAAGAATGATAAGTTTATGAAAAAGACGAGGTTGTGAAGGGGTGTAGTGAACGAAGTTGAACGGCGAACGTGCTGAGAATGGTGCGCTCGTGGGTGAAAATTGGGACGGAGATGTCATAATTCTGAATCTTCCGACCATATAGACTGTCTGTATAGGACTATTCCAAACTAGAGCGTCCAGGCAGTACCTTTTGCTTAAATACAGTGCACACACACAGACACACACAGGCACACATTCATATGATCGTTGAGTTATGAAAGTGTTGAGAATGAAAAAAAAAGAAAAGAGAATTTTATTTCAGCGTATACATATGAGAAAATATTTTGTTTACATACAATATTTCACGATCATATTAACGCTATTGAATTGCTGACCAGGGTCATATAGAATCTTTTGTGTTTCTGTTTGGAAAATATATCATTCGGAAAATACATTTGAATTATTTTCGATACACAAGACTGAGCATGATATTCGTTTCAGCGTTATGGTTGCATACGAATACGTAATGCAAACAGTTGGAGTAAAAAAATACGATTCGATTATATTTGTTCACAATAAAAATGAGGAATATTTAAACAATGTCATTTTTATGATATCAATATTTGAAATATTACTGGTGTCTACAATATAATTCTATCGAGTACATCATTCTTTTTTTTTTATTCCATTTAATGAATCAAATTGCCTCACTCTTAATTCTTTTTCTACAATTTGAAATGCAACGAACAAAAAATGCAAGTAACTTATGAAAGTTATAATATCCATTGCTGAATTTATGATATGCTCTGTCAATATTAATATACATTTGGCTATTATAACTATTCAGGATAGTAATTTCATAAGGTTTCCGAAAAAGTAGCAGTGAATATTTATTGTACTCTCTGTAGCTTTCTCGTCGTACTGTTGAGTAAATATTGGTGGATGAGCCATCCTGGTTCCAACATACTATCAAATTTCCTATTGGCTATTCATATATGTAGGCACTATCTACTTTACTCTGAGCACTCTCTTTTTTTTTCGGGTATAATTTTCGTGGATTTAAAAATCATTTTGGGCAAACAGAATAAGTAAAAGTTGTCTCATTTACATTGTGAAATAAATCTCTGATATATCTTCACTCTCGTTTAGCGTTAAATATTACTGCAGCAATTTTTCATGATCTAACTTTTATTCTAGCTCGAAAAAAAAAAAAAAGTACATTTAATAATACGTACCTATTCAGTTTTAAATTCATCGCCGCAATTACCATATTCATAATCATGGATATGAAGAATATTAATCGAAATGAAGTTTTGCACAGGTACATATTTTGTTCAACCGGTTAGTTATCTATGTGGGGAAAAGGGTGAACGTTCGATATAATCACAGTCCCACGTTTCCTATACATCGCAATTGTTCTAGCTTCCATTTTGTATTTACATGTAACGAGAAATCAAATTGCTTTACATGAAGTTATTTATTAAAATATAGTAAGATGGACGGTGGCGGATGGTATATACTATTTACATGTTATTATGCATGATAAATTAATTCATTCGCGTGTTTATATAAGATAGACATGTTAGATAAGTTACAAATACACGAATAGTTTATAGTGGTGAAGTTATCAAACGTTTTTTTCTTATAATCCGTTATTATTGTTAATTTAAATCCAACTTGAAGTTGATTTGTTTTTCGTTTTTCCTACGTGTCAATATTTAATGTCAACGTGCCCTACATTATTAATATTTTTCTCTTCATCATCATGAATATTGAAGTGGGTAGTAAAAGTCCTCCTCCATGAAATCCCAAAGCTTTGATACCAAATTTTTATCTGAACAAATAAAAATTAACAAAAAAAAAAAAAAAGAACAAAAACATAACCAAGTACATATAATAATAGAATACGTGCAGAAGATATCGCACAGGGTTGATACAACCCTGGTATGTCATTACAGATAGCTAAATGTAGGTATGTCATTCTGGGATAAACCCATGATGAAAGCACATCTCTCTAAACACAGGGTATTATGGTCAAAGTAGTTGTGAGATGACGGATTGTATTACACTTTACTTTGTGATTATGTAATTTATAACTTCAGTCATACTATCCGTTCGTTATATATAAGCACATGAGAAACATTATACTGCGTGAAATTTTGCACAATTCAAAAGCTTTCCAAGTAGAATTTTGTCTCGAAACAAAACGAAAGGAAACGTGATTCGTATCGGGATTTTGTATCCTTATTTATATTATTTCCAGTTGGCATTTCCCTTTTTTGTTCCACTCGGTCGAGAAAAAAAAAAAAAAATTAAAAGAATAAAATAAAGTGAAATGTTTACCATTGCAAATTTTTCGTAACTTCCTCTCTCACTACACCCATTGAGGCTTTCATGGAAAGTTCTCTCTTTTTTTTTTCTTGTGAATCAAATAGACGTGAAATTCTTGAGCGTATTCAAAAAAATAAAAAAGGAAAGAGAAATAAAATAGAAGCAGTACTAGTTTCTACAATACTATCGTTTACATTATTTTCCGGTGTGTCTCTTCGTATTCACGAGCACGAATTCCGCTAACATTCGTGGACGCATCGCCATTGTTTTCTTTTACGTAGAAAGGATCCAACGATGCGCGCGATTGCTCAGTTGCATCTGCATTCTCTATATAGTGTGGTACAAAGAGAGCGAATGGAACAAATGGGACGGCGTGTTACTACGTGTAAAATGGAAGTAACATTTCCTTATCTTTCATTTTATTCCCATCACTTTTTTTACGATCCTGATGTTTGAAAAAAAACAAAAACAATAATAATAGTAATAAAAATAATAATAAACATAACAGTAAATGAATAAATGATAGATGGCAATGCTTCTGAGAATGATGCAACCTGCGGTTGAACTTTATTTATAATACAATTGTAAATTGCGGGAGAATATATATGAACATTTCGTATTCAAGAATTGCAAAAATTTGTAAGCCCAAAGGGAATTAAAAATATTCGCGTGCAACTCAGCAGTTCATCAGTTCGTCAATATTATAGCATTCAGAAGAATTTTTTTGCTCTAGGGGACGAGAATTATGATAAATTTGTGAAATAATAATAATGTTAAAGCGGTGAAAGTGAAAAGACTGATTATGAACAGAAACATTCAATTTCTATTCGATTTTTCTTTACTACATTGTTGATGTGTCCGTCAACGGGATGAGATGGCGTTTCTCTGCTCGTTGTTCATATCATCTCGGTGAATTGAAGGAAGGATTATAAATTATTTATTCCGACGGAAAATTTAATAGAAAATGAACTGAAATACATTATCTAATAATTGTTGATAGTGTCAAATTACTAGCCATTTCCTACGATGAATTTGCTATATTGTAAATTATAATATTATCTTAAAGTTGCGCATGTCTAGATCGTGCATTTCTCGTACTTCCCTTGGTTAAAATATCATGATAGAATTACAATAAATACAATTCAAACTACATTGTGAGACTTATAATGTGATGTTGTATTGGAATAATATTTATTCTCGTTTCTCGATATTTTTATTCGATTCGATCATCCAACTACGTCTCTGACATATATTAAAGAAATTTCTCGTGCAGAAGATGAAGTGAGAGTCAAAGTGAAGGAGGTGACTGTATATTAATACAATGGAAATTCGAAGGAAGCGACTATCTTGAGGATTTTTACTGTTCGATGCGCCTGAAAAATCGTGAAAAAAAAATATACTTTGTTGACAGAGTTTCAAAGAGATGAAGTAACAAAGAACATGAACTTTTGCATAATTTATTTGAAATAAATGATTTTGCGAAATGCCTTTTTTTCGTATTGACTGTTTTCATGTGCCATTGCTGTACCTGTACAATGAATTGATTAAATTATAAATAGAAGTTTATAAATATATCACGAGGAAGACAATAATTTGACGTGCATAATGGCAATGGTAATATCGCCTCGCAGCAAAATTGTCACACTATCATTGCTCATCGGCCTGACAACATTCATTGCCCTGGTAATAACTGGAGTCATTGGATTTTGGCACAACAGCAACGGTGATGTGAAGCCTAATAATGGTGGTGTGAAAACAGTAAGCAGTAAGCTACAACAATTCACTGGTTACACTGCCACCAAACACGTGAGTATATCCTATTATTTGTGAACGTAAATGATAAAAATAAAATTTACAACAAAGACTTTCTCAATATACCTACGTTTAAATTTTTAAATCAATAATGAATTAAATTCCTGCAAAATGCATACGTGGATCGAAAGCTTCATCTATTTGCAATATTATTTCATATATTGTAATACTTGTATATTCTATACTTGTCGGGGATCATCCATCCTGGTTCCAATTCAAACCAGTGCATGAAATATTCAAAATTGCAGAATTGACGATTTAACCTACCTTTGTTTCATCCGTATTTGAGGTTTTGAATTTACAATGAACATCACATCAATCAAGATTAACTCAATCAGTATATTCAAGTGAGAGAAATCCAATTTATTCTCGATAAAACCTATCTCATACTCTGAGATGCTTCGTAACACGAAGTTGCCATTACCACTCGAATTCCGAATATGATCACTAAACTATTTTTATACGACTATAAAAATTTACATAGCAGGTGAAACTCAATAAATGGTTCAACCTGGTAAATATTATTATTCAAAAATGAGAATAACTCATTAGATGTATAGTAAACAAAAGTAGTTGAATGAATAGTGAATAAAAGCAAAGAACTAGAGATGAGAGAAACATAGAAACATTATTAATGCAAGTACTAGTGGTAATAAAATACAAGGGAGCTTGAACAAGGGTTGGTGAAAATGGGATATAGAGTTGAGAGAGAACAGTAAGGCATCTCAACGTCTATTGAATTTCAAGTAAATCCATTCTCTAAGCGGAATGCCGTCGGCAATACACGTTTGTTAGTCGTTTCGAAACAATGAATTGACCTCACAATATATATAATGAAAGCTTGCGAAATTATTTGTAAGTCATTTCATCATTAGGTCCATTGATGTGTCTCCATTCCAAAGAGATCAGAACAATCAATAATATCAATACATATTGCATTAGTATTTCTTAATTTATAATGAATTTTAATATTGGGATAATAACAATTGTTAAAACAAAGACTATCTGTTTCATAGAGTATTAAATTCACGTGAGGAACTCCTCGTAATTTCTTAGCTTGTATAAACTGTGACGTGTGTCACTAGTCCTTTCCCAAGTTCTAACTGCCGCGCAGAGGTTCCACCGTGTCTTAGATACTAACCGCGTTGTGAATGCAGTTGGCAAGATGCAGACACGTGTTTCACACCCACAATGTGTAGGCACGTTAAGCAGGTTTTGCATTACCAAAAGTTAGAACACCGGAAGTGGATGGACTAGGTGAAACACTGTGACAGAACAAAACTTTATTCATAAATTATTATTGTGATAGGTTGACAATATTGCAACAGCTAAAAATAAGTGTAGTGTGAGAAAGTTTTATCCGCACTTCGTAAAACTGTAAAATGACAAAACAATCCGAGTTTCCATCACTGCATATCCAAGTGTTCTATTTTGTGGCCACTTTTAAAACACTTGAAAATATTTTACACAATAATCTCACATAAAAGAAATAAGACGTGACTACAATATCTACAATGATAATAAACTGGAACAAAACATCTTAGTAATACTGGAATTTACAGTGTATTATATCAAAGTCGATATATAAAATTCTACGAAATTATTCATATCTACATGAAACATTGACAAATCATAATTCTAATCGATTTATTAATTGAGAGAATGTCTCGCTTCACTTTATTATCTAGAATTGAATTATTTATTCAATTTAATGGAAGCCACTTTTACCTGACACCCTGTGACACAGATCCATACATATATATGAAAAACTTCCATTGCTGCAGTGAAACTAGGTCTGTATTAAAATGAACTTGTGTCGAGGGAACAATAATATCGTAAGATAACATGGATGCAAAAATGAGAACGCTTCCATAGAGCTGACTTGTTCGTTATAACGATGGAAAAGGGTGGTAGACACAGTTCTAGATGTTGGTAGTAGTGGTGTAGTAGTGAATGGTGATGGCGACACACAACGCGAACAGTTGAGTAAATGAATAGACTCACGTAAATGGCAAGAGAGCGTTCGCGAGAGCTCGTGGTCCAATCACGCCAATGCCAAGAGAACAGGCAATGGCTTAGACACAAGCACCCTGGGGATCAATGCAGGACACAGTTGAGAGCAACAGACGAATCCAGTTATCTACACCAACTGTCCATGACTATTCTGTATTATTCTAATAATTGCATACACGGGACTTGGACGACATTATGCATTCAACCTTCATAACGAGATTCACGAAGCCATGTAAAAAAACAAAAGAACGAAACATTGTGGGGAAACATATGAAAGGTGTCCTTTGGGGAGTGGCGGAACACAATAGATGTCAACTGACACACAATTGTATATTATTACGCAATTCGATGACTACCAATTGTTCAGATGTAAGTATATAAAATAAATAAAATATATATACCAATGATGAAAATAAACATTATTACGTGAGGTTAGAGTTCACTTACTGCATTCAAACTTTACTTTCTTCATAAATTTTCAACCGTGTTTATTACGTTTCCGTTATTCAAGCGACACACGTTGTACTGGGAGAGATTAATTATCGCGGTCGCACGAGAGAGGAGATACAGGTGGTCCGCATGGAGTTATGAAGTGGAGTTTGGGCAAACAAGCCGTTGAGAGAAACACGGCCTCGATATATCTATGAAGAAGCCCACGGGAATGAATACACCCACAAATATACATAAACCTGTATATATTTTTGTTGAATTGATGAATAGCCACACCAAATGTTTGGATATATGTATTTCATTTGATTTAGCATTGGCATTTTTCAATGTTTATCGCTATTTAGTCATTGGATCTGGTGCACTCAGTGAAGGACTGTGGATTTCGTGTTGATAAATGCTTATGGGATTTCACGCTCAGACGTGTGGTATATACTCAGCTGTTCACATAACAAATTGCACTACCATGATTTTGTATATCTCATTGTGATGCCACTGTGAAAAGTGGTGGCACAGTATTGCCACAAATAAATAGCCATGATTATCAGTGTACACATAATGACCAAATGAAAACGAGTATTTGTGGTTTGTGAATGTTACTACTGCAGTACTACCCACCGTATCATTACAACTCCACGACTTTACTCGGTTCATATATTATATTCACGTCATACTTTGCAATCTGTCTTTTACTTGTCATTTTACATGATAAAACAACGCACAAAGAATGGTGCAGAATGGAGAGACTGAGAAGGAAGTAGAGAGCTGTTATTGAGTTTTACGCCAACTTGGGACAAAGAGGATGTTCTGTGGACTGCTAAAACCAGAGGTTTATTGATTTACAAATCTGATTCGCTCACGCAGTGCCGGTGGAATGTCAATGGGCCTCTGCTACCAGTTTATAACAGCAAATATATATCTGCATGTGATATATAGAATTAAATCGAATATCCTAGTGACGGAATTATTCATTAATACGTATGTGTTGGAATTCAACATTATTATCGTTATAACAATGCATATGATGGATAATCCAAGTATTATCGCTTCAGTGGCTAAAGTCAATAGCTAAATCACTTGATAACTCGAGTAACCCTCGGGAGTTGTTTCAATATAACGAGCTACAAGACCGTGCGATTAGGCCTTTGCCAGTGCTTAACTCGTTCAACTTAATACTGATGTAGAGAAGGGCGAACGGGCGTGCAATAGTGGGAGTTAGTGGCAACTATAACTGGCCGTCACTAACTTGTCAGGGTTGACGAGCTGCTGATTCATAAGTCAAACCTTGGCACACGCAAACGTGCCAACCAACCTGGCACGTACAGACATCGTAACGCCGACTCATCTAAATCGGCTTCTCAAATTTTCATGCATCTTCCTCGAATATAATCCAACCAACGTTGAAATATCACGGCATCTCAATGCTTATAACGTAGACATGTACATAATCAAACAAATATTACATACGTGTATCTAGCAATGTTTCTTCGGTTCACTCGCTCTTCATCGATCAATCCAACTCTGACACAGTATAGTGCATATTATAGTGAGTTATCGTTGTGAGTCATCATTTATGATTTATTAAACTCTAAGATGTATTATTGATAGTTGATGGATCAAATAATTTTTCATTCGTTTCATTACATTACAAATGCATTATCATAGACAATTGTTTTTACGTAATATCAAAATAATTATGGTTATACGAAACGTTGCATGTAATAAGATTACAGATGAGTAACAAAAATAATATCCGAGGAAAATGAAAAAAGATAAAAGAAAATAATTATAGAATTTTATTGAATTAGGAACGATGATTATTTTATGTATGCAAGGAGTTGCACAGGTCTTGTCAAAATGGATGCCTCGCTTCACTACATTGCAACTCAAGGCGGAGCTCCGAATTTATAAGCTCACTCCATGCACGTCTTGCTAATGTCATTCCGGCACGTCAATACAAAGCATCTACAAACTCCCCGCATTATATATACAAACCTTCAGCTCATTTACACGAAACTTCTTGAACACTCGTGTCTCAAAATTATTCACTAGTCATTGTTTTGTTTGACATTATTGGCAGTGGGATAGAACATGTTTGTGTATCATAATTGCAATAACCTAAAATAATTCAGATCATGATTATTTTCAATTATACATCAAGATTCGTATGTTCATTAACTCAATTATGTTGATGAATTTATCTTCGTTAATTAATCTAGAGAGCTGGTATAGCAAATGAATACATATGCACCTCTCCTTGTGTAAATAATATATTCATTCCTCCTTTTTTTCCTCAGCTTTCAACTTACCTGTACTTTGTTGTTTGATACGAAACAATGAACAACATTCTACATTAAATTCATAAACTAAATAAGACAGAGGTAGTATACCAAGTACAAGAGCCAATGCGATAACTTTGTCACCAGGGAATATAATAGCGTGGTGGTATCATTTCCCCTATCTATATGGGTATGTAGAACACTTTATAAATACCATTGGCATACACACGCATAAACAATACCTATCCGATGATTTACGTGATATCAAAAATATTTCACAATATGGAGTGAAAATTGGATATAAGTTTATTTGTATTCAATGAGCGAATACAAATACCTGTTATCTCACCAAATGTGAACGTGGGAAACAAAAATAAACAAAAGCTCTCATCCTTTGTTGGAATGAACAATTACTGAAAGAACATTGGCATTAAGGAGAAAAAAGGGCCCACAACGCAATGAGAAGACAAAGAACAACGGCATCCACAAAAACAAAAACCGAGGTGCAATGTGAAAAGAGAATTGGACGGGCGTTACAGAAAGAGAACCGTACTTTGTTTCGGATTTTCGATATACCAAACGGATTGGCGTTCCAGTGATTTTTTCATTTTCACGTTTTTCAGTTGTCTGTGCTCGCCACGCTCGTTAATTAGAATCCAACAGTGAATTGCATTCAATTGGGTCTATCGCGAAATAATGCGTCACCACGTCATCAAAGCGACTACATGGGAAGTAAAAAATTTTTACTCCTCCATTTTGATAGAGTGGAATGTCATACAAATATATATTCAGTGATAAAGCAGTACTGAAAAAGAAAAACATGCGTGGCAGAATTCATACTCGACACCATTGTACTTTATTAATATTCAATTTGAATGGTATTCCTTTGAAGAGTTACCCAGAATCATCCCATCATTGAGTTGGAAGTATTTTCATATCTACATATGAGATTGATATAATTGGAGTTCCAATGGTGAACAACCAACATCGAACTTTTTTTTTTCAACGATGATAATACAAGTTTCTGGATGCATTGTGTACATCGAAATTGGCCTGATGCACAACAATAGGGATGTAAATAAACAGAGCTTATTACGATCTCAGTGGTACAATGGATGGTGTATTTCGCCGAGTGCGTGCACACAATTGATGATAATACACGTTGCATAGATAAAGACACGGTCGATAGAACTACTGACAGGATTGAACGAGAGTTTCAGAATTATGTTCAAGCGAAATAGTTTTAACAAACGCATCGCGCATCATACATTTATAAACCGTATATGTACTTTCTGAATTCATTGAATTTTGATGAAATGATAATGCCTGTTGCTTTGTTCTGCGCTTCATTATATTTGTTTGTTAATTCAAACTATGTGGTAGCGATGGTTATCGATTTGTTCATCTCTAACATATATTTCTGCACACCTGTAGCTGCATAGCTTCAGATTAGAGAAACATATTGGCAATATGTTAATACTACGTCTGAATAATGCGCGATGTTTGTCCAATATTCTTTGCAAAGTATACAAAATATTTTCTGATACTTATAATATTTACCATAATTCTCGTTCCACATGCAAAATGTTTTATTGATATTCTTTGTTTATGAAATATTTTGCATGCAAAAACAAAATTATTTTAACTGCATTTATATACTGACAAAATATTATTTTCAGTGAATATTTAAATGGAAAGAGTTGAGGGCCGGAGGTAAAAGACTGTTGGAACGTGTGCGCGGAAGAGGTTTGTTTGATGATTAACAGGGCGTGTGAAAGCTTGCGTGATATTCAACTGCACGTTGATGGCTCACTATTCACCTTGACAACATTATTTCCGAGTAAACTGAATGACAGAATTGAACGAGATTCGAAAATATGGTTGAATAATTGTAAAAGACTATTCCAACATTTATTCATGAAAAATAATCACAGTGGTACGTGTACATACATGGATATTCACTCATATATTTCATGAATAAAAACTCACATGTTATTTCAATATAAATACGTTGCTTGAAGATACATCCGGATGAGTGTTGAGTAGTTTAAAGTGCTCATCTGTAGTTATATATAAATTCCCGATTAAAACGTGAATGCAAAATGTTCGACATGGAAAACTAATAAAGTTTTCACTCCAATTATAATAGATTTCAAAATGTATCACGCCCGTTTACTTCATATTTCATTTGAATATTCAACCATGGATTATTATAATGATCGAGCAATATTTCATCAATAATAAATAACAATTAGAACGTCAATAAGGGAGAAGATGCTGTGCACACATCCCAAGACTCATTTCTTTTGATTGTGTAGACACTCATCCCGATACGATGAGAATACCCCACCTTACCAGCGTTTTACTATACGTTCGTCTTAGCACCACATGCCACAACCACATATCAGTCGCATCCTAACAATCTTACAGCGCTATGTGCGGCTATAAAACATCAAGTCGATCCGTCGATAAACTATAAATATTCAGCTTAATGGTGGCTGTAAAACAACATTGAAACAAGTGACATTGTTTGATGAGTATTTGCATATTCAAAGATACGGCTATTGTAATTAACCGTGTTATGTTAATTGGACATTTCTGATTAATTTGAATTTATATAAATTTTGCGCGACACTGAGTTTTATGTGCCATAAATATCCAAGATGTTATTTGTGAAGAGTGTGCTGTAATAACTGTTACTCAGCGAATATCATAACAAACATCAATGACTATTGTGAAGGGTGACAGGCGAGAACGAGACTTGAGAAAAAGATGAATAATCCAATTATTCAAGGATTATATTATTATTTGTTGATTGTTTCTTTGAAGGGTCTTCTGCAAACTTTAAGGCTGTATCCTGGACTACCACAAGATCTTGTTAGATGTACTGATATTCAGGTAAGTGAGCTTATTTGAAATAAACGAAGAGAAGAATTTCATTAAAATTTTAAAAAGTCTATTCGCTGAAAGTTTCTTCCAGTCGATAAGTTTTAGTGGTGCTTGACACGAGTTAAATGATGAAAATTTTCCAAAAGAGATCCTTTCTTCACCGTCTCGAATCTTCAGTGTCCGTTATAGTACGTGCACCAGAGGGCCTCCGTTTCAGTTACAAACGCGCGCTCACACCTCTCGTACAAGAGAATTTCGATGAGTCAGCACTAATAAATCGAACGATTTACGATTAGTCGGGCAAATCGTGGAGCATGAGATTCCTATGGGAGTGACGCATAGATTTATTCTCAGATTCTCACCTACCAATGATACTTATATTCACTGTGACTAGACAAAATACTTTGACTCATTTGAAATGATATATTTCGTCGTTTGAAGTACATCAATAGAATTGCGATGGAATTGATGCGAGAAACTATAAACAAGAAGAAAGTTCTGTGTATAAATTATGGTCAATATCGCAGATGATAACATAGACTGAAAATTTTATCACACTTTTGTAAATCATAAGGAAGAAAAAAATATAATAAATCCTCTCAAAGTTTCTATTTTCACTTTATCATAATCTTCCTTTTTTGTTTTTTTTCTACGTGAAACTTTGCTTATTTAATAGGAGAAAAATTTATTAAGTTTGTGTCAAGGTTTTTTTTTTTAATAATTTCGTATAAGAGAATATTATAGGTTTATTCCATTTTGAATTTTAAATATCCGACACAGTATACAACTTGACGTTTCTCACGGGGTAAATATATATACAATAGTTTGAATGCGCAACGGGTGTTTGAATTTAAGTGTGCGTTATGAAATGAAACACTGAATTACAATGACAGGCAAATAATGTTCCATATAGCGTGACGAATTAATAATTGAAAAGCATAATTTACTCATAATAAGATCATTTTCGTTCTATAGAATTGGGTGTGCTGCATAAATGAATAATATTAGCTTTACGTAATACAGGGTAGTAGCGAATGTTTGGTTATGTCTGAATAGAATCGATGAACGTCATTGAGTGGAACAAACAATTGACAGAGAATTACAGCTCAATAATAATAATTACATGTGCTAAACTCGATACCATTGTGAATTCTCACACTCGATGAATATATAACACATAACAACAAATATTATTCTTCACGTATATTAAATCTTCGGATATCCCCTCGAGGTATCGTCGACAATTCAGTGCACGAGTGCACAATGCGGGAATGCCGATCAACAATCGATTAAAGTCTCGCGAAATTTACGGGGTCATTTCCGTTAATCTTACCAGTTCTTTTCTTCTACCAACTAACGATTTCAACTGCTCGGATATTTATACAAGTTTCCATGTATGCATTATAAAACGCTAAAATCAATTCGCTGCAATTTTATACAACGCTCTTCGGTGTTATTTTTCACGATAAAATGTTTGATGCTTTGAATACACGTTGAGATGATTTTCTCTGGCAAATGGACGGTAAATCAGGATTTATGAACAAGAATTATAACCCGAGGCTATTTCGCGCTACCATTTCGTGTTCCATACATTTATTTTCTTGTCGCAATGACCCGAGGCGCTCGTTACACGACCCAGAACGCTATATATTTTTTTTTTTTCCCATTTATATTTATCACTTGCAGCTTCACGTGATGATTAACCATTGAAATTATTGCAGCACCATATTCTATTCGTTCAATTCATTTATCGTACAGTTCAAATAGCAATATGGTTATTTTTTGTTTATGAAAGTTCATCAACAATATACAAAGTTTCAAGTTTGAATCGTGCCAAATCGAGTTTCGTGCCCAACACCGTGAAACCTATAACAAGCCGTTAATCACGCGATGCAGCCCCGAAGTTTGCTTAGTCTGACTGCCAATTAGCAGAAGACATAATCGTATATATTGCTGTTTGTGACACGTGATCGTTAAGCAATTGAACTGGTCTTCTATTGGGTGGTCGTGAATTTAATCATTTTTTTTTGTTTCTTCCATCTTGAAATTCACATACAACTTATACAATATAAGTATTATATTTCAGTATTGATTATTTGAGTTTCAATATATTCAAGCAAGAAATTTTCCTTACGATGCTGTACCTCTTCAACGTCCAGTCAATATCTATAAAAGTTGTTTACTATCGTCATATATGAATATCGATAACTTATATCAGGAAATTGGGTTGCTGCTGGCCAGAAGACGTGCCGGAAGTTCGTTAACCGAGTTGATGGGACAAAATTGAACAAATATATGCATAAAATTAATATTCAGTTTATTGTTCAATCAGATGTTGTGGTAATATTGACCAAAACTTTTGTGGAAATTCAACTGTTTACAGAATAAATACCCACTGACTTTAATTTACTAATTAACGTAACGAAATTACATAAAATTAAACACAGAAAAGACAACAAATCAATTTAATTAAAGTTGTACCTTGCATTCTTGATGTGTTTGCTTTTTATTAAGTATCATAGATACAGACATAACCTGAAAAATACTGTAGTTGAATGCGTGCCCGAAATTTTGAAATTCTACCCAGGCAACCATTCATACTAATAACAAGAATAAAAATTGAAGAGTCTCATTGGCGAGCTCTCAAATAATAACAAAGTTGCAGCTGTAATGAGGAGGAAGTGAGACGGAAATTTTGAACCTCAGTATTATAGAGCATCATTATTGGAGGGTTCGCCCGATCATTATCTGGCTTGATATTACAGGCGTGAAAATTGGATGGTTCGATGATCGATAAAGATGGCAAAACACATGACCACACTGCTGGCACATTGGGAAATAATAAAAAGAATAAATCCACGGATTATTATGATCTTCGAAATGAGTGGATAAAAATACCAACACAATTATATCGAAGCAGGCGGAGCGACATTCTAAACATATATATTCTCTTCGATATCTAATAATAATAATGATGATATTGTGGTTCACTGATTATCCAACGATTTTCTGCACTTTGATGAAATACAGATAATATATAGCTGCGTGAAAAAAATATTTCCGATGAGAGATAGGAAATTCCAATAATTGAAAATAAATAGATTCTAAAGAATTTGATTGAATTCGCAGAATAAACGATGAAAATTTAATAGATATGTTGATAGTTCAAGTATTCACTGTTTATTGATTACATTTATTTCCACTTTAGTTCTTTCCGGAGCATTCAGGATCAGGTGATTACGATTCATTCGAAGGCTCTGGATACATAGGCATTGACAAGGTAGCAATGCTCGTTATGAACTGCTTTGATCCGTGTAAATTAACCCTAATTAATCATTAAAGTTTAAGATGCTTGGCGAACATGGATTTCATCCGCTATAAACCACGCAATAATTCTATCCTTTGTGACTAATTATTCCTAACTAATCTGAGATTTCGCATTTCACTTGAGCTTATATGTCAATACGTCAATAAGAATGTTAATAATAGAAAAGCATTAAAATTTCAATTCGCTTTAAACGATCTAATCAATTATTCTCAATTATGTAGAACAGTACGTCAGTGAATATAACCCACGAAAATCGAATCAAATCACAATGTCACATCCAGAAATTTGATTGGATATAATATATCTAGCTATCAGCTTTAAAGCACTCACTCGGATAATAAATTCAACCTCATTTGCTGCACATAATATATATGTATAGAGTACTTTTCCGTCGATACGAAAATCCGCATCTCGACTGGTACTTATAATGAAAAGGAACTGTAAATTCAGCTTTTTTTTTAATTGAAAAAGTTTTGTTTTCACGTAAAGTTTTAAGATACAGTCTGTTAAATTCCAAAGACATCGTAGTACGCCAAGTTCATTTAATTTTGGTGATAAAGACAGGGAACCGACCACGAGTCCCTATATATATTTCGTAAACCATATACCGCCAAAACTTTGTCTCAAGTGGGCAACGTCTAATTATCGGTGTGCCTGTCATCCACGTCGTTGTGCGGGTATGTTCACCAAATCCCGTAACAAGAGCTAGTTTCTACTCGTACCTACTACAGACTTCGTGTCCGATTAACCATAGAATACGTATCGAAGTTTACCAATTACAAACTGGATTAAATTCATTTGATTCGATATGTTGAAATATAATACAGAAAATTCATATGGTTATAATCAACCATACTATTTTCATCAAGTCGTTGGACCACTAATGAATCATTATGTCGAATCGTTAAACTCGTTAAGCACGCGACCAATCAACACCAATATCAACGATGTTACGTCCGAGATGAAAGGAACCAATTGCAATGACGACCAAACACTAACCAACTACAACATTTCCTATTACCGATTCGCAGTAATCCAAGCATCAAATCGACATTCGAAATTGCTGCAGTTCGCACCCAATAAATACGCTTGATACACATGACACTGCGATTATCGAATTTGTGAGTATCGAACGTCTAGAAAGGGGATGATCGATCGTATATATCTATGTACATACATGAGTAATCAAGTGCATCATCTGCATCCACATTTCATTGAGTAAATTGTCAATGCTTTTTCATCAACAATTCATTAAAATCAATTTTGCATTCACAATAACGAAGTTTAAAATACATTCAGTAGTACGATTATAATTAAATCACAATTGTCAATGAATCTGAACCCTCCTATAGTGAAAGGATTGATAACGTATTTTGTCAAATTACTATATAGAATGGAACATGATAGTAATTAATCATATCATTCTTAGTTAGAGATGAAAAAAAATGGAAAACTCAGGATGTAATTTTTTTTTTCTTTTACGTAGACAGATTGATATATGGCGTAGAAATTGAATCCTCAGGTGACAATCTCACCGCAAAGTAATCAATGCTGCGAGTAATTATTGAAAAATACTTAATACTACTAACTACACTCACATATATATGAATGGCAACATGCCACCTGAGTGACACATACATTATCAATCTTCGTAGTTATCCAACTTTTAAACCAAGCGAACTTTCATATCAATTAATTGAAAAAATTTCTTCTCCTGTTCATCTTGGAAACTACCATACACTAATTTCCGAACAAGAACCACCTGCTCAAAATATATTATCTTATCGCGTATAATAACTTCATAATTACTCCTCTAGTCATCTAACACAGAGGATGCCCGCAGGCGAAATTCTGCAACTTGACTACACAACTATGTTGACGCATTAGCTTTACTAAAAGCAATTCATGTGAATTAATTGTGCATTTAGATCATTTTAACGGCAATGCTCCGAGAATTTTTACAGTAATTCTTTCGATCCTCCAAATGCTTTTGCTAATTGAACGGAAAATTAACAATTTGATTGGGCATGATGCCAATTTTCTTGAAATATCATCAATAATATAGATTGATGAGTTTCTAATAGGAATACGTTTGAAATATTTTAGATCCCTCGTGTCGATGATGATGAACAGAATGAGAGCAATCCACCGCCATTTATCACACCACCGCCACCAAATCCGCACGGTGAGTTCAGTTAACAAAAAAAAAATTCATCATCGAGCACAAGATTTATAGTCCAAATATTCCCCAATATAGTTACAGGGTTAAAAGGTGAAAAGGGAGATAAGGGTGACAAAGGTGAGAGTATCCGTGGTCCACCAGGTCCACCTGGGCCATCAGGAGGTATCGATGATTTTAATGATGAGGTATGTAATAAGTGTCAATTATTAATATATATTTTTATGCAATTTGTGCAATAATTCAATCAGAGTGGAACGTCAAACTTTTTCTTTTGCTATAGGATTGGCCATCGAAATCACTGCAAAGATCAGCGGGGATGAAAGGCGAGCCAGGTGAATGTACTTGTAATGCAACCACATTGATGACAAGTTTTCTAATGCCAAAGATGATTGCCGGACCAAAGGGTGAGCCTGGAATTATTGGCAAAGAGGGAAAACAAGGACAAATGGGACGAACAGTGGGTCATTGTGAAATGTTGATACATCTAATTATGTGTTGAAGAGTTGTTTAAATTAATTTTCAACTGCAGGGCGCGGCTGGACCGCCTGGCGAGCGTGGTCCAGGAGGGCCAAGTGGGCCGAAAGGTGACAAAGGAGATCTAGGTGTAACAGGACCGGAAGGACCGCAAGGCCAAAAGGGTGATCCAGGTAGAGACGGAATCGCAGGTGAAAAAGGCGACATTGGGCCGCCAGGACCACCAGGAAAATCCGATGAATTTTCATCCCATGATGTAAGCATAGAAAATTCCTAAAAACCGTTATTCTACATTATAAATACGGAATTCGTTGACTGAAAACTGTTATATGGAGCATGTTCGTCGTGGAAGAATTGATAAATGCATACCAAATATTTCTCGGAGTGGATACACCCTTTTCTCTATTCGACTGTCAACTCTCGTCGTTCATTTTTATTCCTTTCTTACTACTTGGCCTCCATTTCTTCTTCACTATCATTCTTCTTCTTCTGTATCAGTACAAAAATCTCAACAATGTCATGGAAAAAAAAAATAATAAGAAAATAAAGAGAATGATGTACTGCAAAAAAACAAAGTGTGCCAGTGTCCATACAAATGTGTACTAGGATAGTACAACAGGCATTATTCATGATATATGCATTTTATCATAATCATTATCAATTGAGATGCCGCAGTATATCCAAAGACATTCTTTGAATAGTTGTTAACTGAAAAATTCAATAATAAATCATTTAAAAAAATTCGATGGGCTGATGGGATTGCGCGGTCCAATAAATACAATTACATTATCCCACGATGTTTCTATAGGACACGGGATTGTTACCGTTCTCTCTGCGATCGGATATCGAACTGGTCAGTTCACGCAACCGGAAATAGGTAGTGTGCGGAGCATTGTCTTACACTGACATGCCCAATGCACATGTGTGGAAAGAAGCACTGCTATTTCCCCTGAGGATAGAGAAACCAATTTCTTGGCTGCCTACTGCATGCCTACAGTAGCATCAGGTGAAGAGTAACGGGGTGTAAAAGTCGTCGAAGGGGCAAAAGCGCAAGGGATAGGAGGACAAAACGGGTCGCAAATAGAGTGAACATTGTGCAGTTAGAAAGAGACGGGCAGCAAGAAAAAAATGAGAAAGAAAGCAGAACGGTGGAAGAATAGAAAAGAGATAGAAAGAGTTGGACTTGGAAAGATTCGATGCCATGTCGAGAGGAAAACGAGTAAAGCACCGGCTCTTCCTTCAGGCTTGGCACGAAACTTTAGAAACTCTCGGGTCGTTAGCTTTTCATGGATTTACAAAAATTCTGATTCTTGTCTTCCGCCAGCCACCTGCTTCTCCTCTCGCTTCGTTCATGCAACATAGTTTAAGTTGCCCTTTTGTTAAATATCTAAGCCTGAAAGTCAACTCATTTGGATCACAATTGTTCACCTCTCAAACTTGAAACAAAATTCATAATGAGCAACTGTCGAACGGTCTGTTATATTGTTAAACTAGATAACTTCTCACGTTTATTTAACCGCACACCAATACTTTCCAAGCGTGAGAGTTGCATTTAATTCAAATTGGAAAAATTTATCAGTGATTTATGCTCCCGCAAATTCGGACAGATAATTATATTAATTATAATTGCTTTAGTTATATCGTTAAATTAATTTCTGATCGCCTGTAAAATTCACATGCAGTCAATTTGGATTCCGCGTGGCATTCCACGAGTAAGTACCAATATAGCTATTGAATAATCAATAATAAAAGCCGACAAATGCACTATTACGTTTTATATTGTTCATTTAAAAACGCAAATGTGTAAATAAAAAATTTTTATCGCTCCCATAATAGGATGGAATCACGATGCGACCAGGATTACCGGGTGAAAAAGGCGCTGCTGGTGTCCCAGGTACTCCTGGACCAAGAGGTGACACTGGTATAACAGGAGCGAAGGGAATGAGAGGCGAAACAGGTCTCAAAGGCACAAAGGGCGATCATGGTAAAGAGGGTGGTCGTGGAATTCAAGGTTTCAAGGGTGAACCGGGTGCGCCCGGAACACCAGGAGTACCTGGTACCCCTGGTGAGAACGGCACGCCAGCCGAGAAAGGTGATAAAGGCGACCTAGGTCCAGAAGGGAAACAAGGACCACCAGGTCCACCCGGCCCTACTTCAACTGGTGGATCCGCTAAAAGTGTATCAGGTTGAGTATTATTCTCATCATTATACGCCCGGAGGCCTAATTGATTTAATCTGAAATAATTGTCCAATAGGTTTTGAGAGTAAAAGCGAAAAGGGTGAACCCGGTCCGCGTGGATACAAGGGTGAACTCGGCATGAAAGGAGAAAAAGGCAATAGGGGCGATACGGGACCGAGCGGAGTGCCTGGTGTTAATGGTGCTCAAGGTCCTCAAGGAGATAAAGGTGAACCGGGGAAAGATAGCGTAGCAATACCTGGTATACCAGGATCTAAAGGCGAGCGTGGAGAGCGAGGTCCACCAGGCGTGACAGCATTCGCTGGTACTGCGGATTACGTTACGATCAAAGGAGAAAAAGGTAGTGACGGTAAGAGAGGAAGACGAGGTCGGCCTGGCCCCCCCGGGCCCATGGGACCACCCGGAAAGTCTGGAATTGCAGGGGAAATAGGTCTTCCAGGGTGGCCGGTGAATAATTCAACTTATTTTTCCGTATTAAAAATCCAATATGCTTTTTTAAATTGCGCCACATCGATTATATAACATTCCGATGTTAAAATAAATTTTTGTTCTTAATGCCGCATAAATAGGTAAATCCCCATAAGGTGGGCAAATGAGGGATGACAATTTCATAATATAATATGTTATTATTACATTATATACATAAAAATATACATGATATTGACATGTATATTATTTCATTAGGGCCGTGCTGGTCCACCTGGTATACCTGGAGGTGCAGGTCCAGTGGGACCAAAAGGTGATAAAGGCGATTCAGTTTCACTCCAAGGAATCGCAAATGCCGTAAGTTCACACGAAATTTTCTACGTTTTTCTGTAGATTGAATAAAATTCTTATAGTCACATGAAAAACAAATGTATTAGTTACATTTGTCATTTTAAACCGAATTTCACAATTTTCATGGAGCTAAAGAAAAATATCCTATGAAATACGCATAGCTTCATTCGAGGTGTATTTTGCATTCGATGCGACTCATTCCGCACGACGACTTTCAAAGAACTCAGCTGAGTGGAATGGAAATGCCCGACGGGTGCGACAAGCATAATTACTAGTAGAAATGCAAGAGAATTTCTAGTTTGCTCATAATTTTGCTTTCTCGTGTATAAAAGAGTAGTATATACCCAATATTTATAGAGAAAATACGTTTTACGTCGTATAATTTCAAATATCTAATTACGAACAAGAACAAAAGAGTAGAATACTAAATCCAAACTTTGCAGATAAAAGGAGAGAAAGGAGCTGATGGATTTCCAGGAAGTCCAGGAATGCCTGGTAGAGATGGTCCGAGAGGACAAGCTGGTCCTCCTGGACCACCGGGCCCCCCGGGTTTGTCATTAATTGGTCAAAAAGGCGAACCTGGAGTTGGAAGAAGTCATCCATTCGGTGAAAAAGATTATTACGGCTCGCGTCAAGGTATTTAATACATTTGATATTATTCTGAATCAAATTCCTAACGAGAATGTACAAATTCTAACTGATAATACGCTGCAAGGAGTCAGAAGTAGTCTCGATGAATTAAAAGTTATTCAAGAGTTAAAACAGTTGAAGGAATTAAAAGAACACTTAGGTGAGATAGTGGCAACTAGAAATATTTTCACATGAAATAACGAGTATACAATTATCATAATTTTTTCTTTTCATCTTCATTTTTCCGTTGATAAATGATATATATATTTATGGTATGACAGGAACGGGTGCTACAGTGACGAGAGGACCTCACGAGAGTGCAACGCGAATCGTGCCAGGTGCTGTGACATTCCAAAACACTGAAGCGATGACGAAGGTACAATATACATCAATTAACACGGAATGCTTTGACGTTTGTAATCACAAGACATTATATTCTTAATTATAGATGTCAAGTGTCAGTCCAGTGGGGACACTCGCCTATATAATCGACGAGGAAGCATTGTTAGTGCGAGTGAATAATGGATGGCAATACATAGCTGTAAGTAGTTGAACGATAATAAAGAATAAGAATGTCATTTCAATTGATTTCATAAAAACAAAAATGAGTCGTATTAAATTTATCAGCTTGGTACTTTATTACCAATATCTACTGCCGCACCGCCAACTACAATCCCACCGCCAGCTAATCCACCACTAGAAGCATCCAATCTTATCAATCAAATACCAATAAAAGCCGATGGCATAGGGGTAAGCATGTATATTATTTTGACTTTCATATCCATTTAATGAAATACGATTCATATAAAAGTGATACGATTTATACATGATTTGTGCTGCAGTGGTATCCGAAAAAGGTAAAATTTACTTGTCTATGTCAATAATGTTATATATCTGAGCATGAAATTGATATCAATAATAATTTGCTGTCCAAAGTGACCATAAAATGAAATATATACGAATGAGTATATATATATATGTGTATTTATATATAAATAGTTTTGATATCTGACATTGCAGTTACGTATGGCTGCACTGAATGAACCCACTACTGGTGATATGCATGGTTTAAGCGGGGCCGATTACGCCTGTTATCGACAGGCGAAACGAGCAGGTTTACGGGGAACTTTTCGAGCATTTCTCAGTTCAAGAGTACAAAATGTCGATAGCATTGTTCGATTAGGTGATAGAGATTTACCAATAGTAAATATTAAAGGTGATGTACTCTTCAATTCATGGAAGGAGATATTCAACGGAAATGGTGCATATTTTTCACAAAATCCACGAATCTACAGTTTCAATGGGAAAAATATACTCACTGATTTAACATGGTATATATTATTCTTCACGATTATATATAAGAATAGACAAATGGTGGATAGTTTAATGAATATTACCTTTTTTACCGTAAATTGCAACATTTTTCAGGCCTGAAAAGATTGTTTGGCACGGTTCCCACAAGCTTGGTGACCGTGCAATGGATACATACTGCGATGCTTGGAACTCTGGAAATTCTGATCGTTATGGATTGGGATCACCGATCACAAGAGGACGTTTGTTGGAGCAGGCCCGTTATTCTTGCGATAAAAAGTTTGCTTTATTATGCATAGAGGTGACCAGCGAATTGGTTAGAAGACGAAGAAGTTTAGAAAATACTAATAGAATGAGCCAACATGACGATTTATCAGAAGATGAATATCAAGAATATCTCGATGACACTTTTAGAGATTAATTCAATACTATTATATCATAACTGAATTAGAAATGAATCAAGTTGCCATCCCCAATTTCGGCCATATCAGTATCAAGTTCTTATACTCCATCAAAGAGATATTCGTGAGTACTCGTGTGAATGTATTATCATCATTCCTCAAAATACAAATTAATAAGCGTCGCTTTGAAGCCAAGTGTTGAGAATTCTATTGAAAAGACTGAAACCTTCAAAGTTTGGTTCGGCATACATCCACATCCCTTATATCATGACTTGTATAATCCCATTCATTTTATCAATGCACGATGATTCGCCATGGCGAAATATTGAATTTCTCAGAGGCATAACTGGTATGATTGTGTTGAGCAAAATGGTTTTGTCTTCGTAAAAATTTTGTGTTTAAAAATACTTATAAATGTAATTGTGAAATATTGTAAAATTCCGTGAATTCCAAATAGTTCAATCTAATATCGTCATTCTCGAATCTAGCTCTAATAATATGTGTGCGCGCAAAATATATTTATGTTTGGGTACTGCCATTTTTATGTAAAATAACCGTGAGTATGACAAACAATTTTCCAATTTGTGTAAGAATAGGATGTATGTTTAAAGAAAAATTAAGTGTTGATAATGTCTCTTTGTCTTTGACACACCGCGGTATCTATACGCCAACGGTATTCGATGCTAAACATGATCGTACATAAAAATAATCAACATCTTCTGGAATGAAACAAAGTCAAATGAATGCATAAATTGTTATCGCCCAATTTCATTATGTAAACGGAATATTTGCGAGAAATATCATGATAATTCTAATTTAATATTGTTTGCACCAGACGCAATTAAGTTGAGAGGTTTTATATTATTTATACACTTTATTAATGTCTTTCTGAATAAAAGATAATCGAATTTGAGTCGTTTAAATTTGTCTATAATTTTATTTTGTCATAAAAATAACTGTGAAACTGTAAATTTCTTATAACATAGAATTGAGGATATCTGGTTCGAATGGAAATATAAAATTATTCTATTTCAAACTCTAGAATTAAGATTTCAATACTGCGACAGCGTCAGTTAGATTTAAACCTTCTAGTATGTATGCAAGATTCTCAACCGAAGCATCTTCATCAGCCTCGGCCCAAATTTCCAACATTGTTTTACACTGATCGAACTGCGTTGGTTTTCCTCGAAAGAAAGCAATCTGCAAATAAAGTAACCCGATAAAGATTTTTATTTTCATTGAAAATTTATTCATATATCCATACCTCATTTTGTGCATATCCAAGTTTTGTCGCCAATTTTTCCCAATCACCTTTCAGTACTTCCGAGAGTTTAGAAATCAGTTCTACACTGACAGGATTCAATTTTCCAGCTTTATTATCAACATTTTCTGAGTCCACCTGATCGGATTCTTGTTTCAATACATCGTCACTGAACTCCTGTTCATTTGAGTCGGGCGGTGGCGTCTCCTCTGCCTCAACTTTTATATCCGTTTGGAGTTGCTATAAATTTTTCACATCGATATTAATCATCAAAACAATGACAAAAATATCAAATTCTTTATTTAATATAAAAAATCTTACCGGTCGATCTTTAGCGATTTTTTTTATCATAGTCTCAAGATATTCAGGCAATTTATTGATTGGATAATTTCCATGAACAAAGAAATGGGGACTGCGTCTAGCTAACAATCGTAATGCTCTCCATCCAAAATTACCATCATTGACTTTTCTAAAACATTGAGTAATAACGTAATTATCAATAACACCATCGTATAAGAGCAAATAACTTTCAACTCACTTGTATTCATCATCAACCATCGCAGCAGGATCCAATTGCATTATGGCTTCCTCAAAATATGTTTCTAAAGATGGTAAAAAGTCGCGATCCTTTGATTTGCACGCTTCCAAATTATTGGGACAAACGTTCCACAATTTTGTGAGCTCGGGACTGACAAACAATAATAACGAATCATTCATCACGTAGTTTTTGTTCGAATTATAATGATTAATGTTTGAAAGATCGAGTAACGAGACTCACTTGCCCATTTGAAACTTTCCAACGGACTGGGCATCACGAATCACATCACCAATGCGTCGTTTCAGTCTCTTTGGCTTCCTCGGTTCATCATTTTCACCAGACTCTTGTGCCGGTCTCTTGAATGCGGGGCAACCATCATTTTTCCATGCATTCCAATGTTCTTCACGTTTCAAGATATTTCTAACAGTCTCTGCAAAAGCACGACCATCTGGCGGTGTCTCAATCAATAATGCATACACTTGATCTGTTACGGTTTTTACATAATCCACTTGATCAGGTTTTAATTCATGAGTCTCTCTGAAACAAATTGAAATAAATTATTGTTTTGTATTGGATGACATCTCAATCAATACTATTCTTCGTATAATTATCCTTCCAGTGACTCACGCTTTAAACTTAACAGTACTATTGAGATATTGGAACAGAATTAAAAATTGGAGTAACACATATCGACGAAAGTTTGAATCAGACAATTGTAATTCAAGTAATTTTTGATTGGTAAGATATTTTGCAAAGTAATGAGTCTCCTTGTAAGCAGTCTCCATCGTTGAATCCTTTTTCGCTTCATTTGTTACACATGTACGTTGTTCTTCTAATTTGAATGATGAAAATGCAGAAAGCACACTGGTTGCATGCTATCAATAAACAGATGAAAATAAACTTCCAATAGCTTTTGAATTCAGATATAGTGAATACAATGTTCGTCTACTTACCGCAGAAAAAACTTTCCAGTGCATTTTATTGTAACATTGATTGGGATTGCGAAAAAAGTCTTGCAGAGCCCAAAACTTTCGATACAAATTATAATCAATTTGTATTTTGTTCTCAATTTTACCATCTTCCTCCATTGGCTCAGGTAAATTTTCCTCAGCTTTTTCATCACCAAAAACCGTATGATTGTCCAAATTGAATTCACTAACAATATTCAACCCGGATCTCTCCGAGAATGGAAAAAATTTAGCAAGGAATAAAAGAATTCTACCGCAAAAAACGGTTTGCTGTGAGCGTGACAATCGTCGCAATAAATCATTGCACATCCTCAATAGATTATTTTTGCAAGCACTGAAAAATATATCTTCTTTCCACACCGCGACATTATCCTCGACAAAAGTAAATAGTATTTCACATTTGTCCAAAGTCATTGCATCAAATATATCACTCAATAGCATAACAGGCATACTGGCAGTAGCCAAATCTTTTCTGCAAAGTTCAATTGTAATCGTTATGTATGATTCAAGTGCCGCTACATTGTCCGGCGTGTGTTCACTGAGAATAACCAATAATCTGTCGCGTAAAGCTTGATCAATAGCTGCTTTTCTATCTGCTTCATTTGAACATGCCTCTGCACATTTTTTCTGAAAAGTCGTGACGTCCGACGACTTCAAACATTGCTGTACAAAGTCCTGGAAAACACATAGTACATATTTTTGTTTATTATTAACAACATAACCTCAAAAAGATATTTGATTAAAAAAAAGTATTGCAAGATGGTACTCACGCTGTAATCATTTCTTAATGCTTCAAACAATGCCATGGTTACAATATATCTTTTCTACATAAACATTTATCGTTATGAAAATTTCTTTCATATAAAAATTTCTCTTATAAAAAATGCATCGGATGAAGTCGAAATCAGTCGGAATAACATGTGAGATTACAAAATAATCGAACTTGAAATATCTCAAAAAATGACATTTCGAGCGATACTAATAACACTGCTATGAATTCTGAACATGGTATAGTGTGGTAATAGCCATAATCTTGTTGTGAATTCAGGAGAGCACTTCGCAGGATTCGTCAAGTACCGTCAGGAATTCAAATTGCCAATCTCCACCGAGAGTGAGCACCACATACATGTGCATTTCCTTGAGCGCGCATTTTCAAATATAAATTAAATATATGATTAAAATCGCAACAGCATAAACACCGCTCACAGTATAATGCTATCTAGGTCTAGGAATACAGTCCCAAAGCGAGAAAAATCATATTGGATCAGATAATCACATTCCACAGCTATTTAATCTTTTCAAACATCATCGATTTTTGAATTGAAATTCAATGCAAACCAATACAAAATAATAACAAATTTTCTTGCATACGTGAATAATAATAAACTGATTTTTCTGTCGATAATACAGCGACGTCACTCCGACATGACGTGTTATTTTCAGTCGATAAGACAAACATACAAAACCAAATTTAATATCAGTTAATATAAATAAAAATGAAGAGGGCAGCAGTTGATGTATTATCCGAATTAAATAATTATCGACGCATGCCCAAGCGCCATTAAACACAATACTTCCGCATGGCGGACAATGACCTATCCAGATATTTGCTTAATAATTAAAAAATATCATCTACCGTACAAATAATAAAGAACAATTGAAAAACAGCATTGAAATAATAAATGTCATAATAAATGATTTGCACCAAAGTGATTTTGAAAGTCGTGTACAATAAATACCAATTATGTGTTAAGAAATAATATATATCGCGCGAATAAAAATTCTTTCTCCCTGGAAAGTGCGCCGGTGCGCATTAACACACTGCGCATATTCTTGTTTTGCTCGGAATATTCGGAGAGTGATCGGAGCCAAACGAATGAACACGAAGTATATGAAGACACGGAGCATGGCGCGGTCTGTGCGGTTGTAGTAAACAACTTGTGTCGAGTTGTGTATAAGAATTTAGTGTATCGCAAAATTGCCGTATTAATGTTTATATTACATTATAATTTACTGTCATAAAAGTTTTTATACACTGTATAAATTGTTTTGACATTAATTTTATGTCGGATAATAAGTGGTCTTGATGTTTTATTCGAGCAGTATGTATGTCGATTGAGTTTGGCGTGGAATTTTTGGAACACGCTGTGGCGTGCTGTGGTTTGGTAAGTTAAACTCTTCACAATATATATTCACTTGTAAGTGAACACATCTTCATTTTCACCTCAATGCTTTTTCATCCATTTATATTGTTACCTCACTACTTATCCACACATACAACATTTTACGATTATTTTTATTGTTTCTCTACAGATTTTATTCTTTTTTATAATGTATGGCAAATGGGTAGGATAAATACACTACCTCTGCAACACCTACTTGGGAGATATTTTAAGAACTCAGTTGCCATGATTTACAATATTCTATTATATCTCATCATTTTTCATTAACAATGCCTTTTATATCTCGTTTCTAATTTTTTCATTCGTTGCTTTAACTTCTCTGTATCTATTCATACATTTGTTTTCATTTTCATTATTCATTATTCGTATAGAAATCAACAAACGTTATCGGAGTATTACAACATGTGATATTGATGTTTTATCATCAACGAGTCAAATATTTTCGTATGAATAAAAATAGACGAATATGAATGTAGTTATGTGTTGAATTTACTCTGCAGTGTCATGAAATTTGGTATGCATATATATATAATGAATAGAGACAAAAAAAAAAAAATAGCAAATAAGAGAGTGAAAAAAATCATTATGTAGATGTATCGAGAGAGCGACTGTCGACGTTGTCTTTGGCTGAGAATGCTTGGAAGTGTATTGGTGTATTAAATGTTGATGCCTGCGAGTGTTGTCGTCGTTGTCGTCGTCGTCGTAATGTAGAAGGTTTCAGCTACATATAGAATCCGGATAGTATCGTCGTCATCAATAGAACAAACTTTCTCAAGTGTTCTAGATAGAGACAAAGCCGTCACAAACACTTTGCTCAGTTGGACGCGCGCGTCGTGTGGTTTAAAAATAAATGTTGCTACTATTGATATATGGTTATATATTGAAGATCATTGCACGCGGCCAAAGGTATTTCCCGAAGACTCATGCTGGGCTAAGCGTCGACATCATCATCATGCAGAATAACTGCACCCGAATCCTGTGACTCTTCAATGTATGTTTGAGATGTTAGCAAGAGTCACAAAGTGTCGTCTCGCTGTAGATATATGCTACATGCATTCCAGGATATTTTTGTGTAGTCAATGACCGGCATAGTCTGGCAGTCTCGTCGCAGTTCCTTCTCCACTCCTTTCCTTCACCCTCCCGCCACGATTTCGCCACGATACACATGCATACTCCTTTACCACCGTCCATTCTCTCAGCGCCTATCCCCATACCATCATTTATTCGTGCGCGCCAGTCGGGACCTAGTATAGTGAACGCGCGCGCACACACATACCCTTTTCTTCTTTATTACCTTATATATGCAACGATATTCTATCATCTGTGTGTATGTTCTTCACACGTTTTCGGAATTCATTTCAATGTTTTATAATTAAAGACTTATAAAATGTCGTGTCGAAGAGAACAAATAAATGGAGACCACACACATCAACTTGGACAATTAATAATACAGTAGTGGCCAAAAGTATTTTGATAAGAACAATCATCGGGTATGTTTTATGAGAATAAAAAAGATATTCAATTCAAATTATTTTTAATAAGATTTTCTCAACTATTTTACATGTTTTGGCTACAAAACGTTGAACGATGAGTAATACAGAGCTTGAAATAATTTTGGTGTTTAGTGTGATGACAAAATATTTTTGTGTGTTACTGTGTATATCAATAATTTAATCAGTAACGTTTGAGCATGTATATATGAGAATAAATAACGTCCAATACAATATAATTTTTACAACACTCATAATATACGACGCAATCAATCGCAATAATAAGAAACGGATTATATAATTTTTCAGATTAATCAAATCAATAAATCAATCAATATGATTATTGTCTTTCGGCGAATATAAAATATAATCTTTGCCAAGTTGAATTTAATCAGAATTGAATATAGGGTCAATAATTCTTGAGTTATTCACAATTGAGATGACAAAGCAATGTTTTTCACAACAAGTTTCAAGGGTACACGTTATATACGTAAGCGACGAGGTCACGACGATACCTGTGAGCGCGTGACCAACAGAAGAATTCAATTCGTTTAACGTTGGTTCACCTCTATCAGACACTAAAAAATCTTCTCGAATTTTATATACTTTTGTTTATATATGCCCAAGTGTTTATGTCGTCCATTATAAATCCAGGCATTTGTATTGATGATTAATAACATAGATAAAAGGAATACATATTACAAAAATATGAATCTCTTTTCATTTTATATTGGAGAATGACTCTAGGTAGAGGAATAAACTTCTCAATACAGGGTTGCCAATTTAAACTACCACTTCGTTTAGTAAACGGGAAGGCGGTCGAACAACTCCTCGTCGTGAGAAGTTGATTCAATCTTGCATACGTGCATACTTCATACCGCTTTCTCTTAACTATATGTATCTATATTGATTAATCGTAAGAAGAATATTTAAAATCACAATTATTCCGCACAAATAATAATGTGAAAAAAATTAATACATCGTAGAAATACATTGTTACGAATGTTTATCAGCGGCAATAGAAAGCATTATTCGGGCGTGGGAAGTTTGTCTGAATATATATGTATAAATATATTTAATGTGAGACGTTCAACTACTCTGTCGGAGGGAAAGAGATAACTACGCCCACACTCGACCTCCGGACCTGATGAAAATCTCAGCTTCGTTTCACTGAGGGAGTCCATAAACGAGCTTCATATGACCGAGTCCGGATTCGCTTCATTGCATACATAAACATTCACTGAACCTATTCATAATATCACTCATTCTAGTTATTTCACACTTACAATAAACAAGTTATGATTTTTGATTCTTCTTTTTTGCTTGTTCATTTCAATGATGAGAAAAATAGAATATCAAGTTGATAAATCAGTGTCAAAAAGTTTCACGTTCTCTCGAAATCTTGGATTCTAAGGTGGATTGGAATACAAAGATTTAAAAATGTCCAACAATCAACAACAAGAAAGCAAATATTCATGGGTTTATGTTTAATGCTGTACAATATTATTTCATAATTCCAAATATTTCCGAATCAGAATATGTCGGAGTTTTCTTCAAGAAAAAATGGTACTCTCGGGTTTTCATTTGTTTGCGTATTTCTTTAATTGTTTTAGAGATGAAATTTTCAGCAATGAATAAATATTCAGAATTATCACTGAAAATTTTTTTTTCAACTGCAATATTCTAAATCAACTGCTCTGCAATGTCACTGTTATGTTTCCCTGAACTAACACTGACATATACATCAACATTCCGACGATTTATTTTTCGCTATTCGCTAAAATTCGTGTTTTTTCTCTATCCCAATATGTTTAAAATCGCCACGAAAGTTGCCTCCCAAATCATGATTCTCACAATGTTATAATTCCTGGAAAAAGAGAAAACAAAGAGATTCTTCTTGACAAAACACTTTTGAGAGTTATGTCAATTTATCATGGTTAAAACAGTTGACATTCGACTTCATTTTACAGCGCACATCCATATCCCACTGTTTATATTCATTCCTTCACAAACTATACACTGCAATATTCGCTTTGTTATAATGAAGATACATTCATATAAAAAAATCCCATCATCCCCACTTTTCTGTAATGTGTATTGTATAATTGCAACAAATTCCGCGAGCATGTACTTTGCAGGAGTTGCTGCCGCAACTTTTGATTTCAACGCACGAAAATCGCGGCGCATGTCTAGTCTGTAATTCGTATTATCGTTTCACTATGTTTCGTAGTTCAGTCTTTCGTTGCACGAGCGCGTGCTTATTAGAGTGATATACTGCACATCGATTCGTAATTAACAACTACACAAACTTGTTGATTTGACTGCGATGTAAACATTGGATGACAACCAAGAATAATACGACGCTTGATGTTGCCATTAACTAAATGAATGTCAAATACTATTAGTGTATCAACACAAAAAAATTGTCAATTTAATTACTTTACACTATTTCATTGAAGGTAAAAATTAAATCATTTATTCCTAATGCTTTATAGTATAAATTACGATCACTACATTCTCCTTTTATTTTTTTCTACACTCTATCCACGGATACAAAAAAAAACGATAACTGTTCAGTTCGAAGTACCTATAATTCGTATTATGAAATCGCAATAATTGTAACTTTAATCCTTCATAAAACTTATCAATGTTTCTCTGAAAAGTTCAAAGCGACGATGTAAAGATTCGTTTGTTATATATATGTCTCTAAAGATAACACCAGCTGCTCAACGAATATGTTTCTCATATATTGTTTGCATTCTCTGTGTTGTTCCTTCGACGCTGTAATTTTTTATGTGACGCACGAAGTGTAGAACATATCAAGACGATTATAGGCGCCACCAGTGAATAAATAACACATATGTCCTGCAATAATGTTACCAATAATTACAATTCAATTATCCATGGATATGAATGCTGACACTTGAGTTCACGCGCCCATAAACGTTTCCCCGAATGACAGTTAAATAGCTATATATAGATGTATATACGCACGCGCAAGGGCATTCTATCGTTGAAGAGTTTACAAATGCGTCACAGTCGACAAACTGGCAGTATGACGATGAATCGCGTAATCGCACTTTGATTATACATTCTTTTTACCACGATGTATACAATCTCAATGGATTACGGGTAAATAACCACTATAAGAAAACAAATAGTTCATTTCGTGTTAATATATCTAAACAGTTTATTCTATCCAAAGTATCATAAAAAATGTTTGTGTCGATATTTCAAATCAAAAATTATATGTCAGCATATAAAATATATATTTATTTGCATCGCCCGTGTCTTTCATATCAAATTATACATTTTATTATATAAGATGATTTAGTGATATTATATAAACACAGTTAGATATTTTATGATAGATGTCACATTCGTATCAAAATACTAAATCAAAAATTATTTTGATTCAATATAATTTCACTTTAACGTGAATATTATTTTTTGAATTTTCGAATTGAATTGTAAAAAAATAGATTGAATTTAATATAGAGATTCAATTTGTTCCCAACAATTTATGTAGATCATTTTTAACACAAATTTTGAGTGGACTTTCACACAAGAATATCCAACTGTGTTTGTACACTGTTATCATAATAAGAACTGGCTATACCTTTCCATACATAGAAATATGATTGTATGACATTTGTGTATTGCAGTTCCAAGTCCATTACTGCTCAACTTTTCTTATTTATTCATTATTTGTTTCAAGGTATATTGTATTATTCTGCGAATGTAATTTTCTCAAATGACTCAAATAATAGGTACGTCTATCGTGACTGCGCAACATTGCGCGAATAACAGCAGTCGTGAATTGTAAATATGAGTGCAGTGCATCGTTCTCGTTGTCGTTGTAAACGATAGTTTGTCGCGCGAGAACAACTTGGGCATGTGGCGATGTTTTGGCCGGCATCGATCGACCTCTACTCCCCTTACACTGCGGCGTAGTATCATACATACTATATACTACCTTCCTTCTCCGCGCGAAGCCATCCTCCTTCTCTTCTTCTCCTCCACCACTATACTAGCCCCACCACTACTTGCATAATCCACCTACGCCCTGGTTAACACAACCACCCTCAGACAACAGGGGTTCTCATAATAGCTCTGTGTCATTGAACGTACAAATGTAAACCCCAATTCTCGCAATTCCACAAATACACATGAGTTTTACTGACAGACAATTTTATATTATCCGCGACGAATCAAAGAATATTCATTTCCATCCAATTATTTTGGATAATTTTGAATTATCGTTAGTAATATTAATTCAATAGTGTCATATAACATTCGGTTATTCATTCCAGGATGTTGATTTTGTGAACTTCGATTTTATTCTCTCAATTCAAAATTCTATTTTAAACTATTAAAATGAAATTATGAAATTTATCAAGTTTCAAACATAGATATATAGAATTTAGTCGGCTTGGTGTTGAAAAAAAGAATCTGCTGAAATTGGAAGAATGTCGTTTTGGTTGGACATAACGGTTTGATTTCCAAATTCCAATTCTGGACAAAGTGGTGACATCTCGAACGAAACATTTGAATTTTGCAGGCAATAAATTGTCTGTAAAATATGAAATTATGACGGACAAAGTGCAAAGAACAAAAATGCTACACTTTTACGACTAGTCCCAGCTATTATAAATAATTTCCTGCATGAGTTATGTTAATTGCCTCATTTATGTTTGAGTTACAAGGTTCGCAGTTACAAAAAACGATGTGGTGAGAAAACACAACGATCAAATTTTGACTTCAACAAAATAAATCAACAACATTTTCTCAACATTCAGAAGTCTAATATAACATTGCAAGACTTATACACTGAAAAATATGGGGGAAAAAAGTAGACTTTTGTTTACAATCTATCAGCCTTCTTTTCATTCTTTTCAAAAATTTAATCCTGCCGTGTGCGCGCTACTTTTTCTCTATTCCCTCGCAATGGTATATCAATAAACAACAATATCACCTGAATTATCTATAATTAATTTATCTATCAACTATTGATGAGTGCATGGTGTTGTGAGAAATGAATATATATCGTTAATTTTCTCAGCACCGTTAATTTAGTTAAGTGCGTCATTGACTCTCAACTAATTCACTTATAATAACTAGGAAATATATAAATGATAATAATAATATATATATATACATATGTAAATGAGAAGAATGAAGAAATGAAATGCACGGGGCCGAAAGCTACCGAGTTTGGCCGAGTCCAGTTCACGAGCACTGGAGCCAGTCGGGTTCGACAACATTCAGTGGTTCACATCCGGGAAATTGTTTTCTCATAGAGACTACTATACTGATATTATCTAAAAATATTTTATTTCATCTCCTTTGCCTCAATACTATTACAACTATATCCGACAATGAATCTTGGACTCTATCTCACCACTATACCTAAAAACATATGAACATTTAATGTACGTATATGAAAGTGCAATGTATATAGTAGTGGAATGTGTGCCTCTCCTCTTGCCTATGTCTGCTTTGCTCGATTATGCACACTTCCCGTCGCCCTTAGTCGTCCACATTCGTCCTGGGACGCATGAATGCAGAAACTGCCGCCGTGGTTCTTCGTGCATTTACTACTGCGCTGTATAGCCCCCATATAATACCGTACGTACACACATAAAGTTCGTGTACTCTATACTCAACGAGGATTGGCTGCGATACCGCGGCGTTGACCGGGCAACGAGGAGTAACGGGAGAGTAGATGCAAGAAGTGGGGTGTGGTAGTAAAAGAGTGTACGAGAGCAAGGGAGAGAAAATAAAGAGGGAAAGCAATATTTTGCTAGTAAGCGTAAGCACGGCGGGAAGGAAGAGCGCGTCCGCGATGAAGGCAAGTGGACGAGAGTATCGACCATCATCTCGTTCCATTCAGTATCAGTGTTGCCCCGGCGTTTCGATGCTACTACTATACGGTACGCGCAGCAGCACAATCATCACTGCGCGCAATATAGCCGAAGTTAACCAGACTAGACTTGTATTGTAGCAAAATCGACGGTAGTGATATTATTGAGGACATTGAACCCCGAAATTCAATATTCAGTTTATTTGTTTAATTTTTCTTTCACTTGAACTAATTATGATTGATTCATCATTCGAATATGTATTCAGTAAGCGTTTTACTATATTTTGATAGCTGTATTTTTGTGATTTATTCGCTAATTACAACATTATGTATTTTAATTTCAGTTTTTTTTTTTTGTATTGTTCATCGTGAGTGTTGTTCTCGAAATAATGTAGAATTGTTATGAAAGTTTCATTCGGAATTTTCATGCAAATATAGAACAAATCACATTGGATTTATAGAAAAATAGAGGCAAATGATTGTTTTTATCAAAGTACTTTTCAGTGTCAGTGTATATTTATTAATATTGACAGCTTGATAATTCAATATTTTCATAGTTGTTACAGTGAACGAAATATTTGGACTATTATATTGTGCTATTTCCGATTATTTATCCATTCATTTATATGTTCCTATATTCATATTTTTGTTTTTGTTTTTGTTTGTTTGTTTTTTTTTCGTGACAATTACATATCAGATCAATCCAATTGATTCCAACAGCAGTGTTATAGAATTTTTCATTAGTGTTTATTTTGAGACATTTCAGTATATTTTTGTTTTATACTTTTTACCTGCTATCTCAAGAGTAGAAGTGAACAGAGAACATCGGGTCAATTCTATAAACAGACTAAGTAGAACATATATATTTATACCTACATATTAGACGAAAAAGCAATCTTAGGCCAAAAGACATTTCCTGTGAGAAATCAATTTAGCCAGTGCAGCCGTGTGACTTGTCTACGCTCGCGCGTCATAGTTTTATCGAGCGTCCCATTTCTCGCCAAAATTCCCAGCCGCAAAACTCTTCTCTCTTTCTATGTCTCTATCTCTTTTAAATTTTCTCGTGGCTGTTCACCACTTAGATGACACTATATATGGCGTGAGTTTGTGTATATACTTACAAGACAATGCACATATATATATATACTTCTATCCGATACATTGAAGACAAATGACAAAGAGAAAAGCGAAATGCGTGCGATGCAAGAGTTAAAGCCACTGCTGCAGCTTCTCAATGTGGCTGCTCTTCTCACTTGTTTATTTCATCTCCCTCGTCAATTCAATCGAAACTGACACATAGTCACAATGCATTTACAGTGTCCCAGTCTTGTATCACAGCATTCACAAACTTATGGTTGTATAGCGTTAGTTGTCAATGATGAAGTTGCGAGTTTTAGTAACAAATCAAAATGTATAAATAGAAATAGAGTGTAATATCAATTGTGTTGTATTGAATGAGATATAACCAACGAGTATTTCAATAATTTCAGGGTGTATCAGAATTATTGAAGTTCTTGTTGAGGGAAAAAACACTGTGAAATATTTTTGGGGAAGTCGATTTCTGTTTTTATTTTTTTGTTGCATGTTTTTTTGGGATTCTTGAAAATTACACTGGTAGTATATTGATTTACCCTGGAGTAGTTAAAATTTGATCGTCGTTTTATCAAATATCCGTTTACCGAGGCGATAAAATATTGTCGCTTTAGAAAATGTCAATGATCCAATAGAATAATTCTTGGCAGTAGATTATTTGTTCATGTTAAATTTGATAATTATTTGGGAGTTATTGTTACTTTGTGGAAATTCGAAATAAAGAAAAAAATATTGCAGAAATGCAAAGTTGAACAACAGTACAGTTTGATTGTTAAAATTGAGAGGTATTTTTTTAATTGTCCATTTGATTCTTATGACTCATAATTGTGAAATTTCCTGTAATGATCTGCGTTTGAAGGCACAAAACTTATCATTTTTTAATATTACTAAATAATATTCCCTAAAAATTTTATCTAAATGGCGACGACATTTTCATATCTTGATCAATTTTTGTCAATATTTCCTATCAAAACATGACAAAAATAAAATAAATGCATGAATATAGTTAGGAAAAAATTACAAGCAATAGAAAGAAAATATTTCGAGGTTGTCGTAAATTAGGCCCACTTCTTCATTTATGTCAACAGATAAATTCAATATTAACACCAACGCAGGAATTAATTGTCTGACAGTATAGGGCGCAACAGATCAAATAGCCAACATCTGCATCATAAAACCATAATATGTACATATACATAACGTATATTTATATATGTATATAAGTGTTGTAGATACTGTTGTGAAATTATATCAAGTGTGATGAACAGATAGAAAACCTAAGAGAGAAACAAACATTATGAGGCCAATGAGGCTCGTGAGAAATAATCATTGATGAAGCGCCACATTGACGCGTCTCAAGATATAATCGATCGTAATAGCGAGGCGACGCCATGAATTTTCACGTCATTTGCTTTACATGTTATGCCACATTGACTATTCAACAAAGTTGCCATCATCATTGTTTGAACATTTCACGAGTCAAACAACAACTGTATTATCTTTTCCTCCTTTCCGTCACTTTCTTATACTTTTCACGCTGCGCAATTGTAGTTTTGTCTTTTATTAGCTTTGGCACACTCATCAGAGGACATTCCTAATATACACATGGCAATAAAATTAAAATGGAATAAAAAATTACACGCTGGCAATACTTTTGACATTAATATTACTGTTTTGCATGTCAACGACAAAATGAATTATATTAAATGGACATATTTATTATATATAATGTTTCTCATGGCCATTTTTCTTTGTTGTCTTCACGCAACTTCATATTTATTTACTAGGAAGACATAAGACGCGCGCTCCGCTTAGTTCAATGTCAAGCAGCATTTTATATCAACAGAAATTTGTCTGAAACTATCAGAAAATAATTTCAATCGCAAACAAGTATCAACAATTTATATAAAACTTTTGAGGGGGAAAATTTCATCACACACCTGTATACACCTATGAAATATCAAAATAACAGTAGTCAGTATATTAGAACCCCCTATTTCATTTATAACCACAAGGGCTCCACTCAACCGATGTACTCCCCCATATGTCATTGAAGCTCACGTTCAACAGCGTGAGATTTAATTGAGCGCTTGGAATAAATTCAAACCGCATGCCTGTGTGGGCACGGTCGATTATTGTCGACGTTTCGGACCCGCATAAATGCAATAAATTAATTATTGCTTGTTATTGAGAAGAATTTATGTTTAATCGAATGATGCTAGTTGACCCTCGTCTCAACGAGTCTTGTCGCGCGCAGTGGTCGCCACCCCATTATGCTCTTTTTGTCCTTTTTATTCTCCACTATATTTCTCTTCCTCTTCCTCTCTCTCACTCTCACTCTCTCACACTTGTTCGACCTGTCGGAGCCATAAAGACAATCTCTGGTGGTAAATGAAAAATAGTGGGATCAGAACGCGCGGCACTGTGCCAAAACGAGAATACATAAGGTGTCATTATGTATATGTATCTCGTTGACAATACATGTTTGCTCGAATTTATACTAGTAAAAAGTGGTTTGATGGTATATATAATCATGATAATAGTGTCACATTGCTTATCATATACGGTATTTTTTTGAATTTAAATATTTATTATTTTTCACCGTGTGAAATAAAAAGTGAAGATGGTATTGTGATATTGCTGTTTGATTTAATACTGTATTCAGTTGAATTTAAAAAATTACTCCATTTTCAACTGCGAATATTTGTTGGAAAATAATATTTATATATATGTATAAATTGTTATTATATAAAGCGGACGTCATACAGCCTTGAATCATTTATATGTACCGCTCTCGATTCCCACGTGCCACTGTTATTGTCCAGAACGTATACATATATATATAACACGTAAATCGTTTAAATCTCCACACAGACGTTTCACGTTCATATGATTCTTATTCTTGGTGCACTTGATTCCTGCAATTCCACGTTCGTGTTTAATGTTTTTCCGGCATGTATTGGTTACGAACAGTGAGTGTAACTTTAGTCGTAAAACACATCGTAAACATGTTTATGCGATCGAATATTTTATACTGATGAGAAGTTGTAAAATACTGTTCATAGTGACGTGGGAAGAATCATTTGTGATAAACATCGCAATCATATAGGATACTTTCTATTCATCAACTAACAAATTAAATTATTTTATTTTAATTAATATTTTTATGTCATTTTTTTTCTTGTTCACTATTTACATTGCAACAAAGATAAAATTGAGATTATTAATAATTATATTTTTGTTTATTTTTATGTTACAGGATGCGCGAGGAATGATGCGAATGTCAGTTCAACAGCTTGAATAATGTAATGATGCAATCTATTGGAACATTATTACCTGTCAGCATCTGTCGTCGCCATATGCGAACGACCTGTGTTGAAATTCATAGACAAACTTTTTCTTGAAAGCGTACCAGTTTTATTCACGAGTGATTGGAATGAATCTATGGAAAGTGTACCCGCTGCCGCACAGCGTGGCAGTTCACATGTGCGCTTTGTATGAAAAACAATTCCATAGTGAATGGAACGTTTCGTGAGCATGGGAATTATTTTTTTCTGAATAATTCAATAATCATGATGAAGTATCCTCCGCCACAATGTCATTAAAAATGCGGTAACGTGTGTGCAGTGTCGCTGTGCGATGTCCAATATTCACCGACAGTGTTCGCGTATGATTGAACATCAGCGCTGAGACATTGTCAACTGAGAGAATCGGAGGTAAAAAAAAAAAGTGCAAACAAATATTACAAAATAACGGTGAAAAATAAACAAAGAAAAATAAAGGAAAAAATATCCATACATAAGTATAACCTTGTTCCAATGGAGTCTTCCGGCGAATGTAAAAGACAAAGGCGTGATGAAACAATGAGCACGCATGGTTGTCCAAATTGCCTCATACATTTGGAGATGCCAACGAGTCTAAGCAATAAATGTGAGCTCTGTGATCGACTTCGATGTGAGCCAGACATCACACTGACGTCAACGTTTGATAACAAAAAATTAATTATCAGTGAAAAGTGCGGGGAAAACGTTGAATGGTCGTACGATGAAAGGACGATGATTAAACGCCCGTGTTTTTGGCGATCAGTCAATCAGTGTAGAACAACGAGGTGTGCATCGAGTGTTGTGCGATGGCGATGTTGCGGTGGAAAAGTTACTTGGCCAAGTCTCATTTGGATTGCTATCCTTTTATTTTCCGTCATTGCTGCTGGCATTGCCGAAATGACAATTCCCACGACTGGGAGATACACTCATTCCTCCAGAGGAGAAGGTGAGATCTCTATGCAATATTGTCAATAACAATATTGCCACGTGGCGCCCGTAAAATTGTTTGCATCTGTATTTACTGCAATATCTATAAATAGTATTTATTTTCTATATATTATTTCATGAAAAATGCATCAATCGTAAATAACCCATACAATTAACAGTAACTCCTTTCCAGCTCTTTTTGAGTTCATAACACATATCATTTTTTCAGTATGTTGATATTTCGCTTCCAAGGTTAATTATTGTCGTTATATGTAGAGTATTTCACTTATGAATTTCATGTTTATTTGTAACTACTATCAATACATTGTTGGCAAACAGTTCATATACCATTATATCTGAAGCCATGTTTAGATATTGTACTTGATGTACCGATGGTACTCTTATTGAAATTATATTTTATCGTATAAAAAAATTCATGCCAGCTATACATTTGTAGAATAAAGTCCAATGTATTTTTAACAAGCGCCACTTATCGCTCTGTCGCTTTCGGTATACGATATATGTACATACAATGTATGTCATACATGCATAAGTGAGCGAATCATATCAGAATATGCAGTTTATTAGTGTGAGGGTCACGAAAAAAAAAAAGGTTGATGAATTGCATCATCATTATAACTTATTGAAAAAAAAATAAATAAAAATAATGCGATGACTGTAAAGTATTTCATTCATAAACCGCGTAGTGAATAAAAAATGACGCGAAAGTTCTTATATTTCATTAAAAGTGTGGTAGTACTTATTGAGAGAATGGTTTGGAAGATAAGAAAATAAATAATAATAATGAAATGTAGTTAGTGCCATTGAGAAAATCAGGAAAAAAAAATCCATTCATTTTAATGCCGTTCACCTCACCGTTTCATTGATATGATACCTCTCTTCTTAACATTATTTTTATCTAGTTTGAAATTAGTAAGAAACGATATTTACGAGAAATAAGAATGATTATTATTATGATTGATAGAAATAAAAATTTTGATTATCGGTGACACATTTAAAAAATTAATCACCAATTTTTTCGTCTTCTTTATCAAAACACATTCCAAGACACACAAACATCCTGTGTACATTGAGTGGTAACGAAGATGACGAGTGTGGCGGCGAGGATATATAAGCAGTGTGCGCCGAGTGATATGATATAGCGCACGAGGTCTAGGCTAACATTATCCCATTGGTACGATAAAATGATTTCATCCGGTCTCGCCATATCTATGTTGATAGTCAGAAGAATTCGACCAAAGAAAAATTATTGCTATCGTTAAACCCTGTCGTCCCGTCACAATATGACAAGACATTTAACTATTAAGTATAAATTAAATAGCCTATGAATTAGTGATTTTTAAATAGAGGTGAATAGATAATAGTAATTACTTCATATATTTAATCATATATCGCCTTCATTATCATTTTACACTTTACACCAGACATGCAATCCACCATGTAATTTATCTCAATATAATCTTCGCGTTCAACCTACGTATACTATTCCCATGAACAAATCATTTCATGTACAACAAAATTATGCGTATCTGAAAATAGAATAAATTTTTTTTCCTCACTCAAATGGATGCGTGACGAAGGTCCTTTAATGAACATCCTTTGTATGCAATCCATCCAGTACGATAATATCATCGTCGCGGCAGCCTGTCTCGTTCTCATCGCACCCTCACACCCATCTTTCTTTCCTTCAATTATTCATGACATCAGCTGATTTTCATGGAACACGAGAGACTTTGCAAGTGAAAACTATTCTCATGATATTATTAGAATTTATACATAAAAGTAAATTGCGTTATCATTGTATACAATATAAGAATATAATAAGCATTTACGTATATTTATTGACGTATGTATGTAGAGCTGTTTTACATGTTGGAATGTATAAGCTGACCAATTGCGATGAGCCATCGATAATTGGAGAATACAGTGTCCCACGGCCCACAATACCTCCTACGTTTCGGTCATGGGATCACCGGTCACCACGGCATCCAATCTATTAACAATTGATTCACCAGGAATGGTCGTGAAGAAAAAATGACATATCCCTCCCCATCGATCATATAATACGTCGCTATATTAATTCATTTTGTCTTTCACTTTCCTTCATGTTGTAAAACAAAATATTATAATTCAATTTTTTATTTCCATTCCAACAAAACAAAACGTTTGGTAACTGTATTATTTCGGCTCTCTTTTCTGATAAACATGTCAGAGTTTAAAGCTTATAGAAATCAACTTGCCATGTCCATGTAAATATACAAGATGCGCGCATATAGTCTCATGGTCACTAAAAGGCAAATTGTTCGTTTGAAAAATTATAAAGAACAAAGAGACCACAGCGCAGAGAAGATGTTGACGTCCTCGCGTGGAAGAATGTGGTAGGATATATAGATATATACTCCGGCCTCGCACACAGCTTGTCGAATGATCGTGTTTGGTCTCGCGCATGAGAGTCAATCCGCCCGCTGTAGTTGCTGCTGCTGTTGGTTGGTGGTGGTGCCGCTGTGGCCTTTGGGTAATCAGCACAACAACCTTGAGACTAGCGTCAGGAATGCGCGTTTAACGTGACTCCATGATCGAACAAGACGAAAGCACTTTGTATTATGCAGCAATTTGTTTCTTTCCTCATTCTCGTGTTATAGATATTTATTATGATCTTCATGTAAATACAATAATGTTTGAAACAATCTACCATCGAGATTTATTTAGTTCTTTCTTCATTTTATGCGTGTGGGATGAATTAGTATTTCATATGTATATATGACACACGTAACAATGTGTACAAATACGTCGTGCATCAACCGTGACGTGAACGCACTTTTATTATGAATGAACAGCCTACTACTCCTGTTGTGTTTAATGAACTGAGTTCTCACACCGCTTAGATTTACCGTTCGAAATTTATTTCTCACCAGATGATTCATAATACATTATATGTAAGGCTATATAATTCGCGGTATTACTAACTCTATATCCTTGATTATATACCAACTGTTATTGTTGTTTGTGGTATACGAGTTAGCATAACAAAAATAAATATTCATTGATCATATATTCACACTTGGATACAAATCGAATCGTCAATTCATCCCGTTACGTTTTATGTTTCAGTGTGCCAAAGCATAGACATAAGAAATAGCGTCAGTCAATTTTCACGACTAAATGGATGTCGAGTAGTTGAGGGATTTGTTCAAATACTTTTAATCGACCATGCAGATGATACGGCCTATGGCAATCTCACATTTCCAGATCTGGTGGAGATTACCGGTTACCTTCTACTCTATAGGTAAGAACCCACATTTATCACCCGATAGATTTTATCATTTCATATGGAATTATTTAAATATGGTTATTAATTATTTTCAGAGTTAACGGATTACGAAGTCTTGGTCGACTATTCCCAAATCTAACAGTCATTCGTGGACACTCGCTCTTCATTAACTATGCGCTGGTGGCATTTGAGATGATGCATTTGCAAGAGATTGGGCTACACTCCCTCACGGACATTCTTCGTGGTTCTGTACGCTTTGAAAAAAATCCAGCGCTGTGCTATGTTGACACTATCGATTGGGACATGATCGCGAGAGCTGACAAAGGAGAACACAATGTCATATCGGTAACTTATATATATATATATCTCATTTTCTTTTTTTTTCTTTTATCCATTTGATAAACCGTTTTGTTTTTGGATGTATAGGTGCGCGAGTCTAACTATTTGTTAACAAACATCATGGCTCTACTCACGATAATAAAAAATGAATCTTGATTGCATATTTATAGAAAAAGGATATGCCGGGAAGTGAAATGTCCGGCGGAAATGAAAGGGTTATGTGGAAGGTCATACGATTTGCGTAAAAATATTTTGGGTACACGGTGCTAATGGTCATAAAGTCTTCAACATTTTTATTCTCCTCTAATGTGTCAATAAAGTACCGTTGATATTCATTCCGAGAGAATCACGAAATGTGGCTATTCAGCTGAATAGCTTTAATATGCGATTTCACAATTTGTTTTTTAACCTTCATACTGTCTCTCGATTCCCCCTTTGCAGTTGGGATGAGCGCTCCCGAAAGCGTTTGGTTGTAACTTGGTCGAAGATGACTTTGAGGATAGCAGGGCGGTATCTATATACAAACTACATCGTTAACAACTTAATATTGCTGATGGAAAATTACTGCATTACATTACTTCATTATATAATTGAAATGTTCAATATTTGAAATATCATACTGAGTCAAATATTTGGATAGTCATTTATAAAAGTATTTTAATAGCTCATGAATTTAATTGCGAATAATTATTTAACATGAATGACGCAAAGCGGAATTAGTATAGTGACGGTTGAGAGGTTAATAAGCTCCTATCTACATATAGTACACGCAACTAGGAGTGAAATTTTATTAGCAATAATAATTAGGCGGAAAGTGTAACAGCAAACACAACGTCATTGACGTATTTTTACACCGGAACTAGCATAGCGATCATTGGCCCAGGGCCGTCTACGGCACCGACTACGTCACTGTATGTGCGTACGTGTATCACTCATGAATATGAGCTTGCGCGCGTGTGTATACAAACGTATGTCGACATCGTAACGCGACTGAGGTCACGTGTGTATATCATGCGCGGTTTACGTGATTCGCGATGAGCCACGGGTAAATCGAAGCGCAAACACACATTTTTAGCGTATTATATCGACGTATAAATACTTATTTCCATATAAATAAATTTCTGAGACTCTGTTTTTTTTTCTTCTCGGGTTGCCGGCGTCGATGAAAATTTCGCAATGGAAATTGACTTCTCTCTTCTTTTTTTTCCATCATATGTAGAAAAGTTTTTTAGTCACACATACATTATTATATAAGTTATTTTTCCGCGTTCGTTATAATCGACTCGATGAATTATCATAATCACAAACACATCAACGACAAATGGAATTCATGAGACGATGTTATTTCAATATTACCTGTCAAAAATTCAAAGTCTATGTAAAATTGCTGTGTCAATGGTGGATAAGAGTTTGACATAGATGTAAGGTCAATGCCCTGAAATAAAAACGATCCACGTGCTCGGCGAAATTATGTTTGGTTTCGAACTTACACGCGATATCACAATCTTGTGGTACTGATTAATGTATATTCGATGTCTATGAATTTCAGGGTAATAAACCTAAAAATGGATGCCCAGTCTGCGATAGAAAATGTCCTACACGCTTGACGAAATCTGACGATACCCTATGTTGGAACAGACAACACTGCCAAAAAGGTGATGGGGTTTTTCTTTTTCATATGGTTGAAAAACAAGTAATAATAATAGAATTTGAAATGAATATCAAGTTGAACATCTCTAATGAAATAGTTCTTGTTATTTTCAGTTTGCGACAAAAAATGTGGAGATTCAGCCTGTAGTCCGTCCGGTGACTGCTGTCACTCTTCTTGTTTGGGAGGATGTAGTGGACCAACTGCCCAAAATTGTACTGTCTGCAGAGAAGTAACCGTTGTGGGGAATCAATGCATTAAACAATGCCCGGCGGGGACCTATGAATTTATGAACAGACGTTGCATACAGGAGAATGAATGTAGAAAAATGCAAAAGCCTCGAGAGGTATTGGGCAACGTACGAGATTATCCATATAAACCATTCAATCACAGATGCGTAATTGATTGTCCAGCCGGTCATATGGATGAGGAGAAAGGTGGTAAAGCCTCTTGTAAAGAATGTGACGGACCGTGTTTGAAGGAGTGTTCAGGAGCAAGTGTTGATAGTATTGCTACTGCCCAAAAGTTACGTGGTTGTACACACATCAAAGGTAGTCTGGAAATACAGATACGTGGCGGCAAAAATATGGTGAAAGAACTCGAAGATAATTTAAATATGATTGAAGAGATTGATGGTTATCTAAAAATCGTACGTAGTTTCCCACTGATATCGCTCAATTTTTTGAAAAGTTTAAAAGTCATCAGAGGTAATGACTTAGAAAATGGAAAACATACACTGGCTGTACTTGATAATCAGAATCTTCAGGAACTATGGGATTGGGATACACATCCGGCAATAAAATTATACTCCAGGGACGGACCTGCCAAAGTATTTTTCCATTTGAATCCAAAACTTTGTCTTCAAAAAATAGAGAACTTACGTGAACGTGCGGATTTACTTCCATTCACGGATTTGGAAGTTGCACCAAATAGTAATGGTGATAAAGTCGCATGTAATGTAACTGAATTGAAAGCTGAAGTTATTAAAAAGACGTCTGAAGCCGCAATAATACAATGGGAAACGTTTGCGCACCATGATCTCAGATCTTTATTGGGTTACGTAGTTTACTTCATCGAGGCACCCCATCAAAATGTCACAATCTATGACGGCCGTGATGCGTGCGGCGGTGATGGATGGAAAGTCGATGATGTACCAGCTGAATTTTCTGAATCAGGTGGACAACTAATCGCTACACCACTCACTCAACTAAAACCATTTACACAATATGCATTTTATATAAAGACTTACACCATTGCTACTGAACGTTCAGGTGCACAAAGTAAAGTGAATTACTTCACAACTTTGCCAGGCATACCAACTCCACCAAGAGCACTCTCAATATGGAGCAATTCAAGCAATGAATTGGTTATGTCTTGGTCTCCTCCACTTCGAAAGAATGGTAATTTAACGCACTATTTTATTGTCAGTACATGGGAACAAGATGATCCGCATCTTCTTGCTCAGAGAAATTATTGTGACGAACGTAAGTATTCTTCTCTTTCAACATCGGAACGAGAATAGTAGGGACAAAAACATCTTATCCTTCCCATTGTTACAGCTTTACAATTGCCCGAAAAAAAACCAATCGCTGTGATGGCTGAAGAAGAACGCCAACGTGCTAAAGCGGAAATGGCACGAGCTACACAACCAGAAATAGTTCCTTGTGACTGTGCAGACCTTAAAACTGACCCATCCATACGGGAAAAAGAAGTGTCAAGTTCAATTGCTTTTGAAGACGCTCTACATAATCAAGTATATATACGGAAAGGGGCTAGTAGCGGTAGTCGTAAAAGGCGTGATTCCGACGAGAAATATCCAGAAATACCGCCTGAAAGGAATCATAATTTTTTTTCACCCGTAAGTATTGTGCTGAGGAATTACTGCATCTCTTAATATATTATACATGTGTAACTTATTTTAACAGTACGTATATTATCATTTTTGTAGTTACATAACAAAGAGCTCGATGAGAAAATTGAGAAAGCAGATAAGAAACTGAATAGTACTAATAATGCCAACAGTACGCAGAGAGTTGAATATATAGTACCTAGCAGTGAACATACATCTGTCATGCGAAATTTGAGACATTTTGCTGTATACAATATTGAAATTCAATCATGTCGAGAACCAACACCTGAGGACATAAATGATAATTACTGTTCATCAAAAACAATGCGAAGCTATAGGACTTTGCCGTATGAGCATGCCGATGATATACCATCTGGGACATTTAAATTGGTCAAAAAACACGGAAACAATAGTCGTCCCATTGTGAAATTACAATGGGATGATCCACCACAACCCAATGGCCTAATTGTCACGTATCAAATTGAATACAAGAGAGTCGACATTAAACATGTAAGGGCTTATAAATAAAATTCAATCATCAATTTAAAAAATACAAAACCAACGAATGGTACTATCAATGATTGATTAAATTTGTGAAATATGAATGATACAATTTTTTTTCAGATGCAAAGCACACTTTTATGCATTACCAGACAAGATTTTGTGAATAGCGGTCACTCTTATACGTTAAAAGATTTACCACCGGGAAATTACTCCATAAAAGTACGGGCTACAAGTTTGGCTGGTAGCGGCAATGATTCGGAGATACTTTATGTTTACATCGACGAATATAGCACAAGAGGAACATTCTGGATGGCATTTTGGTCAATAACAAGCATTGTTCTATTACTCCTCTCACTCGGTACATTCTATGTTTGCAAACGTAAATTGATGCGCAACGTTCCAAATATGAGATTAATAGCAACTGTCAATCCTGAATATGTCAGTACAGTTTATGTACCGGACGAGTGGGAAGTACCACGAAAGAAAATTCGAGTAATACGAGAATTGGGTAACGGTTCATTCGGAATGGTGTACGAAGGTATTGCTAAAGATATTAACAAATCCAATCCAGAAGTTCGGTGTGCTGTAAAAACAGTTAATGAAAATGCAACTGATCGCGAGCGCATAGAATTTCTCAATGAGGCATCTGTAATGAAAGCTTTTAATACTCATCATGTTGTGAGATTGTTGGGCGTTGTATCGCGTGGCCAACCTACTTTGGTTGTAATGGAACTGATGGTTAATGGTGATTTGAAAACATATTTGAGAAGTCATCGACCCGATCAGTGTGAAAATATATCAAAACAACCGCCAACATTGAAAAGAATTTTGAGAATGGCTGTTGAAATTGCTGACGGTATGGCATATCTCGCGGCAAAAAAATTCGTTCACAGAGATTTGGCGGCGCGAAATTGTATGGTCGCCGAGGATCTTACTGTGAAAATTGGCGATTTCGGCATGACCCGAGATATCTATGAAACCGATTATTATCGAAAAGGTACTAAGGGCCTATTGCCTGTCAGATGGATGGCACCAGAGAGTTTGAAAGACGGTTTATTCACAAGTTACTCTGATGTATGGAGTTATGGCGTAGTATTGTGGGAAATGGTTACGCTCGCGTCACAACCTTATCAAGGACTATCAAATGATCAGGTGAAATAACAACTTCACTTTTATTTCTTACTTGCTATTCTTCTCTAATATATTTGAAAATATTTTTCGAATTGACTTCTGAATTTCCATGTCATGTTTTTTTCAGGTTTTACGTTATGTTATTGACGGAGGTGTGATGGAACGTCCAGAAAACTGCCCAGATTCCCTATATATACTGATGCGACGAACGTGGAATCAAAAAGTTACACGGAGGCCTACATTCATTGATATTGCCACGTTACTTTTACATGAAACAGATTTAGATGGTTTTGAGAAAGTGAGCTTCTACCACAGTCCCGATGGCATTGAAGCTCGCAATCAAAATAATTCCAATTCACCACAAAATGACAAGTAATACATCAAATTTGGTTTATTTTTCATTATATTGCGACGACGTCATTATTAAAATTGACACACATTGTTATATTTATTACAGAGATTTCGAATTGGCTACACTGGAGGATTTACGAGAAGACGAGAGAGAGGGCGATGACGAAGACTCACCCCTACGTGGAGATTTTGATGATTTTGCAAGTATTGAACCAGTTTGCCTTAAAAACAGCTCAGATTCACGATACTGTATTGAGCTATACGGTGAAAATTCAAAGGTTGTTGCAAACTTCCATGACTTGAATTCCTCTAAAACGCCATTAAAAGCTGGTTTCGATGATTTCGATGGCGTATCAGCTGGATCTTTGTGCTCTAGCAAAGATACATTAAATTTTCCCTTCGTAGAAGATAGCCTCAAGTCAGTCAAAAATTCCCCGTCCATAAAGAACAATAGCGTACCACCGCCGCGCAGTAATATAAGCCCAATGTCGGACAAAAATAATTCAATGAGTCCACAGAATAAAGTGAATCAAGCAATCATAAGGAATCATGGACGTAATAAGTCACAAAAAAATAGTCCGGATTACGAAAATCGAAGTCCTGAAGTGACGTCAAATAATGATGGAAAAGACGTTGTTTCTATGCGAATAGATTTTCCATCAATTGATAACGTAGTAGTTGATACGCCGATTGAAGTGTGTGACAAACAACCACAACCAGATTATTCCGAGAAATCGGAGGCTCTCAATAATGGCTATATCGGTGGAAAAACTACGACGTAGTTTCAATATTACAACACCATCAACAATAGTGTGTATGTTTTATTATTATGAGAGCTAATTTCTTCATGAATTTTAAGCTTTTTGAATATTGAGGAATTAATGGCTTTGAAAAATTCATAAACACAACAATGTCTATCGTAGAATGGAAATAGATATGTTAATGTTTTCAAATAACGTTTAAGGTAGGTTTTATTAATAATAGCTTTGGATTTTTATTCTTAATACGTAGGAACATACGGATTAATAATTGAGTTCAAATTGATGCGGTTTCCATTCAACATCTCGATTGTTTCATAATATACCGATTGTGTATATAATTCAATGTCATTTTGCGTTGCCGTATCATCCATTACACCATATTTGAACCATAATCGTCAGCCGTTATACCTAATAATATAAAATATTAATTTGATTTCCGTTCGAAAACAATGTAATTATTGTGTTATATATGTTGCAGTGTGTGCTTTTATATTTTATCTATAGCGCGTCAACAATTTGACCGATGTGTTTACAATGTTCAGATCTAAAATTCTTGAAATTAGCCGTCCAATTCATTTATTGAACCAAAATAAATTTAAATTCATGACATTTTGTTACGCGCTTCGTAGAACGACTTATTGAGGATACATATTATTTTGAAAAGAAAAAGAGAAAAATTGATTTTTATTGACGTATGAATTTGAATTTTATACGGCTCAAGGAATGTCAAAACACACTACTATTCTATTATGATTTTAATCATTTCGATAAACAACTTGGCAATTCATTTATTTTCACTGGCTCATCAATTCGAATTTACGATCATATACATAAACGCGATAAAGATTGTTTTATAAACACATTGCTAATTGAAATAGCAATTGAATAATGCTACTGGAGAAATCGGACTGACATCTGCACGATAATCATTCCACGATGAAAATCGTTATATGATTTGGAATAAATGAGAACATACAGACTGTCTCAACTCTATATGAGAGCCAAGAGTGATTGCAAACAATAGTACTGATCCAGCAGTCATTAAATCAACAATGAGATGAACGAATTAATCCAATTTAATCATTGGAATATGAATATATACGAACAACGCAATACAGTTGAAACTAGATATAATGAGCCTCAAAGACAAGACTGATTAGCTAATCCCTCTGTATAATCTCACAATATATCAGTAAGTAAACGTTAAAAACACAATATGGTAAATGTTCCACAATATTTTTTTTATCCATGAAAATGCCATTTTTTGTTCATGTCGCATCACGCCCGCTTAACTATATCTATCAATATTAATAATAATTATTATTAAACTATCGGTGACCCAGTAAAATGTTTCTACTATAATTTTAATACTTCATACGCGATTATAATTATTCGTTAAACCGATATTGGAATGAAAATTTTGCACAGATCAAAACACGTATCAGATGTAAGAGAAGCGGAAAAAAGTGAAACATAGTATAAGATTGAATAAAAAAATCGTTATAAATGTATCGGTAATCTATATTTACTCTAGAAATTTTCGATGCGAATAAAACAAAAAAAAATTGATGAAAAATTAAAACGTATTTAATCATATGTTAGCTCTCGATGATCGATGCAATGCAATTGATGAACTCAAGTCTGTTGTCTGTCATGTCAAACTGATAGGAATCAATCGTTAATTTTATTATCAACAGTTTTGGTATGTCGCCGCTCAGTATCATGTCAGTGCCAATATAAAAATTTTCGCGCGTCTACATGTATTCTTCTATAACCATCTCATTGTCCATAATCGTAATTCTTTAATAGAAAATTAATTATGATGAGAAAAAACCAATCATGTACTTATAATAGTCCGTTAATATTGTTAAACGATTTTTCTTTCTTTTTTAATACAACCTCTTATTTATGATCCGACTCTTCCGTTTATCTGCGCCTTTGCCTGTATTCGCCATGAGGCACGCAAATACAAGTTGCGCTGAGAGCAGAATTTAATCCAACAACATTGTAAACATACAGATATTTGGGACGAGTTGCATACCCAACGTATTATAAATAGCAAGAGAAATCTCTCGTTTTTGCAAGTATTCATGTTTCCAACTAAAAAAAAAAACTAATTTATAAATAAATTTGATGAAGAAAAAAAATCAACAATCGCTTTGGATATCAATGTAATAATCGTTATGCAGATGTATACAAATATCTGAATACGTCTGCTTTTAATACCATGTACATGTATATAAATTGTATACGAACGAAAGATTAATTAATAATATGATTATATCTTATATATGGATCCACAACTATTGTTTTTATATTTGCTAAACAATTCAACAGGCCTATGACGTTGCGGATTTATATGAAATTTAAATAATCAAAGACATAAATACACGAGTGGAAAATAAATGAACATGGAATTTGTATGGCTGTCACCGGGGCACACTCCAACGCATTTGTCAATCGGAAACTGAACATACTCCCGTTATCATTATTCACACCAGTAATTAATGCTAACCCTTTCAATTGTTGCAGTGTTATATTTAATTATATACTTCCAATAGGTTTCACTCGAACTCACGGAGAAAAAAGATGAGACAAATAAATTCATTGACGATCACGCTTTTGTATTGAAATCACTAATGATAATTGAAAATGATAAACTCAATAAATGAAGCCACAGTGAGAATGTTTCGAAAACCTGCTCAATCTTAGGTTTGCTCAACAATCAGTATCATACCGCGGTGCCTGGAAAATTAATTCCCAGCTGATATATATATTACCAATTTTTGTTTGTTGGTCTATACAATTTCTGCAGCCAAGATAATAAATAGTTAGATATATTATCATAGTGCTTCATCCAATCGTCGAGCCACTTAATTTTTGGTAATCTAGTCTTTTATTTGTTTCAAACATGAACCCCATCAAGTTTAATATCATTCATTTCACATGTTCAATAGCTCACTCTACTAGTGAATAACGTCGCTTGTATGCCTCGCAGTATTGAAAGTGCAACTCGGCATGAGAACACAAACTGCATTATTCAATAATCAATTATGTAGAATTTCTCAAATTTTCTGATGAACTGTGAATCTTTCGCCCCAACATGTAAAAAATATAGCTTGAATTGCTCACGCGGCGCGCCAACATTATTATCGCAATAAGGAATATACGGTTGAACGAAAATATGTGTGTAATGAAAGTGTACGAGTGGGAATAAAACATAGCCGTTGCGTTTGTGAGAAACATGAATGAAAATATGATGAGACAAATGAAATGAGTGTTCGTTAGACACAAATGTGTCGTAAATCTAGAATACAATAGAAAGAGCAATTATAGGAAACACCACTATCAATTGGTTGTACTCAATTTCAAATTGTAATATGTATATCCATTTAAGACGATCCCCGAGACATTGTATCGAAATTTGGTAGCTAACGATAATTTAAATCGTGGCCAAACATCTCCATTCGTTTGGATCATGCTTATACTAAATAATATCTTCTTATCTGACTACATAACTATTATATTATAATCATACGTTACGCTGTATGCAAAGAGGAAAACAAATTTTATTTACCAAATACAACTTTTTTAATAAAAAGCTTTTTGTGAAAGAATTCACTGGCGTATATGTGTTGTGATTTGTTAATAATTGTTTTCTATTTCTTTTTTTTTATTTTCACAATTTTTCTCCATAGTAAATAGAAATTTAGCTCACATGCCTGTGGTGAAACATCTCATAGAACATGAAAGATGCCATTCATTCACAGTCTCTAACTATTTTTCGCACATATCTCATTCTTTTCTCCATCAGTCTATATGAACGGGTGCAAAACAACCTGCGCTTCTTTTTACCGAGAGATCGACCTAACGACCTCAATTCGTATTTCAAGAGCGTCCGCTCGTTGCAACGTTCCTCTTTACTTGATGTCCATACTTGATGCCGGTGCATTCACCTCACACACTGTACAAGTGGCAATCAACCAGACACAATTCACTTTCTGCATTGGAATATTTATTTCGTTGAACATCAATAAAATTGTCATGTAAATTTGTATAAAAATTTAGATTTCAATAAAGTTAAGAGTGGAAATAAAAAAATTAATTCAATTCCACATTAGATTCTAATATGTATGGTACCGTTATCACCTGTATTCGAGATTCTTCGCTTCTATCTTCTTCTTTCTCCACCGACCGGTCCTCACACAGGTTGATACCAGCTTTAATGACCAGCCTCACCTGTAGATTTTCTCTTTTTTATACTATTCGTATCTATCAATCAGCATTTTAATCATTATATACCCTTTACCTCATTTTCTTACAGTAACAACTAATAATTGTATCTTTATGTAGGTCACGGGAGCTATGTCGATATCCAGACACGTGAGAGCGGTGTTCTGTTTCTCGCTCTCGCCCCCCTCCTCGCCATTAATTCAGTAATAAAATCAATGGATATACCTTGGAATTCACAATGCCATCCTCGTTACTTACACTTTACGATGATGCATTAAAAAAAATTTGCTTTCTCGAAAGTTAACTAAATCGTATTTATTTATGAATTATAACTGAGCCAAATGACCTCATTATCCAATACTTGTGGGAATTAATAACTAAACACCCGTCGATGGGCAACGATTCGAAACTATTTGCGGTTCAAATTAAAAGTTTATATATTGAAAAAATAAAGTGTTCATATGACACCATACTGGAATGAAGATCAATTTCTCAGCACGCTTGAATGCCACTTTACTGGGTGGTGTGCTGTGCATGACAACACAGTATAATTTTATATTTATTTTAATTTTGTGTATATATCATACGTGTGTACACATATATGTTTATATAGACACTTTGACTTGTTCCAATAGTCACGGAATCGTCGACGATTACCAAGCAGCAACCGAACAAATTCTCCGTTAGTCGGCCGAATTGCATTGCCTGGAAGATCATTGACTTTGTTGCGTTCCCGAGGTAAAATTTGCAAGCGTTATTACCCTCGTGGTAACCCACCCATGACATTCAGTTGATGATTACTTGTCATCGCATCATTGCGTAAACTTTTCCACCAGCCAAACATCTAGTTAACGTCTGTATACATGGTCTGCCTCTAAGAGTTAAGATACTACTTTATATATATATATTTACATTCTTATTACCATGTAATGTGACCACAAGTGAAGTTAAAATGCCATGCGTTCATTTCAGCAAGAGCAATCTAACCCAGATTGGTTGTGGGATACCGTTGAAGCGCACATCGCGCTTTGCAAACGAGAATGACGCGAGAATGAGGTGGAGCGGGCGCGCACAAGGAATTTCCGTATGCGGGCTGTCGATGCAAACCTGTTATCCCGGCTCCTGTCTTATAACGCTCACGTATGGGAATTCAAAAAACTACATGCCAATCATTTAGTTGTCAATATTTATGTATAAATATATATCCAACCATTACTCGATGTTGATTCAACACATTTTTCATCACAAAAAAGTTTGCGAAAAAAAAAAAAATTCTGGTTGAAAGTTTTTTAATTTTATTCAAGAGTTTTTATCTCATTCTATTTATTATTTTATTTTTAGTAATTATGAAGGATTTCTTGTCCTTTTGTAGAAATGCCGGAATCCGATGATCTCTGTGAATATTTTTGTTCTGAAGTAAATAAATTTCTATCTAGTTCGTCCTTGTGTATTTTTTTTATTCATTGTTTTGAACGATTGTGTATGAAATTGTACTGATTTGAATGTTTTTTGTGCGTGTTAGTTGACATTGTGACACCTTTTGTCAGCATTTGAAAAAACAACTCTCGATTATTATTATAGACAAAAATGTTTTTATAGCTTGAAGGGAAATTAGCCATTGGAACACAATAAAAAGTTTCTATTCTCCAGTAAATTTCATATCTCTGACCAACTATATATAAGACAAATTGTGTTTGTGTAAATCGAATCGATTAATCAAATTTTTCGGATAAATAATCGAATATTTTAAAAAATTTCTCAGTAGTTATTACTTATCACAGTTATTTGCCCAAGTTCTTTCTTGTCCCCATTCAAAAACGAATCAAAAGAAAAATGAAATGTGAAGAAAAATTGATTTTCATTGTATGAAACATGATAATATCTTTCACATAACTTCAGGCACATTCCACGCAAATCGATACTTAATTTAATGCTTTTACGATATTTTTATTTGCAGATAAATTCAAAAATTTCACATATGCCTTGCGGCAGTATAGTGCGCTCAACACTCGTGTGCTTCTTCTTTACTTTATATCTTTTTGTTGTTGCTCTTCTCCGGCCGTAGAATGGTTGGATCAGTTCACAAGAATAATCGTGTGGAAAGTCGACACAGGTATATAATATGGGACGCGGCAACAACATGAGATATGTGCGGTAGGTTGGTTTTTGTAGATATCTTTGAGTGGGGCACCGCGTGTCTAAACACGCGCGCAATCATCTCACTTTGACCGAGTAAAAGACAAGTATAGTGAGGACCAAATCAACGTGGCTTCATTAATATAAAGTGTTAGTGGAGATACAAAAACAAGCAGCGATTGCGCGTTTGTTTTATCTTCCTCCTCGCACTAACTCTATTCCAATATATACTATGGGATTGTGGAGAGGGACAACGCTGAGACGGTGTTTGTAATCAAAGAGGCAATCCGCGGCATGGAAGAAAGTTGGCTTACCGGTGGCCCAACAGTCCAGCGACGTGCGCTCTTCCGAATGGACGTCGATTCTCGCGGTCGATTTAGTTTTTAATATATATACGCGTTCATAAAGTTTTTCAAGTAATGAACACACGCGAAAGTCCAACAATACACTTCATTCAATTCTTGAATTTTCAGTGAATACCATTTGATTCTAAATTCAAATATAAATATTATAAATTCATCAAGGATTTTAAATACACTGATGAAATTCGGTGAGTTGACTGCGCGTTTTAGCCTATGTAAAAGTGCATCGGAATTGTAAATTGTTATTTGAATTGAATTATTTTCCAATTTGAATCTGATTATGAAATGTTCGATGGCTCGATTGCAAATCAAATGTAAATACAGTTGTGCACGAATATATTTTGACACCTGTATTTATATGTTAATAATGTCGATTGTTATATTGTAGTTGTTAATTTTTTTATCACAGTTGTGTATAGGTGAAATTAATAATTTGCAACGAAAATATGTTGAATAGCTATGAAAGTTTTATTGAGAAATTGATTTAAGTAATATTTTCTTCCTTGTTCTATATTAAAAAATTTAAAATAATTGTGGCTGTCAAAAAATTTTAAGCTCTACATTAAATATATTACATGCATGTCAAATATTGCAATCGTGGATCGTAAATTTTTGACATGCGGTGCAATAATTGAATTTAACATTTCACCTGTCAATTGGATAAAATTTGAAGCTATACATTGAATTCGGTTATTCATTGGCAGTATTTCATCCTTTTAACGACCTATACAATTACTTATATGTATGGCTTCGTTGTATACGTCATTGCTGTTATACCACAAATATAGTTCCGGAAAACTTCATGTTACTTTGATGTAATTATAAAAAAGAAAAGAAAAATAATATAAATAACTTTCCAAAGATAATGACTGAATTTCTCTACTGATCGTCAACACATTTGTTAATTTTTCTCTTTTATTAACAAGAATTATAAATTTATAAATAGTTGCAATCTCACTGTAACAATATTCAAATGATTATATTGAATACTAAACATGAGTATATGGGACGTAGTAGATTGTGGGAAGCATATGAAGTATCCATAAAGGGGTCGGTATAAATTCCTGTTTGGGAGCTCAATGACTTTATCCATAGTTGGAATTTTTATTTTTCATCTGTAAAGTTAACGACATAAAACCATAATCTCCGAACATAAATTTTTTTTCAAACCGTGCTTTGGTCTCTCTCGGTGTCTCAGTATCTCGTAACCACAATTATTCTCAATCGCGTGAAAGTTTTCAAGTATATAGGTATGCATACAGACTGACGGTCGGCGCATTGACCGGACACCGGTCCAAGTATAACGGGCTTGCTGTGCACGCGGTTCAGCATTCAACACGACAAATGAAGATGGAAACTGGAAAAAAAAAAGAAAAAATTAAAAAATAAATAATCATCTCTGACATAATACAATAATAAAATCTTTGCATGTAGCAAAATGAGATTGCAAACACTTGCCAATATATACAAATCCTTTTTTTTCTTTTTTTTTTTTTCTATTCTAAATGAGAATGCACTCTGTCAAGAGCTCCGAAGCGTGTCAGAGAGCGCGTTGTTGTTGCATAACGTTTCATTGTATACTAGGCAAATAGTGTTGTGGCTCCATGTGAAAATTACGGAAAAATGTTCTTTGGGTCAAAAGAGCCTATTAATATTATTGAATACAGCAAAAAACAATAGGCTCTTACTGTGAAATTAGAACGGATATTGCTACGACAATTTATTAAATTATTGTACAACAAAATTGAAACATTATCTCGTAACTGGTCCTCTTACCTTCGAATTCTTTGTGTTTATGTATTCATTTATTTCATTTTTTTCATCACATGACATTTGAACGATTCAAACATTTATGTCATTATTATTCCGTAACTGCAAGTACGAAAACCAATATATATATATATATATATATATATATTCTCGGCAGATGACGATTGCATCTAAATTGTTCCAGTAGCACATTTCACACTGGTTACAGGGGGGGCGATCTCATCATCGTCAAGATGATGGGATCAACTACCATAAACAGTTCATCGATCTGTGATGATGTGACGATGATGAAGATGAAGATCGTTTCAAGATCTCCAACATGTTTCCAAAATTGGAAACTTCATTTTGCTGTGTGATTCACTTGGTCCGAATCTATATGTAAAATTATTTCTATAATTCAATCTGAAATAAGAAAAAAATAAGTTTTTACTCCCAATTATTGTATATGGTGATGGAATTGCTAGTCGAGATATTACACAACAATTTTCGCGGCTTCGATCGACTTCATCACGACACAAAAATCTCAACATCAAGAATGTATGCGCGCGCAGGTTCAGCCGCCGGCAATAAAATCCGTTATACACTGAATGCGCGAATACATTCGTTCAATTCTTGCTCTTTTTGATATTTACATAGTCTATCAATGAGAATTCGACAGACGTTCCCACATGAAACAAAAAACGTGTGGAAAAAAAAACCATTCCAACGGATGCAAAAGAATTCTCTTTCTCTCTATCATGCATTTCTTTTTTATTTTTGTCATCAATTATATTGTCGTTAGCATTATGATGTCCTTCAGAGCAATTATCGAGGTCGTGGTAACGTGCTTTTATTTAATCATGAAGAAAGAGGATTATTATTTTCCTAATAGCATTATAGTCATTTCGCGATTGACCCTCACATCGACTTCCTCTAAGTACAATAATCTCACTATTTGTCGATGGGATGCGGGGTCAATCTATACTTTCTACTTGTCACATTGTGTATAAAGAAAAGATCATCGAGAATGAAACGCGTGAGAAGAATTATCATAGTGCATTTTGCGATAGTAAAATTAACATTTTATACTTTCACATATATACTTGCGATCATGATGTCGATACCGGTGCGTCTATATAGATAGATACATGGTCAAGTGAAAACATTGGTACTCTCTTATGCGTGGCTTATTGAACCTAGCTGAGAGAGAAAGAAAAAAAAAAACCTTCGACCTTTTAATACATTAATATTTTGCATCAGATGGAAAGCATTCGAAGCGTTTCTCCAACAGCAAATACCGGACGTCATGGTGCGGATGCTGCTGATGTTTTTAAGACACGAGTTGTAAAAGTCGTTTAATATATATGTGATGGAAAGAATCAATTTTTACTCTCCTGTCTCATATTATTAATCGTGCAAGAAATAAATGGAACATCAATTTCTAAATTCTACCAGTTCTATTATTTATTTGTCTAATTGAAATGATTATTTTTATTGTAAACAAAAAAAAAGGAAGAATTATTGATAAATGTTTGTTATATATTCTTGTTCACAATCACTTGCGTGAGCGTTTTACTGACTGACTTTTCATCTAGAATGGCGTGTCCTCTTTTCAGGGAGCGGCCGTACTCTGCAGCATTCCGGAACACACGTCAATGCGATTTGTACATGAGCTCTATGAATGGATTGTATTGATAGAGCAGTAGATGGTGAGCATGGATCCAATAAAGAATGGATGTGACGATTTTGTCACTGTTGTTGCTGTTGGCAATCAAACGACAGTTGAAAATTTTGTAACTGTATTATCAATTGGAGCAGCAAAAAATGATTTGTCATGTTTATCAAATGGACTGGACACTAATCTTGAAGAAGAAGTGGAAGTTTATAGACTACCTGGTGAACGTTTGGGATTTGGATTGAAATTTGAGGGTGGCAACAAAACTTCAGAGAGGGTGAAGAGACTTTTTGTACAGAGTTGTGCGGAAGAGAGTCCAGCAAGTCGTGCAAAGTGCTCATGGGGAAGTTTAGGCGAAGGTGATGAGGTATTTATAAAACAATTTTTCATTTTACATTACGAAAAATAATAGCACATCAATTATAACTCGAAAAAATATTGCAGATATTGTCTATTGATGGAGTACCAGTAATGCACATGACTCGTTTGGACTGCGTGAGAAGACTCAAGGAATCTCAATTGGTAATTAGATTGCTTGTGCGATGCCGAGGTGCACTCAAACCGGAAGTTGTCAGTGCTGAAAGGAAGTCAGTACCAGAGAAGTGTAAAATACCGCCGGAATTACCGGCGGCACCACCACCAGTACCACCAAGAAAACTCAGGCATGCGAGAGGTTCAGCTGACGGTGAAGCTAATCCTAGTCCAGCAAAGAAAATTAACAAGAATGGTTCACCGAGTATTCATCAATCAAGTAGTGCACGTTCAACCGGTAGTAATAAATGTGCTATTTACGACAGCTGTAATTCCACACCAAAGACCACGAACATTAGCAGGAATGAAAGTATCAAAAGATCATCAAAAGAATGCTCACCGGAACTCAACAAACCAAAACAGGTATTGCATTATTTTCGTTTTATTGACTTGTGGCCATGGATAATCATTACATTAATTAGATATTTATTTTTAGGATCCGCCAGAAGCAATGGTTTACCTCGATGCACGTTCACAAGACGGATCGAGCACTCATGGTAGCACATCAGATGATACTGGTAGCTCATTGTCAACTGTTGTCGATAGATTATCAAGCTCTGATCGTTTCTCCACCACATCTACGACATCAACAGCTTCGGAATTCCCATTTGATTGGTCGAAAGAACGATCGGATGATCAATTTGAAATTGAAAAAACAGTACTCAATGAAATACCGATGAATGGTATTTTAGAGTCATTCGCACAATTGGATCGTGATTTTTCAATGAATTCATCCGATTATTTATTAAAACGGCTTGCTAATTCAGAAGCAGTGACTCATGTGGAGTCCAGGGGCGAAGCTGGTGCGGTCGTTGAAAAAGTTACAGCTGTGGTGGCTCCCAATACTGTGGTAATAGAAGAGACAATGACTCTTCAACCTCCGTTGAGCTTTCAAGATGCTCCATTAAGTTACGGTCATGAAGCGCGACCAGGTATTTTTTATACTGCTGATTTAGCAGCAGACTCTACAACACATTTTCGACCCATACGTGATGACGCTTCAGTTGTTGAGTGTATCAATGGCGAGGGTGAATTCGCAACACAATCTGATGTGAATTTGAATAAAAGTAATGACTCGCAATCATTGTCAAGTGTTCCACCTCCATTACCAACGAGAAATCACATCAATACCATCGCGATCAATCAGAAATCATCAGAAATTGCTTCAACAGTAGACTCGAATATTCCTATTAAAAATACATCATTGGATGATACTAAACAAGAGATCTCGATACCACCCAAACCCCTGCCCCGAAAGGATGCCAAATTAAAACGAAAGCGACTGCCACCGCCTCCGCCACCACCTAACACAACACCGAGGAGAGAGCTGCCACCTCCTGTACCGGCACGAAATTTAGAAATATCAAAATTAACAATTGAATCCTTGAATGGTTTAATGGCAGATGTGGATCCTGTAGATAATCCAACGAATCTTTTGCAAGAATCAAAAGAATCGAGTGAAATTTTATTATCAAATGTGAGCGTGAGAAAAAATGAATCCATTGAATCTTCATCGCCTGAATCTTTTGATGCTGATCAAAATGAAATGAATCAATCAATTACAAATGAAAGCCAAATTAATGTTGAGCACAATGATTCACATTGTGTTGAAATAATCAATAAAATTGTACCGAAAAATGAACAGGTATTACCAATAATAGAAACAAATAAAGTTTTTGAAATCATTGAGATGCGAAGAGTGAAAGCGCTCCATGATTCATCGCGAAATAAACAAAATGAGAGCATTGTTCCAAATGAATCTCAAGCAATTTCTTTGAAGAATGGTATTGATGATGAATTATTATCCACGGACGATGAATTAAGTATATCAACAGTTATACCAGCACCGCGTACCAATAAGCTATTATTAGAGAAGAAAATAAAGAGTACATTGTCTGGAGATAATATTGTAGCATTGAATGAATGTCTCACTCATACTATTTCAAACAGATATGGGGAACGTCACGAGACGGATGATCTTGATATTTTTGAAGACGCAAGGGAACATCAAAACGACAGTACTTTGAATGAACAAAGTTCAAATGAAGAAGCCGAAGTATCGGATGAAAATAAAGAGGAACAAGTCGATAAAAAAGATAATTATTACTCTCCTGATCCAATGACGGGTGACATGAAAGACTTAAAATCTAACAGCATCATTAATGAGGAAAATTATCTGCCGGAAGAAAGCGAATCCAGCTCTGACAGTGATTGTGATGATGGAAATGATTACTATTGGCAAAGTAATCTTGCAACAATAGGCGAAGAGGAGGAAACACCATCACTAGAATATATCGGCACGTAAGTGTATCGTGAAATTTTCCTCTTTCTTTACTTATATTTATTCATATGCAATCTTCATTATTTTGAATATATATATAACCATCGAATTATGCTTTAATGTTTCTCTCACGAGACTTCTATACATATCGATCACTCGTCTATTATCCTTGGCAGGTTCTCGCTTGTGTAATCGATCGTGTGTAAATAATTTTTCATTCACACACCACCCACGGTATCGTTTCGCGCCCGGGAAGCAAACAGAAATTGATTATCTGTCTGATGAAATGGCATGAATGAATGACTAAAGAGATACCGGTGATTTTATTTATTTATTTCGTCTTTCTACTCTTTTTTTTTTTCTTTTTCCTTTCAACAAAACAGCAAAACGCCTATCTCACGAATGTGGGTTACCTGGCATGCACGAGAAAAGGTTAATTGGGCATTTAAAGTGTATGCGGGTCAATCGCTTGGGATTCGCACGCCCGTTCAATTTGGATCTATGATATTCGCAGATTTATCAGAAAAATGTAGAGGAAAAATACCAACAATTCAGTAGAAAAATCCATAAAATTATCAATAATTATTCATATTCTTTGTTCACTTTCGTCAAACTAATTTCAATGATTGATTCGATATTCATAAATTGGATGAGTGTACCAGTAGTTTATAAATATATAAAATATATTCATACATACCAATACCCATTAGTTACTCATGATTATTCATTGATCTCTGACATTTTCAGCAACAATCAAATGGACGAGATCGGGTTGAGACCCGACGATGTAGCAGAGCAATCACATCCATCCGCTGTCAGCGAGACGAATGGATTCAATATGAACGGTGAGTAATAATTTCATTGTAATGCAGAAGTCGTCATACAGTTAAATTCCAACTCCTTTGCTACGCACTCCTTAAATTATCCCAGACTATAATAATTGTTCGGTTCAATATATTCATTTATTATTATTATTTATTTATTTATTTTTTTTTTCATTTTCATCCATAAATATTATTTTAGCTTAATTGACGGATTTATCGCTATCCATACCCATATATATATATATATACGGGTTGTGAGCCACCTACGCGTCGCACGATACCAAGTGATCCGTGAATATAATTCGCTTTGTCTCCAATAATACGTTGCAATTATGACTGAAAAATGAAAAAAAAATAAATAAAACATTGCGCTTTTATCTCGTCTGCTTAATAATAAATACATAAAATAGCATTGAACGCTTTGAACATGGGTGTGAATATAGTACGTGATACTTAATATTTGCTATATGTGAATAATATATTTGAAAAATGATGGCTCTCAGGTAGATTGGTAAGTGGAAGATATTCAAATCCGCTCGTCAAATGATTGGCCACACCTGGAAAGTGGAAATGACTTTCTGATAGTGTGTGGCGAAGCCACTCAACCATTACTAGTTATATTGAACGAGTGTGCGGGTGTGTGATGACTGTGAGAAAAACCGGTCATTCACGATGCTCAAGAATATAACCTATTGCAAATTCAAAGTAGAATGAATTAGTACTACACAGATATAAACACACATATCTATATATGTATATGTAATGTTATATATATACATAAATATAGGTATGTATTATATGCCTTAAGTTACCATTCTGCGGATTGAGTATATGGTGTAGTGGTTACAACAATGGAGCAAAGCGCAACCAGCTATACCTATTGCTAATAGTCAGTGTGATTTTATATTGTATATATCGTTGACTATAAGTATAAAAGAGAAATAGTGTGCGCGAAGAAGTATATAGTGCTTGTGAGCTCCAGTGGCTGACCGCTCTCAAGGTCCCATTCCCCCTTAATCGCCTACCTTTTCGAGATCTTTCACTCTGTAACTGGTCGAACTTGCAATCGAACCTGGCGATTCCCAACTTGCATTGATACACTTCCCTCTTCTGTGTCGCTCACGATATACTTGCCACATGCCGCTACACTTTTATATGCCAATCGCATGTATAAATATGTTACGATTGGTAGGCACAGCTATGTTGCATGTGTGAAGTGTATATAATATACATATACATGTGGCGAATCGACGAGGCGACATTCCACTGTGACTCGACCACGACTCGCGCCACAGCAACTATTTTACTGACTCAAAAGATATTACCGTAAATCAAACGGGTGCAAATCACTTTATGTCGGAATATATATTATCACGGAGATTCATAGATATTGTCCGGAAACCCGAGGCTATCCATAAAATTAATGAAACTCAAACTTTTTTGAGGTTAATTGTTAATTGTAAGAGAATAAGCACAAATATTGTCAGTGAAAGAACAAGATTTTTCTGAAGAAGTATAGAAGGTTTAACTCAGCTTCACCAAAGAATCTAATAGTTGTTTATATATATTTACTATAATTTTGTTTTTGCCACCGAGAAAGTATCGAATGTCTTTGGACATATACGTGGTGGATTCTCCGAAAGACTTGTTAAAATTCGCGACAGGCGCGCGCTCATGCTTCTTAAACTGGTCCATTTCATGTCGTTTCATTTTTGAATCAGCAGGAGAGCGAGAAAAGGTATGGCCAAAGGGACGCCAAAGGTCTCGGGCGTGATCGTAAAGCGTATACCGCAAAAGCGGCGTTATTACTGACAAAAGTGATCGTTAAATTGCGGGTGAAAGAGGGAAAACAAGTTAGGCGAGTTGAGCAATTGGACTTGGTAGCAAGCTGCACTCCATTCGGGATAAAGACGTCTGAGATTCTTATTTCTGATACTACACATGAGGGTCAGTAATTCAGGGTGTGAAAAGGTGAACATTGAAAACATGTGTGTGTATGTATTCGTATATATACAAAATAAATATAAACTTAATTGTGGAATTTTTAAAGGGCAATAACTGGCGTTGATGACGCCGCAGTTGCTTCATTCATATAAACATTAAATATAAGCCACAGTGAAATTACTTCAGAGGACGCGACATTGCAAGAATACCTTTTCGTGGTAGAGAAACTCTTTCGTTGTTTTGCCCTCTTTCTCTCTCTCTCTCACTCTCTCTCCCCCTTTGGTCTTTGAGAGGGAGATCGGGCGAGGAAGAAGAACCACACAGGACAAGACTATAAAGGGCTCGACGACTCGGCTGGAATTATCCGATTTCTCTCGTTCATTCTTTTTTTTTTTTTTCTCTTCCTCTCTGTCTCACTGTAGACGATCCACAACGAGTCCACAGTGTCCGCGCAATGTCGCGCTCTTCAAAGGGATTCAACCCTGAAGAACGACACATCCGTTTCAGAAGCCACCGAGTCATTGCGACTCGTCGCCAATGGAATTCACTCACTGATCAACAATTTTTATTTGCTCTACACTCTATACCTATTATTTTCTTTCTTTATATCATTTTCAATTGCAAAGCAAACAATTTTATCATCACCTTGATGTCCATGTGATTCTTAACTTAGCATAATTCGGAAAATTTTCAAATAAATTCAATTACCCACATGACATATAAATCAAAATTTAAACATCGGGAATTAATTATTTTCGTGGGTTTTAATAGACACCCAACACTTTTATATATAACTATATTAAATATGCATATGTGGGGACAAGTATACTAAACGTGCGTCAATTGAGCGTGGTGCCGGCGAGTCGGACGTCTATAAGAGCTTGATGCAGAGTGTGCACGTTGAAACTGAAGAAATTTGACTCCTCAAAGAACTCCCCCAGCTACTTGACGTTATTTCTTTTTTCTTTTTCATTACAATTTTTTTCTTTCTCGTCTCCTTTTTTTCTTCTTTTTTTTCATGTTGACCATTTATATATATATACATTCGACGCACTCAGTAAGAGAATCACATCAGCGACACTCAACCAAATATTCTACACATTAATTTTTTATTCTTCATGCTGCAATGATGTAGGCGGTCATTGCAATGATCGTTTCACTTTCCATCTCGAGTCACTCGATGTCCAGATGATGCGAGAGACGGTCTTTGTATACTTGATCAAATCACTCGACGTTGCATCGTTAAATTTGCAAAGGGAGAGAAAATACTTGAGTTGATGATGGACACAAATTATATGAATGCTTAATTCATCATACCGCAATGAATATGATCCTTAAAGGGGGAAGAAAGAAAAAAAAAAGAAAATAAAAAATAAGAAGACTTATTATAATAAATACAGAAATAGATAAATAAAAATGTAATAATTCTTTTAAATAATTCAAATTATTACATACTGTGTTTCAATGATTCAACGATGTATTTAGATATACAGTGTGAAATATGTTCAAGACTAAATTTCCACTTGGTCTGTATAGGGAGAAAGGGAAAGATGCCGGCAATGTGCTTGTGACTTAAAGGCGTTTGCCGCAGTCCCTCGTCGACGCTCAAGTAGTCAATACGTTCTGCGGGTCTGTGGTACTTATTTCTTAACTGTTCCTGATGCTTATTCAAAAGTCATTTGTACAAAAGCATAGTGGCCACATCCGCATCTCGTGTCCTAGTGCGGTAATAAAAATAAAACAATATATAATTGTGCACATGTACAACAAACAACTGTGTGTATATCAATGTGAAAATAAATTTTGATATACTCGATTATAAATAGAGAAAAACTATTGGACATTTGGTGAGTCCAATAATCAGTTATATAATAATCATTGAAGTCAAATTGAATAAATATTCCATAAATAAACAATTTCATTAGAGATATTGTCACATATATTCTCATTAGAATTATTAACATATAATGAATGATACATTGAAATAGACATATTACCTTTTATCGTTCACAACCAGATTCAATTTTTTTTCTTTTTCTTTCTGCAACATCTTTCAACGATTAATATGAACGATAAAGTTGTGACAGCTTGGGCTCATCGCTCTCGCCTTTCACGGACGTAATATTTATATCTCTCGGTCAGTCGCCCCTTACTCGCATGGATTACATGGACACACAATCGTATACCCACAAACAACAAATTTAAATTGTGTATACATGCGTACATATATGTCTACAAATACCAAAATATTTAGAGAAAAAGAAACGGATGGTAATAATATCCTGTTTCGATAAAAGTTTTTCAAATTAAATTCGTTGGACGATGAAATAATTTAAACATACACGTTGTTATCCGCCTGTATAAATATCATCTTGGTCGGGACATTGGTGAATTTTACCGGTACGTAATACTGGTATAATACTCGTCTTGCTCTTTTATATTCGGTGCATGATATTCCATTTCGTATAAAAAGAGGACCCGATTTTATCTCGATTGGCGTGCTGTATCAGTGACACGAGACTTGCATTAACTCGAGCACACATTGAATTTCAACTCACACGTACAAAATCATTTATTTTACATTCACCATTCTACCTTTATATATTTATTTATTCATTTATTTATTTCCAAACAGAAACTGAATGAATTAATTTTTAAATCTATGACCTTGACAATTAAGTTCTTGACTATGAGGATAATATTGAGATTGCTTGCAGACATGACTCATAATAATAGACCACACCACACGTGATACATACATTAAATTATATACATTTAATTTTCTAACTCACACGCGCAAAACATTTGAAAGACTTCAAGAGCAGATGTTACAAATATATACCTTTGTATCAGTTGGATAAACCTACTCAAAATTTTCTAAATCTATATGTTCATTATTATCGTTATTTTATAGCGCAGTAGATAAGACAAGGTATCATTGACAAGCAAAATATATTTCTGTATACATATGTAATAGACTAATGCGTTCATGTATACATATTGTTGACAATTCCTTTAATCAATTGAATTAACGACTTCCTGTCATCGTTGTTGGTCATTTCCATTTCGCAATATATGAAGCAATGAGATGTATATACGCTTGGCGCCAGTGTTGGCCCAGATGTCGGGGAAAATTGGATAAGAACGAGTGGGAATGATATGAAAGAAATAAAAATAAATCTTAATAATAAAAACGAAAAGATTGTGTTCATAGCCCTTGAACAATTAGTCCATTCATCGTTTTCATATGCGTATCCATATATGTATATGTATGTATTTATGCGTGTGGATATAATGAATTCACGCTTCATGCCCCTAACTTGATATATAGATGCTCATATATGCATTGCATCAATTCGCTGGCGTTCGGACACTCTGGAATTATCGAAGACCCGGCGCCATGCAGTCAATAACCCGCTGCTACATAATACGAAGATGGACCACCAATTTGGTTAAATATATATCTAAAAATAATAAAAAAATACATAGCGGTTTATCATCACAAAGTTGTTATATGAATAATGATAATATATTGTATTTTTTCTTTTTTTCTTTTCTTTTCATTGTGAAGTTTATATGAAGCTATGTTGCACATTCGTTTGACGATCAAATCGAGACAAACATTTCTTGTCTTGTCATGCGCAATATTTAAATTTTAAACCACATTAATTAATGTTGATGTGTGAGATAGAAGGGCGAGATGATGGGGAAGAAAAAAAAAAGAAAAAAATGAGAAAGAGGAACTGTGGTCTGGAAGTTGGCTAAAAATACGCTTTCACTCAACAGCGCCACAAATGGGGCGGAACCCCATGTCAAGGTGGTACTCAAAAGAAACTCCCGCGGTATACCGCCGATTTTTTTCAACACGCGTGCGTGCACTAATTTGCCTGAATTTTTACGCGTGCCTTTGAGTTATCATAATGGCATTTTATATAAATGTAAAATTTATTTGCCATGAAATTGTGGTATTGAAAATGAAACAAAGAGCTCGTGGGTATGGTAATTTTTTTTTAAACAGAATATATATTCATTTTTTGGCGTGTGGGTGGAACAAAAATTACGTTAGAAAGTGGTGGCGATTTTTATTTATTTATTTATTTATTTTTTTTTTCAGAAGATGCCCTGAGGGAATTTAATTTATATAATGTTTCTGTTAGTGAAATATACGAAGAGCGATATTGAAATTTGTTCGTTTTCTTCGCGTCTTCATTTTATCCGGCGCCATTTGCCACGGAAATCCGGTTGAGTTTTTTTTTTATTTTCGGCTTTCTCAAGTTAAAAATAGAATAAAGGGAAGGCTTGTTGAGAGCACAGCACGAAGAATGACGATTCAACGCGATCCAATTTCTCTGAAAATTAAACTGATTGCTTCCTCGCACGTGGGCGCGTTAAATACATTCATATATATATATTCAATACAAGATTTACCAGTATATCCATATTTAACTCGTACACATACACAATTATAAGTGAATTAGGGAAACAAAAAAAAAAAAACAAATTGTATTTCATAAACATATATTTATATTAAGAATTTAATGTTACTTACGACCTCGTTGTGAATTTACAATTCCTTTTTTTATTTAATTATTTATTTATCATCCATTATTTGTGATGCACAAGGAAAGATGAAAAAAAAAAAAAAAAAAAAAAAGCACAACCTACAATTTCATTTTTTCTCAATTTCATTTTTGCATTTTTATGGGTAGTCGGCAATTTTTCATAATTACTATATTTATCTTTATCATTCACTTAAGACCCATCAAGTTCACAATATCATTATATATATTTATATAATATATGGTTTGGTATTGCTGAAAATTCGTGTCTTTCTTTGGCATTTCCAAGAATACATGCATACCTATCCCAGCTACCTATAACTATATAAAACTTAACTCTATACGAAAATTCTAAAGAATGAATTTGCAAACAGACGTGAAGTTGGGAACGTGCAATGTTAAAAAGTAATGTCACTGAATTCAGCAGTTAGGTAAAAGGGACATGAATAAAGAAAACAAAAAATTCAAATGATAAAATATGCAAAATAAATGGACGGTGAAAGGGACGTGAAGACATGTTTCGAGTCACACAGTCACATCATGTAATCGGCTATTGAGATAACGGGGCCCCAAATATACGTGGACCATGTCTTCCAAGTTTGGTATCATCGGCGTGATGTGAGAGTGGTGTCCCCAAACGATATCCTCAACATAACCAAAGTATAAATTTGGAGGGATTATTTTTGTGCAACAATGCAAGAGGGAAAAATTTATAAAAATTTATAAAGAGACGAACAAGCCAGATAGAGGGAGACACTATAGGATGAAAGGTATAAGGTAAAGAGAGCGGGTATACCATAAGGGTATACGTATATAGATACTGGTGAGGAGTAAGAAGTTAAGATGGTCCAGCGCGCGCGCGCTCCCCGGCCAACATCTCTGCAGCCGGAGGTGATGACCTGCTCAAGGCCACCCGCTCCCAACCTCCCAGCCCAACAGCTCAGCATGTTGCACTCCCTTGTTTCACGTTTCTTTCTCCTCTTCTCGCTCATTTCTGTCTATCTACCATTCGCATTTTTTTTTTTTTTTTTTCTTCCTCCCTATACCATTTTTCCAAACTTTTTCTTCTTTCACTGAGTAAATGTATTTTTTTGTTTTTTTTTTTTTCTCCATCTTTTTTTATATCCAACAAAAAAGTAAAATTAAATGAAATTTAATCGAATAGTCTTTCCACTTGAATTATTTAATACCTCTCAATTTTTTATTGTTAAATATATATATATATATATTTAAGTATTAACAATTGTGTTGATGCGAAGTCCAGGGTCAATCGATGATAAAGCTCTTCACGATTTATAGATGTTTGATTGTCTCGCGCATAAATTTTGACCTTGGCTAAAAGAGAAAGAATGGCACAAACAACAGCCGGAAATATGTGCGTATACATACAATTGCGTGTGCATCACTAATTGGCGATTGTATACATATATATATATATATGCGCGCCAAAAGCGGCACGTTCAATATAATGATCGGGTCAATTGGAGTCAATCGCGCAGCTGTGTCCACTCCAAGTAGAGCTATTACTTCGATACATTATTATTACTAACACTCTTCTCATAGACATCATCTCGTGCTCCTTTTCCCATTTTTTTTTCCTCTCCTTGCGTATTCTAAAAATAAATTTTATATATTATTATATTATTTTTTTTATAACATTTCATTAAACTTTTCGGTCTTTTTTTTTTTCTCTGTTACAGTTCAACAAGATGAAACTGAGCTCGTGAAGCGAATCACGACAAATCCAAAGACGCCGGATAAGAAAGCGGATAAGAGTAAATGCATTCTTTACATTATTATTTTTATTTATTTTATTTTTTTTTTTCGTCCTATGCACTGACACTTTTTATTTTTCATTATTATTGCATGTTCTTTTTTTTTCAACGGGTCGATGCACTTGTAGATATATATTATATAGCAGTCGATACCAAGCGTAAACGCCCACAAGAGGGTGCCGCTGTGGGTGGTGAGGGCGAGGCAAGAGATTCACGCTCTGTACTGTCGATTTATTATTGATAAATAGATTAATAAAGCCGATTGTTATTTCATAATAAGGTGAGGGCGAAATAGAGAGAATATGTACGCGTGCAATTTAGCGGAAATAAGAACCACACACGACATTTTTGTATATATACTTTAGGGGTTCAACATCACAGTGTGATCTGTTGGTTGCACTCGTGTCAGCAAAAATAATATATCGTGATTGTCAGTTAGTCTACAAATATTTATTTTAGTAGATGTGATGGTGGCGACAGAGTGCACCCAATGAATATGTGTACCACATTTATTCGCCTCCACATTGGCCTTCGGAAAACTTTGTTCACGCGCCCGCAACATTAGCAACAGCACCCGGGTGAAAGTTTTGCAAAACTAATGTATCTATATATGTATATCTACTTGCTCTCGATCCACCAACGAACTTCACATTGAGATTCATGACTTAGATACATCACGAGTTGTGTGGTATATACCTCTCGCCATATCAAAATTCTTTGCTAACTCGTGGATGGATGCACGCGCCGGATTTAATGTACATCGTGATTTTAATCCACGGTGCCATCGCTCAAGACCATTGAGGCGAGAAATATTCTCATTACCTCGTGAATTATCACGAAATTTTCTATATAACGTGACAAAAATATTAAAAAAGATCTTGTGAAAAATATTCAATATATATATATATGATTATCTAAACTTCAATAATAATTTCTAGTTTGAAATAATAATCTAATCGTATACAATTCATACCAACTTGTATTACTCATAAATAATTTCAATTGTTTTTTTCTTTTTCTTTCTTTTTTTACCTATGAGAACGTTGGATTTTATATAATGCTTTTAATATTCTTAGATCTAATGCTGACTCAATATGATGAGGTATGCGGTGTAGTTTTGCCGGATAAAATATTACAAAATTTAAATTCCGGTTCTCGTGGCATCATCACCGATCCATAAAAGATATGAAACAACGTTTCTCCATCTTCACGGAAATACTTTACTATTCATGATGATGATTAGTTCTTTATATACATTCATACTTATTTATATATATTTATAATATATATATATATAATATATTTACAAGTATAAAGGTGTGGGTTATAGATATTTGCACACGCCCACAATGCGTACAAAAACTCGTAAAACTCTCGCGTGCATGATGTAAGTGCGTGAATCAGAGTGTGTTGTCATACAGCGGTCTGATTACTTCAATAAGACAGTAATCTAATCTTACATTGGTCATCGCTTTTCCAGGTGAAATTTACTGTACACTGCATAAACTATTCTCTATCTATATATAAAGAATGAAATATGTATATGCCAATAGTTTGGAATTCATAATCTTGATTATCTTCACTATTACTAACCGGAAAAGTGATAAAAAGAGAATGAAATACCGGTGAATTTAATAATGCAACATCGCAACTTATTACATATACTATTTCATGTTTATTTAAAAAAAAAAAACAAAGTCTCGCATTTCACCCGACAACGAATAATGTGTATACGGTGACGTATCAATTAAAAGCAACGATGGGTAATGTAAAAAAACATGATTGGCTACTCCATGAGCGTAACACGATTGCCGCCAATCCGTTCATTAGCGCTTTTCCTCATCGTTGACAGTATGAACGTACCAAATGACTTCACGTCGATCAGCATTCACCTGTCTTCACCATCTCTTTGTATGTACATACATACATATATATATATATATATTCCTATGGTGTTTATTCATCGTTGTGTACCACATCGTTTGCCGTATATAATACTATATATATATCCGCAACTACAACAACGACAATCACGACGACGAGACGAAGAAGAAGAAGCCACTGGACCATTAGCGACCGCCCTGGCGCGTCTATCTCTGGAGTATCCACTCTCTCGGCACACGCGACATCGTTGAGCCAGAACGTATATATACAGACAACGGCACGGCAATATAGCGGCACGTCATTTTCCTCGCGAGCTTATCCCTACTCTTGAACCGGTTGCTTCAGTGCCAACCACGGAAGCTGGTCTTGCACCCCACCAGCAATATCGTTCAGTTGAACCGCAGCCTCCTCACCAGCAACCACTTGCCAATTTACCCGACGCTTCAGTTTAAGAAGTGAACCACGCACTGGCTACATCACGTGTATATGTGCATATATGGTGGGTGCATGGATGTGTGCCGGTATGTATGTGAAAGTTATTTTTCCTTTTTTTTTTTTTTTGATATGCGATATTAATTCAAAAATTTTGCTGAGTGATATTTTCATGTGTATAAATATGAGCACTTGAATACACGAATTTCAAGGATTTTTGTCGACTCTGCGCGATTTTCGACTCGGTGGAATTACGATGTAACCTGTCGCAATACTTTTGTGGTACAATCATTATTATTGCTATAATAATAATTATATTATTATCGTATAGGAAAAATAATTTTTTTTTCATACGATAAAATTACACATTTATATATTGGAACAAAGAGGATGCTGAAGAAGTTCTGCAGACGGCGAGGAATGCAGTGCAACTAGACAGTAAATAAACAAATATAAATCACTGATATCATTATTTATTGCCAGATTTCTTCGTCTTTTCCCTTTCGAGGAAAGAAACTTCATATATAAGTGGAAATGGAATGTCGACTGGGGAAAAAGGATTCAGAAAATGATTTAAATTGAACATAATAATAGAACAAAAAGAAGTTTTAGTGTCTATACTTAATATTATTTAATTATGTAGGAACTTTTTCCTTCATTAAAAAAAAATACTTTCGGATCTATAAATCAAACTATTCAATACTATTAACAATTCCATAATTCTTTCACCAGGCATAAAAGTATTCTTGAACGGTGGATATTTCCATTTTTTACATTTATGTTAATGAGCTTTTGGATGGAAATTTTTATTTTTTTTTTTTTTTTTCAATTTTTGCACCATTACTTCTTGAATAGGAAAAAAAAAAAATGTCATATATCATTGGCATGATTAATACACTTTTTTTATTCCAATGGAAAAAGAAAAAAAAATTCGCATATCTATAATATTGAAATTGATATACGCGTTTGATATTCATTGGATTCTTATAAGCTATAACACGCTGGAACATATGGCAATGACAGTAATACATACACGATGACGTACAAGTGTTGATGATATCGAAAGGAACAAAGCGCGTATAGCGATTTGTTCGCCCACAATATATACATGTAATATTCTCAACCTAATGATAGATATATGAACACATATACCTATACGAATACAAGCATTTTTGTTACGCTGGTACTGATACATATATAAACATATAATATACGAGATACATATGTGATTACGATTGTAGAATCGATAGACAAGCGTTCCAGAATGCTATAATTGGGAATTTGTATAGCCAACTATTTCTCTATTAATCAATCTGTTGATTTCCATGTGAAATAACTTATAATTATTTTCAAAAAACTCCAATCTTCTCTTTTCATTAATATGTCAAATTGATTCTCAATAATCTATTCAGCTAAAAAAAAAAAAAAACATTCTCGACATTGACTTGAAAAAATAATTGAAAGCACACCCGTTATTGTCGAAACAGACAGCAAACGACCACTTGCTGAAATAAAGATTACCTCGTAGCATGTTGATTCAGCTGTTTTGCTTTTCTTTTTTTTTTTTTTTTCTTTTTCTTTTTCCAATTCATACATGTCAAGTGATGAGCAAAAAAAAAAAATTTATTCCTGTCAGAACGAAAGAATGCTGTGTGCTTTAGTCAATATTTCCCTTGGCCACATCATGGCAACATATCAGAAAACGCTGACATCCTTACAGGCGCAATACTCGACAGATATAACCGTGAGAGCGTTTTAAATGCTGCGATGCTAAATTAATCCGTGTGAAATGTGATGCAAAAAAAAAAAAAAGGATTGAAGACGAAAATAATGTGTATACACATATGCATACATTTTTCATGGATTTTATCCGCAATCATATCGAATATGCCATAACCAAACAACCCTCGATTGAGAAAGCCACCGATCAACATTGATAAAGTCCTTTAATGCGACGTGACGCGGTGAATGGCACATATATATAGTTTATTGATCGAGACATTGTCGAACAGAGATAAATATAAAAAAACTGTAGTGGCGACGTTATCGTATTGCTCACCGCGACGACAAGCTGGCTGAGTCGTTCAAAGATTTTTTTTTACCTAACCCCGATAGCAACATTCCATCGGTGATAGCGGTAATAATTCAAGCACCACGCGAGCAATATATACAGTCGGAACGCGAGCATATAACTTGCATCTGTGTGTATATGACGCGCTCTCAAGTTTCCAGAGAATCTATTCTCGTAAGAAAAAAAAAAAATAAAACAAGAAAATAAATAAAAAAGAATGAAAGATACAGCACTTCCTTCATTAAAGAAACTTGGTGAGTTATTGACTGTCGCTTGAAGACATAAAACGTCTACCATTGTCGCGAGTCATCCCGATTCCTAATTGAAAATCACCATATACCTATGTATCAGATGTACAAGCAATTACTGATAACCTGATAAGAAAGGCTGTGCGGATTATTTAATTTTTTGTTTGTTTTGCATTCTCACCCATTGGCAGTTCGTAAATTTATCAATCAATGATTGAAATCACCGCCCTTATTTACTTTCAATATTTTTACTATACGTTTATGTTATTTTCTTTTCATTTAACTTGTTACAGACGTAGTAAATGGTAGAATGGACAACTGTGGAGGCGGTCAACGCCTGCCCCCGGATGGGGACGAGTTTCCAGCGGCTTACCAAGAGTTCAGCGCTTCTACACAACAGTACCAGTCGTTAGGGGCGCCACGAAGCACCACCGCACTTATATTCAACGGCGAGAACGAAATGTACAACGGCAAACATACCAATGGCAATCTCCAAATGGAGGAGAGCCGCGTAACTACCCAATATATCATCACGAATTCCAAAGAAATGACAGCGACGGAAATTGTTGATGACAAGAATTTACACTCACATGATATAGTCAGAAGTAATACAACAACACATAGCACCAACTTTTATTCAAGTTTGAATAATAAATCAAGCAATGGTCCGACAATGGTGTTGACAGAGCAAACGATCGAGATTGCTGGTTACTATCCTAAGGAATCACGAGTGGAGATGGGTGGCTGTGGAAAAGATTATCCTGACAGTCCGCCACCACCATTGCCATTGACAGGACCACCAAAGGTGGAGAAACCCGTTCCACTTACCAGAAGCATATCAGCTGACAATTCATCCAGGAAGTTTTCGCTCAACAGCGATGCGCGCCGTCAAGACGATAAATCCGAGAAATCGGTGAGGGATAAAATCGCCATGTTCTCATCGCAAAGCAATCTCGAAGCGCCACTCTTTCCAACCAGTCCAATCACGACTATCGTGACGAATACTAGCCGTCGGCTATCCAAGTATAAGTCTACAGAAGATTTCTTCGATGAGGAAAAGGACCACAACCACTATGGTCGACCATCTATTCTAACAGAACGAACGCACAGTTCATCCGATTTATTGGATGGTGACAAAAACAGTGATACAATATTGATTGTGGAGAAATACTTGGAAAAACCGCCAAGTTTGCCACGATCTTCACCACCCGAAGAGTCAACACTCTCATCAATGAATTTTACGACGAACAACTCGATATTAACTTTAACGTCACCGAAATTACAGAGTCCAAGTCTTAACGCATCATCGAGTAACATTAAATCAGTCATGAATCCAACAAACTCACCTGTTCCTTTGTCAATCCCGTCACAAAATGAAATTAAACAAGTCTTCGACGAACCGACAATTATAGTGAGATCATCGGTCCCAACTCTGACCCGAGCAACAAGTTTTTCCGGTGGCATTTCATACACCGGCGATCCCGCATCAAATAATAATAATCAAATATCACGAGCTAATTCTTTGGCATCCACGTTCCGACGTAATAGCGAAGACATGCGACGAACAAGTTTAAATCAATTGATAGAACAGCGAAAAAAAGGTATTTCAAAATTGCGGGGACTTGTCATTCCCGAGAAAGATACAGTTCCAATCGATCAACCAATAATTGATTTACCGGAGATCAAATCGAGAGATTCAATTCTCGTGAATCAGGTGAGTCTATGAATATTTCACGTGAAACGCCGTACACATAATCAAAATATTATTGTTGCTATTTTTTTGTTTCGTTTCAAGATGCCGAAGACGAATATCCAAGACAAGTGGGGTTCGCAGAGTTCCCTGGCCAGTAATACAAGTACTCAGAGTGTTCCAATAAAGACCACGACCTCATTCAAAATGCCACCGCCCCAAATACTACCCAAGTATTCACCAGCGTTCAAGCGTAAAAGTCTCACCGTTTATGGATCTTTGAGCAGTAACACATCTAACACCACGTCATCACCAGCGACTCAACAAACTAGTCAAACGTCTGCCAGTACACCTACCGAAGCGCCCAAGAGTCTGGAGAGCATCTGCAGCCCCACCCGAAGTGATTACAGCTTTGAATTTTTGTCATCAAGCGTATCGCCGGAAAATTCACGCAATCGTCAACAAATGAATCAAAGAAAGTTACATGGCGATTATGATGACTCGGACAATGATTCAGCTGTTAGCAGCTCTCAAAGTAGCATTTCTCGTGGCTTTAGTCCACCAACATCACCAGTCCCCTCAGAACGTTCTAATTTATCGTCTGAACGATCTTATCCAATCTCATTGATCATGGAAATTCCCGCGAGAAATTATTTAGTCAGTGATAGATCGCAATTTAATTCGAAACCCGTGCCTTATCCAAGTGAAAGGACATACCAACATAGCTCCAATACCTCCTCCAGTGACAGTAGTAGCGGCGGTAGCAATTCTAATTCTCGTTCACCACCCCCTGAATCTAATTCACGATACTCCTCCGCCATTCCCCCACGAGAATTGTTGAAACGATCGAGTAGTACTGAAACGAACTACAGTACCTCATCAACTCTTACTTCGGGTTCGCAAGCAAGCGCAGAATCTTTATCACGGCGAGTTCTCAAGCCCCAAAGCGTTGAAGCTATTAATCGAAAAAATATTCTCGCCAGTGCGAGATGTCGAAGCGGCAAAAATTTAAATGGATCACCATTAATTCAGAGAAAGTTCGCGGATGATAAAGTACTACCTGCTTCCAGTCTATCTAATGAAAATGCTTATTGTACATCTTCCCCGAGAATAGCCAATGGGAACAATGATTTTCCCAGTAATGGCGAAATTAAAATAGCTTATGTAGACATGGTTGATGATTTTACGGATGTCCGAAATATTGAAGAAAAAATTGAGGAGCCAAAATTTTCACCAAAAAAATCATTATCCACACCCATTATCAATTTACCGCCCAAACTTGACGCCATTGTCCCACCCTCGAATGATTTAAAAATGTGGGTTCGGTCAGAGGCGAAAGCTTTATTGGTGAGGAACTCGACTGGACAAGTAACGGATAAAAATGGAAATGGGACTAATGTACATGATCAATGTAAAGTGCCACGATCAAAGTCGTCATGGACATCGAGTGAATCTGTCACTTCACGGGACTGTAAAACCAGAACATCCTCTTTGAATGACTCCACTAATATTAGTAGCAACACGAAATCAAATGAGACACAAAATGAAGATCTGATGGCGACATTGACAACACGAAGTCGATCTAGGGCGCCCATTAATCTGGATGACAGTTCAATTCTTCGCTCCAAAAGTCACATGAGTTTAGAAGATATTTTGACAGGAAAAGCGGCGCCACTTACAATGCGACTGGATTCACAACATGTAAATAGTCCATCATCACACGGAAGACTTTCTCTGGATGTTCATGATATTAAGATTTTAACGAAAAATCATTCTAACGAATCATCGAGTGAAAAGCCATTTGTATCGAAAATACCAACATATGGAAGACCGAGAATTAGTGAAAGCCTTGATGAGACAAGTAGCATCAATGAGCGAGCGAAAACATCGAAAATTCCAATGCAAAAATCTCTCGGACGACGAAGCGCCAGTGTTACAGATATGAAAAGAGCGATTGACAAGCCAGAGTATTCAACAGGTAATCACAATTCGCACGGTATTCAGAGCAACCATCATCGATTTTCTAGTTTAGATAGCACCGTTGGAAATCCCAACCGAGCTGTTGGTTCCGAAATAGATGTTGAGAGATTATATAGTGAACAATTTGGTAGTATCAGTTCCTTAGCAAGCAGTACCAGTTTAATATCACCACAGGAACTCGCTCAATTAGTTGAGGACGCTAGTTTGGACGATACAAAAGGATCTCATGATTTAATTGTTGTACTTCTACACAAAGAGAATCCAAGCGGAAGTGTGGGCATTACATTGGCAGGCGGGATTGACTGCGAGACCAAAGAAATCTCAGTTCATCGAGTTTTGGCACATTCAATTGCAGATAAAGATGGTAGAGTCCAGCGTGGCGATAGAATTTTAAGCATTAATGGTAGAAGTACACGTGGCCTTAGTCATCGAGAGAGTCTCGCTATTTTAAAGCAGCCAAGATCAGAAATTGTCTTAGTCGTATCTAGGCCAAAAATAGAAGACGGAAACAAAATGAGATCACGGACTGACAGTGTAGAAACTATTGTAGAAGGTATGGAAAACAATTTCATACATCCCCATATTTAAGATTACTTGATTCAAATGAGGTAAAAACCTATCAATTCTTAACGGATTTTATTATTAGGATTTGAGGTCAATGGAGCTGAGAACACTGCATGGGGTCCTCAAGTTCGTGTGATGATGTTTAAAGACGGTGCCGGGCTTGGATTCAGTTTGGAAGGCGGCAGGGATAGTCCACTTGGAGACAGACCATTGGTGGTCAAAAAAATATTTACTGGCAAGTATATTTATTTATATAATAACAGAGAGTATGTAGAGGGTTTTCCATTTCATTTCATCATTCCGGTTGAAATTTCAGGTGGCGCTGCTGAAAAAACTGGTGCATTAATAGCGGGTGACCAATTGTTGGAAGTAAATGGAACAGACGTAACTCGAATGTCGAGAATAGAAGCATGGTCCCTGATGAAGAAACTACATGACGGGGATGTCAATCTCCTAGTCAGACATCCTGCCACCAAGTCATCGTGAATGGTAGTCAATTACGATAGGTGATCGATTAGAATGTGAAAGAACAACAAAGCTTTTTCATCACTCGAATTATTGTAAATATCTGACGTTTAAAACTCAAATGAGTAAATTCTGTACTGGCGTTACAATGGCAATTCATTGTATTATCTTAGACTGCTCATCCATAACGAGATGCTTTCATATAACAAGCTTTTCAATAACCGATGAGAACAAATATTTATCGAATAAATGTATACACATTTATGCCATATATGATTCCTATACATATGAGAGATGTATATAGAATTGACTTTTTGTCAAATGATAGTTTTTATGTTGATCAATTCTATTACAGTGCTGGCAGTGCAATAACGTTCATATAAGGCATTAAAAGCTTCTAGTTGAATCTATTAAGAATTATTTTGTTAAAATAGCGATAGTATACAACCGCCATTGCCTTGCGAATTAAAAATTTTGAAAATATCCAACAAAATTGTATATAAACGTTCAATAAATACGTAGCACCATCCGAGACACAATAGTAAACGCGAAAGATAGAACAAATGGAAGCAAAACGTACGAATTTAAACAAAGATAATATAAAAATGTTTTTTTTTATATGTAAGAAAATATATGTTTAATACGACAATTCAAATTAAATTGTTGTATTTTTTTTTTCTCTCTCGGAAAGTATATTCTTTAAATATTGTGCTGTGATATAGTGGCGCAGTCGGCATCAAATTAATTATCGATTTTTGCAATGAGTTCCATCCGATTTTATTAATGCTTGCATTGAAAGCGCATTTATTTGATTACCGATGCAATTGTGTATTCTGTCTTAAAATTAATATTATGTAATTTTCATTGGTGTATACAGCATACCCGAATATCGATGTTTTTAATAAGATTGATCCGTAGTCCGTAAAATTATTATTTCAAGCTATACTATATTTTTATATCTTAGAGTTTGATGAAATTCTTCTTTATTCCGAATGTGAAAACGCAAATGTTATCATGGGAATATGAACAATAATATCTACAATAAATTGATTACTTGTGTTTAATTTCCAAATCAATTTAATACCAAAACGTTTCCTTGTGTACTCTCTCATCCTTGATGCCCATTTTTTCCATGATGTCCATCTCAAAAGTTTTTAATTCGGGCTGAAAATTAATTCACCACAGTTCTGTTTATCACAATGTTATACATAAAATATAAATAATATATCGTCGGTCGAATTTTCACACCGCGTGAGTTCATTTCCGCGAATCCTTCACGAGGAATTGAAACGTTTGCTAATTTTTTTCTCAAATTAATTATTTTGAGATTGAACAATTGACTAATTTTAATTTCTAAAATCTCATTTAAAAATTTGTTCACTCACCCAATGTTAGAACTTGAGTGAAAATATACGAAAAAGATATATAAACAGAAATTAATACCTGAAATGTAACTTTTTCGACGTCTTTTCTGGCTGTATCTTTCACCTGGTCTTTATAAAGATGTGGAAGTTTATAATCTATTGTTTCATCATTAGTTATTGGGATAGGAATATGTCTTCCAGTTCTCACTCCAATTCGCATCCTCTCACCCGTTTCGTCGTAACGCCACTCAATTTTAGTCGGTTTTCTTAAAATCACATCGATGGATAAAATTATACAAGTATTCAAATATTAGTTCGATAAATTATCTAGAATACTTGTATCATACTCACAAGTCATTAGGATCGACCAGGGCAACTTCCGTTGTAACTAATAGCGGTTTCTCTTTCAACATAACTACTCCCGGGAAATCTTTAGTTTTTCCCACCGTCACGAGTTTAGTATTGAGACCTTCCACAATCACCCAATTACGTTCTTGAATTATTGTCACGACGATACCTTGTTTACCCTTGTCGCGTCCGACCAATACTTCAACCTGTTAAATCAATAAATACTCATCGCATATTATACTACAAAGATGATAAATAAAATTATCTATATTCGAATATCGTTATGAACAACTCCTGTATTAATCTCATTTAAAAATGCAGATTTCCATTGAAGTAGGGTGGGAGAATTGTGGACTTGGGGGAAATGTTTACAGCTGCCGACGCGACTATGTTTCGTACGGTTTCAATGGATTTTTTCGCAGAACTTTCACAGGCTTGAAATGTGTTCGATATACTATTCCATAATTATATCGATTTTACATCCAAAGACACATCTCGTCATTTAATCTGAAGGAAAGTTTCTAGAGTCTATGGATCTATTATTCTCAAAGAATGAAAAGCATAACAATATTTTTACCTGTCAGATATCTTTGTTTCCAACTCATTTTCGGATATTATCGTCACTTTTGATATCTTCCCCAAGCATATTAAGAGAAAATGATGATATGCATAATTGCCCCGCGAGTGGGGCAATCATGGACCCATGATCAGAAATTTTCATAGTTATTTCAAAAATACCGGATATTAAATTTAAACATTGTTTAGTGAGGGAATTTAAGCACTAAGGTCCAAATATACATTAGAAAATGTAGAAACTCAAATGTTGAAATTATTAATTTCTATACACTTTTGTTTAGAGACGGTCCAATTTGAACAAAAAAAAAAAGGGTATTTCTTCCCAATTTAAAAGGTCTTCATACCTAGCCGCAATATCCGCGAAATTTTACAAATTTTAAGCGATCAAATGTGTTTGGCTTACTCGTTATCTAAATTTCGTCATTGAAAGACATTTCTATTGACAATGTTATATGAATTATTTTTTGTAGTGTGGAAATGAATATATCTACTGGGTTCACGGAAAAGTTCGAATTTGATACTGATTAAACAACATAGATATGAATGACTGATTTCTCGTCCCCAATCACCCCATCCTACTGAAGAAATTGCGGGGGATATAAAATATTGCTCATAATGTGATACAAGTGTAAAAACAATTTCCAATTATATACTCTATCTCCTCTGAAGAAGCTCCAACTCTTTATGGGTTCTACAATTGCCGGTACAACATTCTTGGTTGGAGCATTCGCCATATAAAATTCTCTTGTCCAAGGACGATCTTCACCAAATCGCCATCGTGTCCTTTGAACAGTTCTAGGAAGATATCGTGGATCTTCCGGTGTTTTATAGTAAATCTAAAAATTGAATATCATTGTTATGAAGTTTATTGCAAGCATCAATACTGGAAAATATAGATAGATGAATATGATAATATAAACCTGCTCCATGGCACGTTTCACATAACGATCTGGCAAATTCGCATACTTGTTCGACCATTTGCCCACATTTTCCAGAACATTGTACTTAATCCTAACCGATAATCTCGGCATTTTCGGTCAACAATAAAATCTTTTCAATTGTATAAATTACAAACAATTGCGAGATACTGCTGCAATAACGACCAGAGGGACATAACCTCAAATCTCAATTCTCACGCAATCTTATTGCGCACGGTTGCGCACACTTGACTCGCATGGGAGGACGATGTGCGCATGCGTGAACAACTCGATTTGAATCCTTTTACAAGATAAAATTAAAGGAGAATTAAAGGGTCCACATGCTTCATAGATGAGAAATTTTAACTATTTTTTTTCTGATCAACAAAACAATTTGTAATTACAAATTTTACTTTGCTTCATCTGAACATTCATAAAGTGCACAGAATCATCATCGAAATATTGTTTCATATTTTTTATTACTTATATTCATGACGAGGTTGTGCCGTAAAAAAGTTCCTCTGCGGTGCAGGTGATTTGAAATCACAGACTTATTGGAGATGGATAAATTGGAGGGATTTTCAGTCGGTATTAGTGTAAGGTTTTTGGCCGAATGAAAATTGTATCTCTTTTGAATATGCAAAAAATGACTACAGTGCGTCAGACAAACAAAACACCCTTCGGAATTCACATGAACGACCATTGGAGTGATGTGAATACATAGACGTTACATGCAATTTTAGGTTTAGGGAAAAATTCATGTTTCACTAATTGCTATAAAACTCTTTGTGCCCAGTTATGGATCATCGCTCTTCAATCCAATTGTAATTTAACTTTAACCAATGATCACATTAGGCCATTTTCCGATTGATGGAACGGTTTATTCAAGCCGTTAATTTGCCTTTCAAGTCCTGTCATCCATGAGAGAACTTTAAATTGATCATTAGAAATATAAAGAGCTCTATCTTCATTATAATTCGTTTGAAATCCCCACAAAATAACTTACAGCATTAATCATAATTAGTTTACATTCGAATCATTCTAGACCAGTCAACAAATTTCTTACCAATCTCTTACAGTCTCACTTAAATATTAATTTGAAGAAAAGATATGAAGGAACAAATTTAAATGGGGTAGATTATACCCACAAATTAAATATCAAATAATCATCAGAACTGAAATTGTACCTACTTAAACTCAACAAAACTGCATCATCAATTTTTCTTTATATGAGAAATAAAAATACGAATGTTATTAACAACGAGTAATAATACGTAAATATCCTCAAGGTTTAACACGTTGATGAAATATAATGTGTACAAATGTTTACAATAATATCATACATTATGTCTGCTATATTAGTTGGAATTGATTGCGATATACTGATGTCAGATTAGCTCAGTAACATTCTGATGATAGACTTTTATGACTGTCAATATATATGCCATGGACTGGCTCTCATGAGAATGTCGTCAGCGGTGTTCTCTTCTGGGTGGGGAAATTCAACAAGAACATGATGTGTTGATAAGTTCACTGTTCTCGTCATTTCATCACGTTATCTTTGCAGGGTTATTTATGGGTTACTCAAAGACATCGTGCTAGACTTCTAGTCCGGAAAGTAAACATCACCAGAGAAAGTATTGGGGATGTCATAAAGAAGAATTTAACAATGAGGACAACGATATAGATACATCAATTAGTTTGGGGGTTAGGTATAGTCTTGTTTAGGCAATAAAAGAATTTTCATCACGCTTTTTTTAAAACGATGTTTCTCGGGACCGGGGCAGGTATATGACTAGGAAACAAATAATCTGATTGACATGATTAACTCACAAAAATGTTCGTGATCGCAGTCGCTATTGTAGTACTTGGCCATTTTTTGTTCTCACAAACAATTGAATATTACACATTTGATGCTCTGTCAATTCAAAAGTTCTCGATATTTTAGAATAAAATTTCATGGATTATTTTCCTACGTAACTTAACGAAACTTTTGCAGCTTCAATCATTTCCCTCTAGAAATATCTATCTGTAATTATTTCATAGATATGAAGTGAATTCTCAGAGTGGTGTTTTCCTGAGGTAACCCTGTATTAAAATATATACAGCTATATATTATGTCAAGTCCTAATTTGTAGTGAAACAAATTTATATATATGTGACACAACTTTTAGATTGAAGTATATTTAATATAAATAGTTAAGGATGACACTCTATTAATGGAACATTGATATTCATATATAATATAATATTCTTGTTTCATGTCCGTACAAAAAGTACATTTGAAATATACCATATTGCATCGATATCATATCACATTACATGAGCATATCATTTGTCCAACGATATTGTCCATAATGGTGTCAGTTATTCGAAACGCATTGAGCTTCTTATTCAAACAGTGATTTGACCACCCTCCCAACGTTTATGATGATCAGGTGCCGAGTATGATAGTATAATCAAAAGGTATTTCATTCGCACGTGAATCGTAATACTCTTGGAATTATGTATTTAAAAAGAACAAATATTTTTTTGGTATAGAAGCTAATGAATGAAGTTATTCATAAATACTTTATAACACAAAATGTATTGGAAAAATATTTCAATATGAAGAAGTGAATTGAATTTGTATACAATAGCCTTAAGTTTATTATTCAATATGTATTTTAAATATATAATCAATGGCATCACGAAATACCATAGAGATCACGTATCGTGAATGTTTCTAATATACACAGATTCATCGAAGAGTAATATATATATATATTATGGATATAAAAAATAAATGAGAACTAATCAATGGCCAACATTTCTGTCGTCCAAAGATTCTTGCGCTTCGTGTGTCAACTATATACCCTTTATCGCATTTCCGGACTTTATTATGTCTAACGCAGGGACATACAGTGTAAATAAATACTTCATATCACAATTCGTCATCGCACACTTGAGTTGGACGAAGCATTTAATGTTTCAGCTAGTCGTTGAGAGGGTTTAGTTCCAAAGAAGATTGAGAAGTGGAAAGAAGTGTGCTGTGAGACACAGGGAAATTTATTAATCCTTTTTTTTTTGTTTCTTCTCATTTAATTCCAAATTCATTGAGAATTATTTTACGTTGCACTATCGGTAAGCCGAGTATAAGATCGAATAAATTTGAATGATATTATGCTCGTTTACCGTTTAGTGCGACATAAAAAATGTTCATCAATTAAAAAATCATCAAATTAATTACAATGTGTGATATGATATTTACAATATAAAATAAATCTCGGCGGTTGCCATATTTTAGCATAAAACCGTGGCATTATGAATGGTATTATGCTAACAATATGGGTCACTGCGAAGGAGCTTCACTGACGTAATTGCAATATCCCAAGAAAAGTTGTTTGTATAGTGAATATTGAAAGGTATTATTAAAAAAATTTATTTGTGATTGAATTTGTTGGGGCGTAAAAAGAAAAATGTGAGCATAAAACTATGCTCGACGACATTCATATAATTATATAGAGCAACATGGCAAAATACTTGTATCTATGGAACTAAAGATTTTGTGAAATTTATGTCAATCGATATACAAGTGAATGGGAAAGACAAATATATAATACGGCATAATGATGAACTGCAGTGTCCTTGATATATGTGAAATATGTATTACTAATTGCGGCAATATATTACGGTAAGATCAAGGAAAAGTTTGAATTAATATTATGAGCATCATAATATTAATTTTCTTATTAATTAAACAGAAAATTTATTTATACTGGGCAATATCACATTGAGTTATTTTATTCTTTGTAAATAAGATAACACACCGCAGTGTCACTGTTGAAATAATGCGGCGCGGTAATTATAAAATTTAACGGAATTAATTCAGTACCGTAACTGGTACAATATGTACGTGCCCGCTATTTTAGGTATAATATCGTGATGCTACTTTAAAACAATGTATACGGATACGCGTTTAACGTGGTCATGGTCGTGACGTAAGTTAATTATAACAAGACTTTTTCAAATGTCTCCTGTTACAATTTGAATTCAGTATAGAGGTAAATGTCGACAGTAGTGGTGTACGTTCAATATCAATGCCATCACAAAATTATGTTTGATTATTTAATTTCAAATAAAAAATGACGTTAAATTGTTTCACACTGTGTGTTATAATTGCGTGCGTAAATACGAAGAAATATTTTGAAAATAACTGAATGGCGATTATTGATTCAGTGTGAAATATGCAATTTCTTTTCTCTTCATCATGGATTAATAAACTTCATTATCAAAAGGTGCTATTAAGTTTTGAAAGTATAGCACGATGATACCAATCGATAAAGCAACTGCATATAATTTTTCGTGAATAATGTTCCACCGTGTTCATATATTAAAAGAGGTGATTAATTATATACAAATATTCACCTCTATTTAAAAATGAAAATAAATTAAATAATTTAATTGAAAAATAAAAATGACAGCAATTCGACAATTGACATTCAATTGTTTGCTACCGTCTTGAGACCCTGTGATGAATTTTTCTTTTCGTTATTAAAAATAAGTTTTGTTCAAAATGAATTTATTGTCACGAGTAGAGCAAACAAAATTGCAAATATTTTTATCGATAAAATTAAAGGTAATGTAACATCATATATCGGGCAATATCAAGTGAAAGAGGAAAAAAAAATTTTTTTTTTATATCTTTCGGATAAGATATATACATTTGAATAGCACACATCATTGCCAACAAAATGGATATAGAGATGTACAATAGTAATATTGCTGATAAATATTTGAAGAAAAGAAAAAAAAGGCGGAAGTAAGTTTACTTGGTTATTTTGAGCACACAAATAAAAATGAACATATATATATATATATATATATATATATATAATTAATAAATGATAATTCTCTAAAGATATTTAACAATATGCACGAGCAATTGTAAATACGATGTTGTCAGACGTATTGCCACGCAATATGATATGAAAGAAGTGACAGAGGATAGCAGCTGGAATTTATATTGGACTGACTTGAGTATTAGCGTTGAACGTGCGAAGGAAATGAAGAGATTTCAAAAAGTCAATCATTTCCCAGGCATGACAGAGATATGTCGAAAGGATTTATTAGCAAGAAATCTCAATCGTATGCTTCGTTTATTTCCAAAGGAATACAATTTTTTTCCAAAGACATGGTGCTTGCCCGCAGAGTGAGCACAATAATATATTCATGAATTTCAATAGCAATTTAATATATTTAATGGTAATCAATTTATCGTTTATAAATAAATATTTTCTGTTAAGTTATGGCGAAGTAGCTGCATACGCAAAAATGCGACGCTCGAAAACATTTATCATAAAGCCTGATACAGGTTGTCAAGGTCGTGGTATATATTTAACAAAAACTCTCAAGGACATTAAACCATACGATCGCATGATCTGTCAAGTATATTTGGCAAAGGTATACAAACAATATTTTTTCCGAAAAAAATATGACTGTTTATTTTATCAACGAAATAAATATAATTTTTGAGTTCTATTCTCCTTTTTTTTTTTTTTCATTATATCACCAGCCTTTCTTAATCGATGGCTACAAATTTGATTTACGTGTTTACGTATTGATAACATCGTGTGATCCACTGCGAATTTATGTATACAATGATGGATTAGTGAGGTAAATAATATGAATATTATTTTAATGATTGTGGTCGATTTTATCTCTTTTAATGTACGCAGATTTGCAACGAGTCGTTACAGGGAACCAACTGGTTATAATACATCAAATGTTTTTATGCACTTGACTAATTATTCCGTGAATAAACACAGTCGTATGTATGTTACTGATGAAGAAGCTGGTAGTAAACGTAAAATATCAACATTGAATAAATGGTTAACTGAAAATGATGTTGATGTGAATGAATTGTGGCGTAAAATTGATGAAATTATTGTGAAAACAATATTGGCTGCATATCCAGTATTGAAACACAGCTATCATACATGTTTTCCAATGCATGATTTGACTTATGCTTGCTTTGAAATTTTGGGCTTTGACATTCTCATTGATTGGAAATTGAAACCTTATTTATTGGAAGTAAATCATTCACCAAGTTTTCATACAGATGCACAAATTGACAAGGATGTAAAGGAATCATTATTGAAAGATACTTTTAGAATATTAAATTTTCATCAATGTGATAAGAAAAAAATATTAGAGGAAGATCGAAAACGTGTTCGAGATCGATTGTTGCAAGGAATATATACGAGAGAAGCCACGTAATATTAATATGAAACATATGATGATGATTTTTTTTTTATCACCAGTATCAATATTGTGAAAATTGAAAGTAGTATGAATGAATCTGTAGGTCTGGCGAGACCAACAGATGATTATTTTCAGGAGCAATATCAATGGGAAGATGAACACATGGGTAATTTTAGACGAGTTTATCCGTGTGTCGACGATAATAAATACAGTCCATTTTTCAAACAAGGCAGCAATTCAATGTTTCAAAACACAGCTGCATCGCGGGCACGTGAAGAAGCCTCGAAAATTCAACGAGAAGAAGCTATCGTGAGATATATAAAAATTATTTCATGTTTATGATGATATTGAATAGAAAATGGAAAAGAAAATGTCACATTTATTTTTTTAGATTAAATTGAGAGAAGAAGAAAACAGACGAATGTTAGGAAAATGGATTGATCACAAGGTGCCGTTGGAAAGTCCTAATGGAATCAGGAAAATAAATTCAATTTCAATATCGAGAGATAAAAGTAAAATAACAATTCAATTGAAAAATCCTGGCACGGCTGCGACAGTAAGTTATACCAATTGTGATGATGCAAATAACATAAGTTTGAGGAACAAAAAATTAATAGAATATATTTTAATTGACAGAATAAAAAATCACGATTAAGTATACCTACGTTTGATGTATTGTCGTCGTTTATGCCAGAAATAATAAGTGAATCAGAAGAACGAGAACGTATTGCTTCACTGGCACAAAGAGATTTTTTAATAAAGAGTTATGGTATTTTGGAGCAAATATATATGGGTATGAAAAGAAATGGATCACTTCGATCTGCAGATGTGAAAAAATATGGATTCTACGAGAAATCGAGTCATAAGTGTGAATCTCTTCGAAGTCCGCCACCCACCGAACGAAAGCTTTATCATGTCGGACAAACTTTAGAAATTGAATCGAATCGTGTTACATCCGGTGAGAAAAACTGAATTGCCGGATTTGTATGAATATTATTAGATGTATAATTTTTTCAGATTTTATGAGAATATGCGAGCGAAAGAATTCTAATTATTATATTTAAATTTGTTGTACGAAAAATTTAATGTTCCCGGAAACAAAATTGACGTTTTGAAATTATAAGAATGCATAAAATTTGTTCAACTACCTACATAAAGATGAATCATACAAAAATCTGTAATGTATAACAATTTTTATTGCTAATTTATATTTTTGTATTCACATGATTAAAAAATAAACTATGAACAATTGCTGTGAGTCGGGTTAATGAGCGGTGATCATGAGGAATATTTGCATAAGTAATCATGTTAAATACGCGTGTATTAGTGACGGTTATTTTTATGACATTATGAATAATCGCATAATATAATCTAATTATAATAGTTGATTTTCGCAAAACAAATATTTCATTCTTCATTTGTTTTTGTTTTATTCTCATTTTTTTTTTAATTTTTTTCTTTTTCTTTTTTTACATATTAGACATGGAAAATCAGACAAATGCGAACATTTTATCGACCATGATACATTTTTCTACATGGCAAGGATCGCGTTCAATAAAAGATGATTGTAATACTTACAAATGATTTAATGCCACAACTTGCAATAACTTTTCAAGTAAAATAAACTATCTAGAAGGTACATAATGTATGGCCAAAATTTTATTTATAACGGAAGATCTCCTTTCTTCAGTTATTCAATTTTGCGGTGACATTTTAATTGATATATGATGGATTACAAGTTGATCAGGCCCTCGATATCATTTATTATTATACACCATTGTTGTTCAATTCTTACTTAATAATTGATTAATTATTAATGAAAAGCTTAATCGAGAAAATCATGCACTCACGTGTGATACACATATAACATCTGATTCAATCTATTTACAATTCCCAGAGGATACGGAGCTCAAAATATCGAGAATTTGAGATTTCCATCACAAAATTTTAGGTTCCGTTTATTTAAAAATAAAAAAAGGAGATAAAAGAACGGAACAAAGATTGATTTATTAATATATATACACAAAGAATTAATGTGACAGTTGATAATAAAATAATGGAAGGATTTTTTAAAAATGACCTATACGTTTAGAATTGAGATTAGTAAATATAGTTTCATAAGTAGTGAGAGTTAATTTATTTATCAACACACACTGCGAAACACCTGAGGAAAATTTTTCACTCCCGTTTGTATTTTATTCCTTCTAAATTATATTAATTAAACATTCCGAAGACTCAATGATCATAAAAAACCGTGACGTCAATATATACAACTTACTTTAGATGTGGAGTACCATCTATACTTATTGGAGATTACGATTAAGAAAATTTACCAAAACTATTGGCAATAAACTCATCGTAGAATGACAGACATTATGCCATTATCATTTTGCGTCACATAAAAAAATTTCGATACCAATTATTTTTTGTTTTCTTTTTCTTCTCTTTAAAATTCAATACAAAATTTCCAAACCCGCGACCATTCAAAATATATATTACTGTCATTTTCTTCCACTAATAATGAACTATTTCTATTTAATCTCTTCTAGTGATGTAACGCTTTGTCGTTTCTAATAAAAAATGATCTTGATCGGTCTGATGTAAAGGTTAATACTTCACTTCACAAAAAAAAAAAAAACAAAAAATAAAATGAAAAAGTACTTGGCGATGATAATCTATTCGTTGTAATACTAATATGAGCATTATGTTATGTATAGAATCCTGCGTAGTGAAATATTTATTCATGGTAAACGATAAAATTATAATAATTCCTAAGCAATGAAACGCTAAGTGGCTCCAAAATTTAGAATATAGAAAAAAAACTGTACAATACATGGACATGTTAATTCCATTCTAGCTGCCGATGAAATTGAATTTAAACAACTTGCTACTCGTAGCATATTTCCACTTCACAATTAACCAGTTCTCTGAAATGGAATTAACTAGATTGGCAAGGAAATAATTGCCATTTCGCGTTGAAATAACGTAATTATAACGATTTAGGCTCTTGCTTTTCAAATGTCTGACGTTCAAAAATTGAAATGAATGATGGATTGTTACTCACGACGCCAGTGCACTCTTATTTGCAAGCGTTAAGATGAAATAATCGATGAATAATATAAAATAAAATAAAAATCACAGAACATATTTATCGTTTTGGCTGGCGCGAAATTTGTGTGACGATAAATTATAGCAAATGCCGTAATTCTGCAATATTTGTAAATGATCCGGGCATGAATTTACAATAGCCATTAGAAAAATTTCATTACAACTTTATCTCCTATTATGAAATAAAAGAAAATAATGTTTCAAGAAAATATTTCAAATGTTGTCAGATCGATTAAGATCCAATGTAGATATTTTGCATAAATAAATGTTTTATACTGTTCGCGGGATGAATAGTGGTTGCAAACCTTTGAGCCGCATTTATAACATTCTGCCTATCCAACTTGCAGTGATATCCTAATTTTTCAACAAGTTAAAGCTAAAAAGTCATTAACAAACATCATGGGTCCATATTACTCGCACAATTGCAAGTTCACGTGTATGCATATAGAGTATGTGTGTTCATAAAGTATAAACTTTAACAAAGTGTTATTTGCATGTCACTAGACTGACGGAGCAAGAGGTGTTATGGCTTAAATTTGACGAGAGGTATATTTTTCGATTGTAAACACTTATCACACACCCATTCTGCATAAACTTCTTGAGTCAACAGTTGGAAGGCGGCTTCCGATAATCCCGAGCATCCCCTGAAACGTATCACGACAGTATTACAAGAATTCCATCTCCTTTATAAGAACTATGATAATGATAATGCTAAATCAACAAAGAATCAGTTAGGTGCCAACGCTCACCTGTGAAACCAAAAATTACAGCCTGATTCACACAGAATGCCCTGATCATTATCGTGCACTTCTTTGTGACAAATCCCACAAGGATAAATTGGTGGTGCATTAGGATTTTGTGAATTAAACACCATCGGTTGATCTGCCGGATAGATCTAAAATAAAAGACAAAAAATGTCAATTTAAAATGTTGAATCAATCATATTTTTTTCCTCTCATGTTTCGAAACAAAGAATGCATTCTCACTTTTCCAGCAGATACTGGCATAGGTTTAGGACCCATACCGGGAGGGCCTTGAAATCCATGCGGAGGAATATTTCCACCCATATTTATAGGATGACCCATTGGCGGTCCTCCACCCATATTATTAGACATTGGACCACCCATAGGACCACCCATATGACCCATCTGATTGGGATGAGGCATATTCATATTTGACATATTGTTCATTGGCGGGCCGCCCATATTCATATTGTTCATGGTATTCGGCCCAGACATGTTCATATTATTAGGCACCATCGAACTCATTGTTGTCATCGGTCCATTCATAGGTCTCCCTAAATTACTGATATTATTCGCCATATGATTGGGATGAGGTTGTGGCGCGCCATTGTGACTTAACGGACTGTTAACATTGTTCATTGACGGGCCATTAAGTGGACTGTTAGGCGGCATATGATTGTTCATATTATTTATATTTATTGGTCCATTAGGCATATGATTGTGATTATTAGCACCGATACTGTTCATCGGTGACCCCAATGGTCCACCCATCGGGCTACCCATACTGTGTCCCATATTATTCATCGGACTACCCATTGGCCCACTATTCATACTGTTCATAGGACTACCCATTGGTGGACCACTCATTTGGGAATTACCCATGTGGCTCATATTCATATGATTGTTCATTGAATTCATTGCTCCAGGTGGAATATTTGGTCCCATGTTATTCATCGGACTCATACCTCCAATTGGCGCATGGCTCATAGGAGACATTCCACCCATATGATTTATATGATTGCCCATCGGTGAATTGCCCATTGGACTCATATTACCCATATTGTGCGGTATCATTGGACTCATGCCACCCATTGACGTAAGTGGACTCATACCTCTCATCGGTGGTCCACCCATGTGATGGCCATGATGCGAATGCATGTGCGGTGGTGGGCCACCATGCATCATTGTACTTTGCGTATTTTGTGGCGGTGTATCATCAAAAGGGTTACTTGCCACTATTGTATCACCATATCCTGATAAGGGTGGCGGTAATAAATCCTGAATGAAATAATAAAAATAAAACAATAGAATAACATGTACTGATGGTGGTGTGATTTATTTAAGATTAAAAATTGGATGAATATGTAATGGCAATGAATAATTTACCTGTACAGATGGGGGTGGTTGAGGTGGTGGTGGTGCGACGCTTGCATTTGTTCTCCGCTTCTTTTTTGGATTTGCACCAGCCGGTGGTGGCGGAGGTGGATGAGGATGAGCATTGGGTTCAGAATGAGGACCATTAGGTCCCATGCCCACTCCCATGCCCATACCACCAAGTGGTATTCTTGCAAAGGGTGGCATGCCTGCAATGTTATGGCTCATCTCCTTATTCTTGTCCTTTATTTCATCATGCCTGGAGATTAATATTATGGCCCTCGGTTATTATCTACAAGTCTTGGGACACTGTAAAAAAGGAAATAATTATTATTTAATATATCAACATAATATTGTGGTTAAAAGCTTGTGAATTCTACTCATTTAAAAATGTATCCATCATCATTAGTAAATACGATGACGTAAAAGTAGTGAAGAAAATGTCGTACTGACATTGGTCCCAACTACCATTACCATCTACATATTTATAAACATCAACATGACAAATATAAAATTTAATATCGAATATTTGCAGAAATAATTTTTTGATATTAAAATTTCATATGTATATCGCGGGTGAAATGGCGTCTGCATATAAACCTGTATACGAATAGCTTATAGTATCTCTCAAAAAAAGAAAGCAAAGCAAAGAGCAAGCTTCGCGATGCCACTTCTTCAAAACCAACCTAACCTACGTATTTTTATAGCACAATCGCATAAGTTATATTTATGCATGTAGTCATTGTGATAATTATTATATTTAAACGTTCATAACTGAATAATAATAAGATACTTGCCAAAACATTATCGTATGAAAAATAATTGTGTGCACATAGTTTTTAGTGTCTTTTTCGGCAAAATCAACACAAGAAAATTGTGTCGGATATGGGTATATATTAAAACTGCGTTTCGATTCCGCAATTCGTTTCAAATTCGCGTTCGTGTTATCACGAACATTTTGTCAATACAGTTAAACTTCTGTAATCACACTTATTACCTTTAATATCGCACGAAAAATAAATTACACTAAACTTTGAAAAATATTTATTGTGCTGGGCTCTGTGTCTTCAGGTCGCAATGGCCATTGTCGACACTGTCGACACACCAATGTTTTAGTTATGTGTCATGTGTATATATTTCGTGTGTTGTGTGTTCTTAGCGTGTCCTGTGGTCGCCTGTGTAAATTAATCACGCTATTTATCATACAGATGGCAGTGCTGGTTACATTCTCATGTCTCTTTCATATCCATCATGTAGGTGGACGATCTTTGTCAACTGCTATTTTGTACCGATAGAGTTCGCTGTTTAAGAACAGCGGCAAATTTTATATAAATCACACATGAGATTGTGTACTAATTATTTGAAATATAATTTCAGCCATTTTATCCCTGCAGTACTTACGCTTTGAGTGAATATATTGCACTTGTGTGTATTTTATAAGCCCGGTTATTTGGAGGAGAAGCCTGATTCACAACGCTTGAAATTTAGTGAATTTCACGAATTTTTTTTCTTTGGTCCAAAGACAAATATTATTTCTTTCACACTTTACAGCTTATTTATGACACAGATGAACGGGATTATTCTCACTTTTACTCACGATGGATGTTATTGATTGACGGTGAACATGGAAACACTAGTTCAATGATAAAGGAATATATGAATCATGGAAATTGAAACAAATAATCAGAATTTTTACTGTAAACATTTCTGTTTAATGTTGCAATTTTTAATTCGAAAACATCCAGGTCCTTGTAAAATGATTTGGTATTATGTAACTCGAAACGTTCTAAGGAAGTAAAGCGGTCAAATAGTTCGTTTTTAATATCGTTCGTCAATTGAAACAAACTGATGTTGAGAAAGTCACGCACAAAGTTCAATGCAGTCTCTTAGACTGCGAGAAAAATTTGTTTGTATTTAATGAGATATTTTTGTGATAAATAATTTTCTTAAATTTCACATCGTAAGTGTGCAAGTATATTTTCTAAAAGTAGTACTATTTATTGAAACAAACAATTGAACAAGAAATTTTTTAATTTTATCAACCAGGCTCCTCCCACAAGTGTTGATTGAAACATACTTACATCTTTTCACTCGACGAAATTGCTTGGAACTCAGTGAATGGAAGGTACACGGAAGAGACAGAGAGCTCACAATTTAATGGATAATACCGGAATTTATAAGTGTAAAATACTGGACTTGGATAATAGCTTGGAATCATGATGAGAATGTAGCAATATTTACTGGACGCCATGACGAAAAATTACAAAGTATATAGTCAATTTATATCACTCACGCTTTTCTTAAAGTCTGCAAAATTACTATTATGTATGCATAATAAATTTGATAATCCATATTACAATTTATACGATCAAATTTTTCATTGACGTTATTTTGGAAATCGTACATATATAGACAATCAACAGCGGACACTTTGATTTATGAATAGGGATTAACAAAATCACAGTCTACATAGTATTATTTCTTGTACAACAGTTAAACTTTTATCATAAAAATTCTATTATTTAAACAGTTTTTAATTTTATTCTAGAACATGATGACCAAATTGTATTATTTGCATTTATGTATGAATGCAAATAATTCCTGTAAAATAAAAATTTTTCACAAACTCTCTACCATTGGTTCTCTTTACATATAAAAGTTGGAAATTATGAAAATGCAGTCAAATTTTTTTATGTTTATAAACATTTATAACACCTAACTTTTCCCATGTTAATTCAACATATTGGATCTGCTTTTTCATGCCAATTTCCATTTCCAATTTGTTTTCAATGCTCATAAACAAAAATTCTGGTATGTATTTCAAATTAATTATTATTACTCGTTATAAAGTAATAACAATTGCATTCATTTTCCGAGAGGAAAATTAGATGACATCAGAGTAGTTGTCAACAGTGTGTGATGTTCTAAGATCTGAAATGACATTTACAATCACTGCAAAACATTTTGAGCATGATAGCCACGGTATTCTGGTACCATGTATACCGATCAAACACTGAAACAAAACACAACCGATTCGTATATGAACTCTGTCCAGTTCCTCTTGAGGAGGTGTGACGAGAATTTTATATTTATTATTATCAGATTCAAATTCGAAAAATCAATGGAAACTCCAACCTTTTCTTTGTCGAGTTTTTTTCTTCTTTTCATCATCGTATTCAAATAATGCTTCGTAAGAATTGTAGAGGGAACTTTTCTTATGATAAAATTGATTTCATTCTCGCGTCTTTCCTATGAAGGAAAACAAAATAAATTATGCATCTCCGGCACTTCAAATGCGAATTCCACCTCAAATCTATGTATTTATCAATGTCTAACTTGAACTTTTCATGTCTGGGCTTCGCATATCTGGAACAAGTTTTGAAAGCAGATATGAATATGAAACAAAGAGCATATTGAAATGAAATCATAGCAAGACATATGGATTCATTTGGTGTAGCAAGTATCATGTTTTATATGCAAAATGTATTCATTTTGATGGGGCAAAGTGTCTTAATTAATTAATTAATGTTCAAGATACTTTTCACCTGTTCGATCAACTATTACTCGTATCGTGGAATTGTTTTGGCATCCTTTCGATAAAATTCAATGAACCCTATTCGAGATGGAACAAGTTTCATATTGAAATAATATAGTTAGGGGGAAAAACTCTCACAATTCATTGTATATAAATGTAGACAAATGAGATATCATAAAAGTTCCTATATGAATGAGTGAAAGAAATTCTCTATCCACCTTTGTAAAAATTGACATGATGATTCATAACCGGCTATACTTCATATACACAAATAAAATTGGCACATTATTCAATGATGGGAGATATAGAATGACAAGAAATGTGTATGGAAGTGAAAGAAAGTGAAAGATGATAATTGCTGTACACGATCTTGTAGGAGAGTTGATGAGAGAAAGTAACCCGCTATCGGAAATTTTATCGACTAAACTCATTATTTATATGTGAAAAGAGAATGTAAATAGTATGTAGGCCAAATTTTGATGGAACGAACTCGCTGTCAATATATGACGCTGTACCGTTAATTCAGTATTCCCACTTTCTCACTAATTTTCGATTTACTTTCACATCATTAATCATAACTGAGTTAAACTTGGGATAAATTGAAAATCCAACATAAAAATTGAACAATAATTCTCTTATTCATTGAAATTTTACTATTCTCTTCTCCAATATGAAATAGGTCAAAATGATTGAAGAAAAAAAAAAAACAAGGAATAGGTATTCACCGTGACGTGGCAATTGGCGAAACAAATAGATTCCACAAACTGTGACATGGTTCGAGGTGAGAAAAAAAAATTGGCTACAAATCAATCTTCTATGTGCGCGTGATCGGAATATAAAAATGATAAACTTTTGCAAAAAAAAAAAATCGTCTATTGAAAATGATAAATAAATTCGGACCTCACAGATTCATCAATAAGTTGACGTTACGTACATGAATAAATCTCATCGACCAAGATTCCAACACTCTTTCAGAAAATATACGAGAGTGTAAATTGATGTTCTCGAGTGCATACGACATTTGAATATTATTCTACTCAAGTTCCTGACAGCACTAGTGTAAATAGCTATTATAAATATCAAGCGACGGAATAAAATTTAATTAACCGGTACGACAAAATAAAATTTTATTCTGCATGTACATCTACTATAAACCTTGTGAATTCTATGAATTCACTTTCATTTCAAGCAAAGGATTAAATTAAAGCGCGTGTTCTCACAATATACTTCTTTTAATATCTAAAAGGCAAATAATTTTTCCAAGTGAATTGTAAGAAGCGGATGTATATATACATTCAGTGAAAAAAAAATGTAATAAGGCAATCTTTCTGCTTTCTCTCTCACTCATATTCTGTCTCGCACAAATGTATTTGAAAGCTGCAGTTTGTTCATTCAATTCTTCTTTTTTTTCTTTTTTTTTCATTAGTGTCGACATAACTCTCCTATAATTTTATTGATATTCACTCGATGCAGCTGTAAATGAAAGATAATAATATTGAAGCATGATACTGAACAAATATTGTATAATGTTTGAAATATATAACATTTAATTAATTTAAAAATGTGAATTCACCAGTGTAGTAGAAAAGTGGATTTTCTCAATGGCAATCTGTATGAAACAGATGTAATTATTTTTTATATCTTTTTTTTTTCATCCAAACTTTCATTCATATACATATATTTGCAAAAGCAACGCGTATTTGATCGTATTTTACGGTGGAGCTGCGCCGTTCTCGCCTTTTATAACCAATCGTATTATCGTATACACCACAAACATTCTATACATATATATACACTTATATATGTATATATTTCACCATATAGCAGGAGTCATGTCGTTAAATCTACTTGGCTGCTGCTATCGTCACATGAAGCTTCATTCGGTGATTCTTCTAATACACATGCATACATATACAAATACATAACAGCATTTATACTTTCTCTTCAATTTCCTGTTCTTTTCCCTCACCGTTTCTTTATATTTTTTTCTTTTTTTTTTCTTTCTTCTCCTTTTTGAAGCTTATATATTTTTTTGTTTGCTTTGTCATTTCAGAGAGAAGGGAAAACCCATACGACACAATGGTGCACACGCACACAATCCAATTTTCCTTTTTGGTTCACGGATATGCGTTGCAATAGTTGAAAGAGTGACTGCATATCACGTCCCATAGTCTACGCACACCATCAGCGACAGTGAGTCGAACGGCATAGCTCTACCAGTACGTTCCCAATATTCGTTCTGGGCGGAGGGGCATTCCAATTGGTCACAGCAAATACCAGAGTTTGTGTTGGTTGACGGCGCTATTGTTCAATCAATTTTTAATTCATTGAATTTCATCATTTCATTATTTTTCCTTCTGACACGATGGCTCTGCTAATAAAGGTATGGTTTCTATCCATTTATTTACTGAAAGAATGAGAGTTTTTTTTTTGTGTAATAAGCTGAAATCATGAGAGAAGTATTAATAGAGATGAATGAATGTACAGTGTTGCTTTGAAATATTTTGTCATCTGCATTTTCATTGTGAATTTGCTCGATACATTTTGTATCGAAATTCTTTTCTAAGTCTATGTTGCCGCTTGGTAAATTTCGATATATTGTTTGAATATACAGAATAACTATATGAATTTCTCTCGGTAAATTTGATTTGAATACGTTTTTCATCTCTATAAAAAGTCTTATAATTGTTCTTGTCGAGATATTTTTGAGCGCTATACTGTACACAAAATTGAGGGTAGTTTCATAACCAGACGAATAATACAAATAAATTATTATTTCCGATATATTTATTGTTCTCTAAACTGATATTTATTGAAGCAAAAACGAAGAAAGAGTAAACAGCGAAAGTAGATTGTTAATGATTTATGTGAAATCAATTGGGTTTAAAAATGTACACTTAAATATTGGCGCATAGAAACGTAAAGTATCCTCGGGTAAGCTTCATATTACTGTGTCTTGAGTACTCATGATTTGATCATAACTATTGATGAATGAAAATTCTTCAACCAATTTGAGTATTGAATATTTAGGAAAACCCAGAGCTTTATGACCAATTATTTTTGGCGAAAACCAATATTCTTATATAGAAAAATTGCGAATCGTACAGTAAAATTTAGCTTCTGTTTTCTCAGCAGTCATTCGAATTATTTTACTGGATGATAATAATAGTTGAATGTAGAGAAAACCGGGCTGAACGGGTTAAAGCATCAACATTTCCTTTATTTTCTTCATATTGCAATAATAAAGTTTTGGGCTATGGTAATTCACTAAAATTGATATTATGACATGGAGATTCATTGGCAGGAATTTATTCGAGTCAACTTTACCCTAGTCACCTCAATATGAAAGTTTATGACGCGTATGATGAATTCAGTAATGTATAGTCTAATACTCATGAACAACAGTTGTAAATTTTGTTCGTTGTATTGTGAACTGTAGGAAAACAATCAAGATTGAACACTTTGCTTCACTAAACGGGTTAGAAGAAAATTATGATCTCCATAGTACTATGTCCTATACTCCAGTAATATTACAAATATTGGTATTATAGACATTACATTCTTGGAATATTCGGCATTTCTATTGTTAAAAATCATATTCAGATTGGATTTTTACTCAACCGTTTGTATTATTGCCTAAATATTGATAATTTTTACTAAACTCTAAACCGCCGTCATCTTCATGTATCAGAATAAACGATCCAAATTTCTAGATCCAGATAGTACTCCAGAGAATGGTAGCCGCCATTCATACTTCAAATGCTCATTGTTATCAAATTAACAATAGAGTTATTATAATACTTTTGTCTATATTCTTGAGTTTATCAGTATATCATCAATTGCGAATAATGAAATACTCTTTTCGACTAACTTGAACGCGTACTCTACTTCAACACCCACGAAATACGTTCGCACGTGAACTATACTTCAATATTGATCCGATATCGTACGTATGATATAAAAATAATTGATAATAGAAGCAAAATCATATTCTGAATGATTCGGTATAAGCTTTGACAAAATTCCAAGTATGTATATGATTCCAATAGTATAGCACGACGCTTGATCGCATCAATACGTTGGCACTCGTGCGAATCTTATATCCCATGCATAGAGCGTATTCTCGCGATCAACCAAGTGGAATGCTAAGCGGCTACTTATCGAAGCAGTTGTCGATGGCTTTAACTTTCTCAGTTACGATGAGTTTTCGATTGCACGCAATCGTTCGCTTGAAAGCGAAGGTTGTGCGTTATTTAAAATGGCATCACTGATGTTATTGACTAGTACTTCGTGATTCGAATGATAAAGCGATCGGAGACATAGTTCAATATTTATTTTGTCCGGCCAATTGTGTTCAAAATGTTTTTTATTTTTTCTTTATTTCATCGGTCACTGGAAAAATATTATCTTTCGATTCACATATAGGTGTGTGTGTGTGTGTGTGTGTGTATAGTAACATAATAACACGATATCTGTGTGTTGGGAAATGTGATTCCAACGTTTAGATTATTTTGAAGTCAACAGAATGAAATAAAGCCCTTGGTTGGAATTTATGGTTCTTAATTAGAAACCAGTTTTTATCATGGGCTGATGGGTGTAACATATTCTATGATTACCTTTTTATTTTACAGATTTTCATTCTTTCTATGATTGTATGCGCAACACTTGGAGAAGAGTCAACGGGACGTGGTATTTCCCAATTTCATATATCAGATGAACAAATAAATATGGCACTGAACGATCGACGATATCTGAGAAGGCAGATACAGTGTGTCTTAGGTGAAGCAACATGTGATCCAGTTGGACGCCGTTTGAAAAGTAAATTAATCTCGTTAATGTTTTAATTTTATATTAAACTCACAACTTTTGCATAAGACTAATAGGTAAAGGAAATGAATTATACGTCATTAGACTTGTGACTTATGCATCCAGTATAATTTATTACAATTTGACTACGATTCTCTCTGAATGCTGACATTAACATTTAGATGTTTCACTTTGGTGTAAATTTATCGTATGATATTATAGCTTTTCAAATTGTAAGTTTCTCTTGCTTGTCTATATACACGAATTTAATAACATAATCTATTCATTCGTCGCATCAGGTTTGGCGCCGCTGGTTCTACGTGGATCCTGTCCTCAATGCAGCAAAGATGAGAGCCGACAGATAAAAAAAGTCCTTGCACATGTTCAACGAACATTTCCTAAAGAGGAATGGACTAAGATAATCAAGCAATATGCTGGAGTTTTGTCCAAACATTAGAACTTAAGTTGGGCGTGAAAATACTCTTTACATTTATACACTCACATGCATAGACATAACTATGTATTATTTATATATGGATGTTGAATTAATAACTTATACTGCCACAATAGTCTTCAGTGTATCAGTCGATTTTTATCTACAAATATTCCAAATAAATATAAATAATTCTTCATAATTTTGCTGATAATTAAATAGCTTTTTTTATATATGATCCCATATTACTTGTATATGTTATCAATTATTGTATTATCAGTATTTGTTGTTTGCTGGTTTCTCATGTTCACTTGCAGTTAATAAATATCATAGAGATGAGAAATGGCGGTGGGATAAAATTAATGTGGCTATAGTTAGTTATAAATTATTTAAGCAGCGATTGTACACTCAGTGGGTCTTGGCCTCATCCGGTTTGAGCACGGTAATTATCGAATGAGTGTATAACGCCAGAAACTATATGTCTATAGTTTCGCGAGTGCGACCAAACCATGAGTTTCTGAAATAATTAAGCTCATCGACGCTCCCAAAGCTCTCTTATATACCACCCAACACATCTATAGTACGCTTTAACCCCCTCGAGTGTCCGCTTCCTCTTTCCCCGTTTTCGTACACCAATTCTCAGAGTACCCAGGGATTATTCCCTATAGTGGAGTTCGTTTTGCACTCTCACCCCGACAAAACAAAAGCAACTCGTGCTACTCGTGAAATAGAATAGATAGCAGCGAAAACTTTTACCGGAAACTTTTTGCCGGGAGTTTAAGCGACGAGGCGAGTCTCACGCGCAAAGGAATGAAACAATGGAAGTGATTTCTTTAATGGTATATACAAACTTGATACCGATTTTCAATGTATAAGTATCTTCATACAAGTTTGTATGTATATTACACTTGACCATAAATACAACTATAACCACTTCCGTTTAACCGATTGAATCACATGCATATTATCTTCGCAGAGATACAAAAAGTAGAATTGTAATGTGAAATATTTGATACTAGTTTTAGTGTGAATGATAACTTGGCGAGAAATAAGTTGAATGAAAATCATTGATTTCTAATCGGTGCAAATAATTTTATGATCGAAAACAAATTTTATGCTTGATTGAACAATTTTGTTGGTATTGATTCACATCAATTGGAATTCTCCATTAAATCGCTTTATTATCATCGATAGCGATCTAGCTTGGTGGAATGAAAGTCCACCATAGGGTCTACATTAATGAACAAATTAGAAAATCTCACTGATGCGATACATCCTTTTTTTTTTTCTTTCATTTTTGTTGTTGAAAAAAATACATATTTTTAAAAATCAAAGAATATATTTCAATTAATTTTTGCTATAAAAAACGATATCGAACCGAGAAAAAAATAATTTATTCGTATATAGTTCATGATTTTGAATAAAGATTTGGAATTTATCGATCGGAGAACTTTTTATCTTCGTCAGACTTTTTTCCAACCCTAAATACATATATCCCATAGGATTGCATCCTCCAAACCCGACACCGTGAAAGAGATGTTGCGTGTTTGACGCGTATATTTGTTTGTCTGTTGTCTATCAGTCTGTCTGCGGTGTCTTATTCTCTTAACGGATGGATGGATTTCAAAGTTCTGTTCTCAAATAGAAGAGTATTTCATCAAGAAAATTTTTACGCATGTTTTATCATCCTAGCAATTCAGCGGACTGGGTGAGAGGTTTTCCTAATTTTCAGTTGACTCTGATTGTGTTATAAATGCGGTCATCTGTGATATTCACAGTCGATATCTAAAAGCATTTTTGGTAGTTCGAAGATGTTTTTCATGATCAATCAATAATTTTTTTTAAGGCGCATTGGTCCCTATAGTGCGCTGATTAATTAAACCTTTTGTTTATCCAGTCATGTTCAAGTCAGACAAACACCACGTCCTCGTTGTTGGCTATCATCAACACTAAAAGTAGACATTCGTTTAATTTTCCGAATGTAATGGTGAAAAAATTTTAACAATTGGTCCAATTTTCAAAATTTTTTATTTATGTAATTACCAACTAAACAAATTTCTCTATTGAAAAATGTTTTCGAACTTGAGTCAAGTTGATAATTCATCAGTTTAACTGGAACTGATTCGCGATTTATAACACGTGCCAAAATCGTTTTAAATCAAATTTATTGAATTTGATTTGATTCAATTCTTTTCCTCTCCATTGTCACATGAACTAAAGTTTGAATTGACACAAACGAAACATAGAAAAAAAAAAAAAAAAAGCGAAGGAACGAATAAAAACAACAATAAATAAAAAGCAAACAAAATAGAATGGAGTGAGACAAAGTTGCGTCAACTGCAAGCGACACATGGATGATACATGGATATAGTCGTATCGTGGCTTCGCCGAGTACGATGCACGCCCTTGTTCGTTCACTAAGTAGTGTAATACCTACAAGGCCCTATGTATCTCTTGGTTTATTTTACAACCCTATATACCGCGACTACCGTATTACGTGACCGCGAGTACTTATTCCGCGTTAAAGTAAATATATAGTAAAAAAAAAAAAAAAAAGATATCTACTCCGTATATTTACCTTTTACCTATATTTTTATTCTTTTTATTTTCAAATCGTGCCAATCGTTGTACAGTAAAGTGATACATAATACTTTTTTTTTTTATTCTTTTACATTGACTGACATACTCATCGGAGTTATATCGATCTGTTAAACCAGATAGAATTGCTGCACTAACTCGTTTAATCACGATCTAATTTCAGAGTTAATTAGAAAAAAAATTCATCATAATTTTTCTCATTTTTAATAAATACTCATCTTTATCATTACGTATTATTTCAAACGCATGTTATATATAGAAAACACGTAGGTGAAAAATCTACCACGACAAAGCGAACTATGCCGTCTAACTTTTAAAAATGTTTAACTTCTATATTGTAAACTTTGTACATACGAAGTTAAAGTCTCATTAATTAACTACCTATTCATTACAAATGATTTTATTTATAAACTATCACTAATATAATACTGCACATTCTCAACTTCCATTTAACAATAAAATTTGAATTTACATTGTCACATGAATTTAAATTTACATGACATCTATTTATAATTTAATTTTCATAAATATGTTTTCACACAAATTCACACGATAAAGTGCGGCCTGTTGCATTTAACAAAATTCCTTATCTATATACTCAACTGAAGATTAAGAAAAGAAAAAAAAAAAGGTGAAATTGTATTTGTATAATTCCGTCGATACATTCAATCTGATAAAAATGAAAACACAAATACATTATCCAATACAAAAGATAGTAAACATAACAAGTGATATGAGTATATAACACGGTGGTCAACATGTATACCTATAAAATATATGTCTCAATATAATATATTTTCCTTGTGCATACATGTAAATGTATGGGTGTGTATGGTGGTACGCCAGCGAGGACATCCAACATCGGGGTACGACAGTGGTCTAGGAGAGTGTGTGCCTGTACTCACACCCACAAAACCCCTTCAACCCCTACCCCGTAACAAACCCCGCGGAAAAGGGCCGCACACTCGGGGAGTCAGCACCACTGTTACGTGGCAATGGTGCTGGCCGGGGTGAGAGGGCGCGAGATAAAGTGAGACGAGACGATCTCGCGGTATAGTATATGTACATAACGATAGATATACATAGCACACGGCTTGTGGAGGGCACAAGTTAGTGTCTATATACGGGGAGATCGATAGAGGACAGAATCCCGGGACATCCCCAGCGATCCTGTTCTCTTATTCTTGCAAGAAACGTTCTCGTATATAGCTTTTCGTCTCTTCTATTCCGCATGTTCACGTTTTACATTAGCGGCCCGCAGGGGGAACGTGCATTATCCCACCTACGTGCAAAATCTGGCTACCACATATCTTGCACATCCCTTATAATATGTATGTATGTATACATAGTTAATATATATATATATATATATGTACTTTGTCTATCGACTCAACTAACTAACGCGCAATTATCGAGAGCGAATTTGAATGGGAGATGGGCGGTGTGACAACGACGAGACGATGACAAAGACAACGACGACAACGCGACCGCGCGACATCCGGCGAGACGCGCGCCCAACCCGTTCAACACCCTATCACCATCGTTAGTTCTATCTATATATATATATATATATATTTGGTCTGTGTTATAACGACACCCAAAGATCGAGGCAGCATCGAGCAAACTCGTCGGCAGATTTTGGATAAGCCGATTAAGTCCGATCCTGACCTATGTTTCGACGAATTCCGAATTACGAAGTGGATAGCCATGAATGACATCGTGAGTGATGCTTTAATCCTTTATAAATATACTAGTTGTTTTTATATAGACGTATATAACTGTATGAAAATAATTTATTGACAACTGTGGAGGCGAATGGAATATGAAGGATCGGTATTATTTGTTTTATTTTTTTATTCTGACATAAATTTGGATATGAAACTTTATCATTTGAAGTTATCTTCCGTACTCGTATATAAATAACTATGTGTACTATAAATTTTTAATTCATACCATATGCGACACATTTATATCGCATGTCAAATCATGTTGTGCTATACAATTATATATTTGAATATAATTATATCATGCTTTTATCGAGTATAAATATGCATGCATAAATACAGAGTTGGCGATTTTATGAAGGATGTATTTCAATATCGGAAAATCTATTGACTTTAGTGAAGAATGTTTCACCACTCCTTGTGTGTTGTATGTATTCATTATTTTTAATAGAGTATTCAGTTTTTTTTTTTTTTTTTTTTGTGGAGGAAATTACAGCCATCTTTGAATTGCAATGAATAAAATTACGTGTATTTGTAAATTTATATATTTCTGAATATGGATGAGACTGAGATTACTTTGGGTTCAGTCAAAATTATAGCTATCTATTTAATTTATTGATCATTTCATTGAGAAACAAACAAATAGACAAGCAAATATCAATTTAATATGATTGGAATTTATTTTGATTGTTTCAAAAATTTATTCACGTCAAAACGATGAATTTCTACATTTTATTTGAAGCTCTTCAATTTTTATCTAAAACATTTTCACTTTACCAAAGAAATTACGCTAAAAATTTAACTTTTTCTTTTTCAATATCAAAAATTGTAAAAGTTACGAAACATCAAACGAATATCTGAAACTCTCGCCTATATATATATAGTTGAAACCAAATGTAAGTAAAGAATGGTTGGTTCGAAAGAAGAATAAACTTTTCATCTCAAAACGGAATAAATGTAATTTTTATTTTAAAAATAAGCTTTCGAGAATTTCAATACTTACAATTGACAATTCTTCAGAATTCTCATATATATATATATATACCTTTGGCATATTCTGAAAGTTATCTTCGATATTGTTTCTATACCAATCAAGAGAAATATAATTGCCCCCAAATAGATTCAATCCAACGATTACATCACCAACTGAAAACCGTTCAGGAGCTTGACCAACTAATATAAACTATCCACGTATTTATCTCGAAGCATTGTACAAAAGTATATGAAGTTACTAAATCTTTTCATCCAATTGTTAAACATATAATATGCCCCATTACCAATCGCATAATTTCCAATAAATCTAATAAATAATTGAAAGTATTTAATCATTTTGTCTTCACTTCACAAAACATCCACCTTAACCCAACAGTAAACAATCAAATTCTCGAGGAAAAGAAGTAAAATAATAGTGAAAGTGACTGCAAAATTTCTGCTACGAGAATCGTGTTAATCGGATTATTTGTTATCGGGTTACAACTGATGCTAAACAATGTCTAAATGTTGTTCGAGCGAGTTGATTACTATAGTCCAAAAAGAATCAGTATATATATATCTCTGTCAATTTGTTTCCAATAAAACATTTGTGCAATACATATTCTTATAGAAGTAGACACTCTAAGGATACTCAAAACAAATTGGATTGTTCCACAATTTCCTCATGGTTTTCCTCCTTTGAATCAATAAATTCTGCAATATTGAAAATCATCATTTAAAGTAGCGCACCGTATATAGAATTATATACATAACAAATCGAATATTGTTATATATAATCAGGAGAATATGTTATTGCAACACAATTTTCCAATGTATATATAATAATATTTCAGATACATAAGCTCTTATAGAAATATACTATGTAATTTTATGACAATATTTTTTCTCAGTGTGGTAAGATTTTTGAATAAGCAATGTGTACACATACATTGGCATAGACATTTTGATGCCTCAATGGATATATATTTCATGGAATTACGACCCAAATGCGCGGTCATTCTCACCGCAATCGCTTAGTATTGTGGAAAGTCATTCTTGGTAAATCCAAGCGAAATATATGATTTATAATACCTTCATCCTCACACGTGATTTCCCAAAGCTAACCACCAGGAATTTCCACTCGAATTATATATCAACGATTTATACATATATATATATATATATGTGATATATACTTATCCAGAATATAGTTATTAAAACACCATGTCATTATGCAAAATATAACTATTCAATTGGTGAAAATTTATATCAATATATACTCATATAAATTGACATATATTTTTCTTTTCACACTATATAAATAATATCATATAAAAATTGTACTAAATATCGATAATACTTATATTGGATTGGAATTGTACGGTACTACCATTATTCATGTCTATCGTCGGAAGCTGCCCGTTTGTATATTTTATTTTGCTTGGACTCGCCGCGCCACTGTTATATGTGGTATGTATAGGTAAATGTTCCATGGACCTGCGTCAACGCCGCACGAGATTCGTGGTCTGAATACCGTATCCGACCCTTGAGAGGCGCTACAAAGATTTATCAAATGCCATGTCTTTGTTTCTTATTCACAGGAATTTAACTTGGCCAAAAAAAAATAAAGTTAAAAAAAAAAAACAAAAATTGAATGAAAAAGTTATCAGGTAAATTTGTCAGCGCATTCGTTCGCACAAACATTTGCTTTCACGTATTTTTCATTTCATTTTATATTTCCACAAAATTATTGTCACACTTTTACAACTCGTTCGTGTCTTCACATCGCACACATAAACATATATAGCTTTTATTTATTCTTATTGACTGTGAATATGTATAAATCTCGACATGAACTGAATAAAGAAGACATTTTCATGATTAAAAATATCGATCGTATTTGGAATTATGCGAAAGCGTATTTGTCAAAAAAGATAGGGGAAAAAAATAAAACAGATAAAAAAGAAGAGAAATAGAATGAAAAAGAATTGACGTAGTCTCGTTGAATGTGGAGAGAAATGAATATACATATATCGTAAGGAAAAAGGCAATCGCATACACACACACACACATGGTTTACTCGCATGTAATTAACGTGATGTTCTCAACGCGTATGTGCTGATAGCAAATCATGATAATGAAAATAGCAGTGCAATCTTTTGAAGTTAGATTAACATCCAGTGCTTGGAATATACACAACTGATGGAATAGTAATTGACTTCTTATAGATATACACTTCACTTTAATTTTCCCAGACCACTCTATCATTTAAATTTTCATCTTTGTTGTTATTATTATTATTTTTATGTAGCACAAAAGGATGCGTGGCTCCCATTGACGGATGACATTTACATGCATATCAATATGCATTGCGAAAAAAAAAAGGATATCTATATATATATATATATGTATATATGTATATGTATGAAAAGCTCTCAGCCGCAATTGTGCAGTCAACGACACATACCAGGTCAAGTCCTTGAGGATTCGTTTTCTGCAGTAATGGTTGCTCTACGCATCACCAATGTGCATACGGTAGAGTAAACACGGTACAAAAATGAAAAAAGAAAAGACTACGCTGACGGTAAAGATTGTTTGCATTTATGTATGGCGATGAGAAAGTTCGTAGAATCTCACTACGCTTGATATTATAAGTGCATATTTTGATATGAGAGAAGATCTCCTTGAGACATTTAATGAAATGAAGTGTAACGATTGTTATATACTGGATGTAATGATAAAATTCGAATTAGATTATATATTTTTTATCTATTTGTTTTTTTGTTGGCTACGTTTGTTGTTTGAAATATGTATTAAAGGAGTAACTGCAGTTGTTTGTATTACAAATTTTGTGGTAGTCGGATGTGGGATAAGAATGTTATGTGCAGTCGCCCGTAACGCACGTGTGGACCGAAGATAAGCATGGAAAAATACGCGCAGTCATGTGTATACTATGAAAAACACGTATACACATTTATGTATGTATAAATAAAATATTGATATATGATGTATGACATATGTGACTGTCGATGAAGTCCATGTCCCATGTTTGTATTAACTTTTTTCAAATACTTTATCGCTTAAATTAAATGATTAGTTTGGCAAATTAATAATGTGCATATTTACTGAAATTCTTTTTTCTTTTCTATCTTCATATGTGATGAAAAATGTATGAATAATACTGAACTAATTTTTTAAGTGGGAACATCATGATTGAAGAGTGTTCAATTTTTTTTTTTTTTCGCACATTCTATGAAAAATGGACCTTTAATTGCCACCAAACAAAAAAACAGAATAGATTTGATGATATTGTTTGCTTAATCGAGTTGTTTTTTCGTCAAGTTTACTTCGAATAACGAGATCTCTCTTCGATAGTCAAAATTTTATCTTTACACTAACCATAACTGCAGAATTGCACGATTTGTTTTTGGAAAAGTAATGAAAGAAAAACAATTTTATTTGAAAATTATAAATTGTTGGAAAATGTAGGGAGATAAATCGGTGGAATCAAAAACTTATTACTGTGTTATTTCTCCTTGAATAGATGAAATCGTGGACAAACATTGTTCTGATATTATTTCTCTTGGAATGAAAATGAAATAACAACGAATGGGAAATTTCAGGAAAATTCCCGACATTCAAATCTCAATTTTTCAGCTTTCTCAAGTGCTAGAGTAATATGTCATATCTAAGAACTTGCAACAAAGTACTATTTCATAAAAAAAAAAAAAAAAACATTCAAATCCGGCTATCTGTTAGGGAGATATGGAGCCACAGATCGGTAGACAAATAGACAGAGAAGTAAACAAACATACGTGTCAAATGCATAACACCCCTCCACTCGAGTCTGAGATTGAGAATAAAAAATGATCTGAGATGAAAAATTTTTTTTATATTTCATGGAAAAAATTTGACTGAAATTTTATTAATAAAATATTACAAATTATTGAGAGTTTTCAAGTGCTGAATATTCACTTTCTTTTCTTTTCAAACTGAAAAGTTATCATTATAATTTAACTCAGCGGTTTTCCAGAATTTTATCAATTGACAATAATAATAAACCGTTTGAAGTAACGTTTTGTGCGATAAATAGAATAACTGTAAACTATCAAATTCTCCAAGAAGACAAAACAATTATGTACAACTATAACAACAATGATTACGAAAATTCTCGTGCAAGAATCATGGTAATCGGATTATTCGTTGTTGAATTACGAATCGCATAATCTCATACAGAAGTTTAACTATTGCTCAAGCGACTCAACTTCTACTTTGCAATAAATTAATATACCTCAGAGAGTTTTTGAAAATTCGATAGAATACTTCATTCATATACATTATTACAAGTTTGTATTTTGAAGATGTGAAAGAAAAGTTGCTCATTGTGAAATTTTACTCTAATATTTTCCTCTATAATAATCCCATTGCACTCCTATATTCCTGAATGAAAAATCTATTTTTTACGGACGTGAAACGTTAAATCTACTGCACAAACTCATACATTAAATAATTGTTTTAATCATTTATGGTATCCTTTCAAATATGAGAAACATTTGAAATTTGTTCATCTATCCATTGATGAAAGATCTAAGGATCAATTAATAGACCGTATTCCATCTCTTATAGTTCCATACGTTCCAAAAAAACATTAATCAACACCTCGAGCAGAAAGTCATTGAGAATCTATAAAGTCTACGAACATTCGGATTATTTTCAATATATGATTAATAATATGACAAAATTCCCAAAGCTAATATGAAACAAACGTGTTAAAATATATTTTTATTATTTCTGTTAGAACTTCATACAAAATTCATGCCCATCATTTTCAAACGTGATGTTTCACTGAACATTCAAACAATATTTTCCACTGGCGAGTAATAATTTTACATTCAGGATACACAATATCAATTAACGTACGCTTCAGTTTTACAAAAGAAAATTTCCATGTTCATTATTTCTCCATTACAGTATAGAATGCCTTGATACTCAACCAATATAATTCAACGTACATATATACATATATATATTTATATATTGCATTTTATTAACCGTTGGTTGGTGGAAAATAAAATAGAGAATGAGGGAGCAAAAAATTCACCTCAACATTCCATGTATTATGTTTTAAAAATATAACGAGTATAGTGGCGTGTCGATCAATGTACCTTCATTAAAAAAAAAAAAAAAAAAAAAAAAAAGAATGAAAATCGTTTTTGCGGTATGTATCGGACGACCATGATATGGAGCCTATCAATATAATGATCATACATATACCTATATGCACTTTATCATAGCTAAAGCGAGAAAAACTGACGCTCTCCAAAAGATATACACAAACTCCATTGGTATATGTGTGTGTGTGTGTGCAGTAAAATAGGTCAATAGATTTTAAAATCATTTCGTACGTGCAAAGTCCTTGTCGATATATCATTGGCTATTGACAGTTGGTTACCATGTAATGTACGTACACATATATATATAGTACGAACTGGACGTTATGTGTCGATTTTCATTCTTCAACATTAACGGTTCTATTGAATATCTATCAAATGTTAATGTTCTTGACATATATCAGTCACGCTGATGCACTGTAATGAAAAAAGTTGATGTATATTTCAACAAATAATCTACAATTTGAATTCTTTCTCGCATAATGATATTTCAATGACACATACATCATAATAGAAAGAAAAACAAAAATTTTAATAGAATTATATGTCAAAAGTTACAGTACTATATTATTGACAATTGATTGATGGTATATAATATTGATAATATAATAAACAAAACTGTGAAATGCGGAAACTGTAGACCTGCGCCGTACCATACTTTACCGTATCATATAGCATTGTCCGAAAGCTCGACGTCGCGTTCGCCAGACACGTCAGTACACGCGTCTCGGCGCCCGGGGATGCGTCTATCGTTGTGCGAGACGACCTCTAGTTCTTCAGTGAAAAATAATACATCGCACGAGACAAACCGATCGCATGAATTTAACGGCCAGTGATAGTTAAATATAATGCGAAACTTTTTTTATAAGGTATATAATAATAATAATAATAATAATAATAATATAATTATACTCAAATTAATATTCATATCTTTTAATCTTATTCCAATTTATCCGTTATGATGGATACGAGGTATTTTGTTTTTCGTATACGAATGAAAATAATTAATATTCTCATTTGGATAAAAAATTATTATTTTTTATGTGTAACATTATTTCAAATAATTGCCATGGATAAATAATATAATAGATTGTATTATAATCCACAATCATGGTATGATAAATGTACCAGAAAATCCGACTAAATTCTTGCGCCGGCATTTTTCTCTCCATACTTATCGTAACGCGCCAGGCCAGGCCCTGATGTGTGTGTATATGTGTACTTTTATGTGTAGGTTTGTGTGTGTGTGTGTGTGTTTTTTTTTTTTTTTGCAAATATGTATATCGGTGAAGTCGCGCGAATAAAATCGCCACGAAGCCGATAAAATCCTCTTCCACCCTATTTCGAGCGATTGCCGATCCCAATGGATTTTTCCGCTTCTTTTTTCCGCGGCAAAAAAAAAAAAAAAAACAAAACGATTATTATCGTGCGAATCGCCAAGTGCAATTAAATTCCTAATGATAATATCTGCTTTTCAACACCAAGTGGTCCTCATTTGAATTTAGTATTTTTTATAAAAATATTGATATATTATAAATTTAAAGGTGTATAAGTTTAGAAATACATCAGCTTTACATACAGTGACGATTAAATTTATTTTGACGGAAGAAATAAAATTATTCGGTCTTTTTTTCATAGAAATTAAAAATGTATTTGTGTTAAATTGTTGGGTGGAGCTTTAGCAGCTAATAATCAACATATTTTTGCGAAATGATATAGCTTCCGGTGAAACAATACAGGATGGGGAAAGAAAAATTGAGTTACGTGATTTATTGAAAATTAAATTTAACACAAAAATGCGAGTGTACAAATATTGTTAACTGCAGGAAAATATTTTTTGTTCCGGATAATTTGTTCCTGACCGTGTACAACCAACGCCATGTAAATCTATTCATTCATTTATTTATTTATTTAAGTGTTAATTTATTATATTTGTTAATTTATATATTCATTCTTTTATATAATTGACCGAAATTTAATTACATAAAAAAAGGTTGAAGCTTATTTTTATAGCTGTAACATTTTGTTTTTTCAGCATGAAGGTGGCACAACTATTACTGTGCTGTGTACTCCTCGAAGACTACTGTAGCAATGCATGGGCGGCAATTACAAGTGACATTCAGCACCATCAGGATTTCTCCTCGGAGCCAAACATCGTAACGTTTCTCGACAATAGTACGCATATCTCCATTACTCTCTATCTCTCTATATACATACATAGATTGTGTTGTATGTTGTTGTATCTACAGTAATTTAAAACCAATCGATTCAACTATTTGCATTGATGTTTCCGATTTAACCATGTGTTTCCGAGCTATTTAACATTCCACACATCCCGTATATACACATTTATATATAGATATAAATGTATGTGATTTATAGCAATGATCTTTGCCAGGTAAACCCACCAATATCACCTCTATTCAAATATTTCTCGCGTATTTTCCATTTTTCATCCTTTACCTTCACACGAAAAAAATAAATATATTTTCAAATATATAGATAAATATATTATTTCGTGTAATACTCATGGGAGTGCAAGTTAAATTTTCATTTGAAAATAAATGAATGATATAATATTCGTTTTATCAATGAATTTATTCCAATTAATTTTTCCCCGAAAATATTTTCATATATAATATAATTATGAATACAAATACATATTGGAACGTATATTTAATGAATGCCAATTCATCTAATTTTGAATATAAACGAAGCGTATAACTCTGCAGTGTTTAATCAAACGACATTTTCAATGTTGATGTATCTCTATGACGCCTCTCAAATTCATGATTTTCATTTTCTCTTTGTGTATGCATTCAATGATAATAAAAAGGATTCCAATATTTCGTATCACTAAATATTTATTTTTTCCACTCGTCTATATTTTTTCATTATTTCACAAAACACTTTATTTTTCCCCGTTAAATTGACACGAAAATCATATTTTATTTGGAATATATATATATATATGTGAGTATTATATTTTCTACTATAGTCTAAAGCATAAATTTTTTCGTGGGATTAACAAAATGTTCTACAAAGTTATATACACGATTCACAATACCAATAAAGCGTACATAATAATATATATAAAAATTATTTTCCTGAACACTTTTATTGCTAACATCATACAATTAGTTTTAATCTCAGCCTGATGCGTGTTACACATTCGATATTCATTCGATATCATTAAACGATTATATATATAGTAGAAACTGTAATACTACTTTAACCACCCAATTATTATTAATTCTCATGAAATATTCCCGAATAAATATGTGATTTTGTGTAAAATTTACGAGTGGAAAATATAGCCATGTAGACAGAGAAGAATAATGTTGAGTGCGAGACAGGAAAATAGTACGAGTAGTATTAACGGGTCTGGGAAATTGCCGGGTGAAAAGTGCGCGCCCTTTGGTAAATGCCAATCCGCTTTCTCCGTCAGTTCACAGTAGTTTGCACTATACACACACACATATACTATTAACTATCATCATATATAGAAAATTATAATGCAATGTAGCTATTACATATCAGCCAAAATGGCAAGCTGTTGAGTATATCCTCATGTATACATATTGTATATGTACATTTCAGTATATATATAACAAAAGGAGTGTGTTAAGTGAAGGGAAGGATGCGAGAGACGAGTTATACGGTGATGTTGAAGAAGTATACTTGTTTAACGCTCAGCTGTAATAAGCGTAGGGCAAAAATGGAAGGGAACTGAGAGGGGGGAAAAGAAAAAAAAAAAGAAAAAAAGATGAGTTCAAGTGATTCGGCGCGACGAGAGTTAACTAAGTTTTTTTCTATTCCGTTCTTTTGAAGATGAAAGATATTAATTAAACTGTCACAGCCACGGGGACCAACTTATTTTGCCACTTACAAGTTTACCGCTTACTTCCATACTGTTGTACGTTATCACTATAATATCACTATGCACATAGCAATATTCTCATATAGGCCATTTTTTTTGGTTATTTATTTTGTTCGTTTTCAACTGATGAGTAATTGTAAATTAAAATTATTTTCATATCCATCAGCGTTCGCATTTTTTAATCAATAATAGTGTTTTGATTAATTCAGTAAATGCACATCTGATATACGTGCTTGGCATGTGAGTTGGAGCCTTACTAATTTCCCGATCAAATCTTATACCCACCATCGTCTAGAGGGAATCCGATTAATTGAAGTTCGAATTCGCTCGTTCGTGAAAACGTTATTATTGCAACGTCGAAGGTAACAGCTTGCAACTCGGTTGAGAGGGCGAGAGAAATAAAAAAAAGAGACAGTGGAGTCAAGGTAAAAGAATGAGTGAGATGAAAATAGAGGCAAATGCCCCCGACGCGTCATATATTCACATTTCCCCCTCCCAACATGCTGTGGAAAAAAGTTTTTTCAGTGTCGAATCGACCGTGGAGAATTTAAAGTTGCCGTGTGAATTTTCCTATAATGTGCCTTTTATTTTCTTCCCTGTTGACCTGAATTCGATAATACCCAGTGGTAATATATATATTTGTTTCTTTTTTATTAATTTAAAAATATTTTTTCCATTATTATTGTTATTCTTTTTTAATTCGTTTTTTTTTTATATATATATGGGCCAATATATACGATGGATAGTAACTGCATGAGCATGAATTTACCAACGTAACACTGTGGAAATAACAATTTATCGTTTATGTACTGCTACTCTTGAATAACTCGCGTTTGATCTTCCATGATATCACTCGATTGCAATTTTTTTTTTTTTTTTTCATTCATTTCCATTCATTTGGTTCATATATTTGTCCATTTACAATGTGCAAATATACATTGTACTATATAACTAGTCAAAGCATCGACTGACCAATGTCACTCTAAGTATTTTTTTTAATGTACAAAATTGTGCATGACTATACACGTTATTTTGGTCGCTCTGATCGAATAGTTTTGGAACATTGCGCTGTCTCCATGTATGTATGTTTATATATATTGCAATTTCAACTTGTACCCACTGTGTCCTCCACATGCATGCATTTGAAAAACACCGGAAGCGTATAGATCGATAGCTGTCATCGATGGACACGTAAACAAGGCAGTAAAGCATTGATGCAAATGTAGAACACTTGACATTGTCACTATTTATACATTTTCAAATATATATACACATATATCGGTGACAGATAACCAAAAACCATTTTGAAGAGCATGACTATTTTTATTCTCGTGTTGTATAGTTTTTTAGATGTGTCGAATTTAAGTGGACAATCAATCAGGATTTATTTTTAATTTGAACAATTGCATTGTATTGTCATATCAAGTGTTATTGAGATTGACAAAGGATTTTTTTAATCGGAACATAAACTTTTTGATGCACGATATGAGCTCCTGAAATTTGCCACTGGTCTATACGACATTGTTAGACGGAAATGATTTTGGTGACGGGATAATTCTATAATAACTATGTAAATTGAGTTGGGGGAACAATAGGCGAATGGGAAATTCGAATGCTAACGTCTTGTTCGAGCCAACAACTTTGATAACGAGCTCAATATTTGAGGGCAAATCATGTTTCGATGGTGCAACCATATATATCACAAGCTATATATATTGATTTATAGTTCATTCATGTAATTAATTATGAACTTTATATGAAATGGTTTTATATATAGGATGGTAATAGTGCTTTTTGATTAAGAATAAAAGATTCATCGTAATCATGATGGGATTACTTTTAATAGAGTTGAGAGTACTCGCGTTCATCAGATGCAGGAAAATTCCTTGGCAATGCGACTTTGAACTGCGGCATAGGTGCCGCAGGTGGTGTAATGTTATAAAGTGTATTCTACATGTTTTCGTAATCTTGAAATGATGATAACAAGACGCTTAATCCCCTGAGAATTCATGTCGTCGTTATGTGAGTATTCTTATTCACAATATAATCCTGATTTGTTCACTATAGAGGTCATGTTTATACAATGTTTACATTTATAGAAAATAAAAAGGAGAAATTATTGTCATAATTTCGTGGGAAAATTTTCTCAGTCATTCATATATTTACAGAAATATCCAAGACACCGAGAGACGGTGAGAAAAGCATTATATTTTTTTATGAATCGCAAACATTCTTCTTGGGCCACGCGTGCACTTGACACGTTAGATATTGTAGCGATAAAATTTTTTTTTTATCGTCGTTGTAAAATTCTTAAGAATTTATATTTTGAAGAGTATTTTTTTACTCCCCCCTTTTTTTCGGTCCATATTTATTCACACATTTTTTTTATTATGAATCTATCTTGCTGGAATATAGACACGTTGGCGAAAACAACACCAGACAATATCACCCTACCATTTATTTCAAGGGGATATCAAAGTGTCGATTTGACGAAATTGAAACTTTTGTTAAGATGTCTGTCTCTGGAGTGCTTGAACATTGAGAAATGTGTGAATATTAAAAAATTTTGTAATTTCTTTGTGAACATTTTTACGAAATTTAATTTCGCTATTTAATAATCTTGTAGGGTTTAAGAAACAATGCATCTGTTAAATATACTTCACAACAATGCGAAATATCTAATGCGCCGAGAAAAATCTTTTCAATTAAAGGGACTGCTATAATTTTTTTCCACCACTTCAAATGATGTTTAGTTAATTTTTGTTACTAATATGAATTCTCATATAAATCAACGAACATTGAAAAAGATGTAATCACATTGTCATCTTTCATTCACAATACTCTATATGAATGGACAAAGCCTTGAAACTAGTGCTTTATCTCATGAACAATGAGATAATTAAAGTATAACAATAAAAAAAAAACACCAATTCTTCGACAAAGTTTTTGATATCGATGATTCCAAATCAGCATACAAAATTCCAAATGTAAGAATGATGCATCTAATATGGCGAACACAAATTGAGTAAAACCTTTTAAATTTATATAAAACCGAGTCTTATATTTTGAATATAAAAAAGTGTAAGTTCAGATGAAATATATATTCTGATCAGAGGACCCAAAAAGCTCAATACTAAAACCCCATTAAAATTGAATCAATAGAAAAACGTATATGCTTCAAAGAGTTGGACAGAGCAATCGAATTCCGTGACTTCTGAAATATACATGGCAAGAGAAAATTCTGGAGAAAAAAAAATCACACTCAACGTCACCAAACATAATTTCAAATATATTTTTCACTGAAGACGCCATCAGCATGATATATTAACCACAAATATTCTCAACAGAACATACTTTGATAATATGCAAACCACAAACGATTTTTTCCGGAATTTCACCGCAACATTTTGCCTTAAAAGTGTTGCAAAAATGTCCATTCAACATTGTATTATATATACACGCTTGTATATATCTGCTAACATCAGTCTATATATATATGTATATACATGTTTATATGTAAATATATATGCATGTATATTATATATCCACAACGCGACCTAGCCACTGTAGACTGAACAAGCGGTCGAGATTGAATTATTTTTCTCCGAGAATAATTTTGCCATAAAATAAAACTCATATAGATATAAGGGGAAACGCAAAGGGTGACATAGAGAACGAGAGAAAGAGAGGGTCACGGTTGGTTGCACAGACGCGCCTCTATAACCACGATTCACTGGGCCTGCTCTTTCCGTACACTTCGTCCCGCATCAACCCCGGCTATTTTCCCTCGCGTTTTCCTCATATTACATTCTAGATATAGGTAAACTGCAAAATTCTTCTCTTCTCCTATTTCTGTCAGTGAATATCTTACCATAATACGAATTGCGGTGGCGGGTGGGACGCGCATTACCAACTATAAAGAGATGCGAACACATTGCGACGAACAATACACCGCGCGCGAGACGCGCAGTTTTGACGTATTCGTTCTATATAGTATGTATCGTTATTTCCGTTACACAGCTGCAGCTACATCATCCACGCCCGTGGCGATATTTGCCAACTTTACTCCGTGAAACTGTACACTACACACATACACGAACAAATAAACCTCATTGGTTTCATACAGGTTTCAATATATGTATATATATATAAATGGTGAATCTTATGATTTTCTCGTTATATCGTCTTGATTTTCCTCTCCGCTTTATATGAGTATATATATATATATATATATATATATACCATTTCCCGCAGGACAATTTTCAAGACTTCCGGCACTCTCGTTGGATAACTCTATCGAGAGAAAATTGGAGCAAAAAACATGGAGAGATGGGTAGAAAAAATGAAACAAAAAATGGTCGGAATTTTTTCATATATATCAGCCCGCATTCGTTGATTATGTAACACGTTGGCGGTTTATCACAAGAATTTATTGACTCATTGTTGATGGTGAAATGTGTGTTGATGTCACATAGAGATATTGAATGCCCATGTGGACGAAAAATTCGTTTGGATTTTTATGAGATTATATAAAACTATAGAATTGACATATCATTTTCGAGTAATGGTTATATAATTTGTGAAGTTGTTTGACAGTGATACAACTACCATGTGTTAATACAAAAGTTGAATAGACATTTTTCTCCATGCATGTGATATTTGCATATGCATATATAAATATCTTTATGGATATATCAATATATGTACAGAGGAGAATGGAAGCGGAACAATGAATTATGTACATATACCTTCTGTGGGAGTAATATAAATTTTCCAATCATTTAGCTGAAGTGAAAAGTCGTGCGCACTTGCACGTGCTATTGGAACAAACGAGACATTTCATTATGTCACTATATGTCTGCAGCATCCCCGGTCGGCCTCTATTTTCCTCCATTGTCTCTGTATAAGAAACTCTCACTGTTCCATTATTACATTCCAACTCCGCTGGACATGTAAATTCGAATCTCACCGTTTCACAGAATATTTCGTCTGCAAACAAGAAACTTTTGGGTGTATCTTTTTTCAACAAGGACATCTTCAATAAGCGCTGAAACAGATGCTGCATAATCGTTTGTTCGCGCATGATGGTGCACTTGTTGTCTACCTTTTGTTGCAGTTACGAAATTTCTTGACAATTTCACTATTATGAAGGGGTTGATTGTTATTATAGCTATGCAACTAAAATTGAAAATTAATTCAAACATTAAATATATATTCTATTGTACATTATTCATTATATGTAATAATATTTGCTTTAATTTTTTAGCTGTTCCAAGTTTTGCAACACAAATTGGAAATATAACGGTGGCCAGCGGACGAGAAGCTATACTCTCGTGTACAATTAGAGGACTAGGCAAATATAAGGTGAGAATTAACTTTTTAACGCTGTACTGTGATCACTTGATTTAATTACACATTAATGGCAGTTATCAGTGTCTTTAAATTGTCTCTATATTTTTTTTTTTCATTCAGTATTTTGCATTTTCATCATCAACGAAAGCTAATAAAATAGCTTGGTGATAAATATCCAGCTCAAGTGCTTTGATAATGAAACGTTTTAGTGAAAAGGAAAATAGTTCACAATAACGAGACTTATATATTGAAAGAAAAAATATATAGGAAATACGTATCAGTTGTAAATCACCAATACGAGATGCTGCCGCGAGACAAGCTTTATATATTCTCAAAGGCATTGAAGCACACACGATATATATAAAGTGAAATGCTAGCAAGCATCAAACGTTATGCGCAATCTCCGGTAAAATAAAAGATGTTGATATTGACGTTGAAGATATGAAATAGGAAAGTGCTTTGTGGTGTAAAGCGAATAATGAGCATATTATTATTATATATTATGATAAAACCAACCATAACTCATTTTAGCCATATTATGTCTCATTATAATTTCTACGTACTTAAATGGGTGTTATCTCCTTTATCAAATACCTATTTTTCAGAATTTTTCTTTTTCATCCATTGAATTATGGCGCCTTATTTTTATTCTACTTGAATCATTTTATTATTTTAATACGTCAAAAATACGAGTTTATTGATTTTAATTGAACGAAAAAATTTTTATACATCGGATTTATGCTCTTGACTTTAAAATTTTTTCATTTTAAAATATTTTCGATAGATGAAAAACTTTGTACAAATCTAATAATTTCCGCCACTCAACCTAATTGGAGCGTGGTATGGTTTGAAAATTGATGCAGAGTACCGGATATAATTAATAACTCTATTGCTAGAGCTTTCATTAAAATTTCACCGATGGTTAGAGAATTTGATTAGTATATAAAAGTGATGTGCGGTATGAACAGACAGTCATGTGCTCGTTCATTTATAGTGTACAATATTCTCTCACATGAAGAAATAATGAATGTCATTTCTATTCTCTTCTATTGTTACGCTATAACAGTACACAAAGATTTTATTAATTATTGTTACGCAGAAGCGTAAACATAAATATAATGGTCATTAAAAACAACAAAATAATAATTAAATACATTTCACAACTGTTTCAACACCTCTGTCGTTGAATTTTTTTCGCGTGACGCAAGCTCTTTAGTTGCAATTATCGAGGTGAATAAAAATCGTAAACGCGGCAGTAGTGTTCCGCGAGAGCAAACGCTTTATTCAACAAACGTATATATATAAAAAAAAGAAAAAAAAAGAAAGAAAAATAGTCAAAAAGTTTCTTGCTTGGGTGTAGGGCAAATGAAAAAGTTCGGTGAATATAGAGCGATGGAGAGGGAGTGAGAGAATGAATGCAAGCTGCATCTATAGTTGTTGAAGCCAACTTCCTCTGACACTTCCTCTCCAGAAACTCGTGCAATTCTCTCTTTCTCTCATCTACCAATATCCATTCTGCCTTTCTATCACTCTCAGTTTTTCACTGAACATGTTCGCCAGTACATATATACGTATACACTATGACTCCAACACTGACGCTCCGTTCCCATTAAGCATCGACGAACGAGAGGATTTCGGAAGAGTGAGCTGGACAGAGTGGTGTTTCCCTTGAGGGTAAGCGCAAGCATATACTTGCCCAAGGCTTATTCAGACAAATCGGTGATTGCTGGTGAGCCGAGTAAAAGGGTGCATCCCACTCTCTAGCTTCGCGGTGGTTTGTTGGTTAGACAAAGATGCCTAGTCCTGGCTCGTGTGCTTGAGTATACCAAAAGGGAAGAACGAGAATCAAAATACTATATATATATATATGAAGTAAAGGAGAGAAAGCACCATTGCAGAGGAAGAGAATGCGATGGGAAGACAGAGAAAGTGAGAGAGAGAGAGAGAGAGACAAGAATGATTGTTTCCATGATTACAATGGAATGGGAGAGGAGAAGATATGGAGTATAGCAGAAAATGGGTATGGAGAGCAATCTCTTAACGCTAACGTAGATTCGTGAACGTGGAGACTCTCAAAATATCACACCGATGGGAATCACCCAGGGAAAATTCGTAACCTGCGCAGAGGATAATGTGTGTCAGCTGTCGAATCGCTCCCTTTGGAATAGGAATACGCGCACCATGAATCCAAACCTCTGCGTATTTCATTTGCAAGTATGCGAAATCTATATCCGTCTATCCCCCATAACTTTTGTTCTCCAAGGATTATGTCAAACTTGATCATGACACTGACACTATTCACTATTTACATGTCAAATTTTTGGTACTTTATTGACAAATTATGTCAAATAAAATTTATGCAGTGATATCTGCAATAATTTCAATCTACTACTGTGAGAATGTCTAGACTATATATTAATATCGATTTGATATACAGATACGTCATAGCAAAGAGAATTGCCTTGGGCGGAATAATCGTTCTACCCTCTAATCGCTCACGTTGTTCCATTCCATATTTTATGACGCAAATGTGTAAGGCCCTCTTTAATGTCAGATCAAAGACATAGACGAGATACGCTTCATGAAAGAGAAACGTTGATTGCACAACACTCATTCGCGTTTTCCACACCGAATGCGAAGCTTCTCATCTATCAGATATATTTATATATATGTTTCATTTCGATATCATTGAGATATACTTTCAGTGGCATTATTGGAAAACGCTGTGAGCATACCAATCTGTCTTATTGTTCTCGATAAAGTGCACGACCATTGGTCCGAGGTTATATTGCAGCCCGACAAAAAGCAACTGTATATATACAAGTCACCGCACCATCAACTCTTTTCCGTATTATCCTCAACTACCCCCTTTTTCTTCGTCATTTTTAAGAATAAGTAATGAGTCCGTCTACTACCGGTCGTCGTTCTCTTCCTCGTCAATTTATGACAACCGCTCAAACATACTATATAGATAACGTGAACAGGGGGATGAGAGGAAAAAAATGATAGAATACTGTCTACCGTCGGAAATTCCTCTGTCGTTGGATTCTTTTGTTTGCCCCACGTACAACAAAAAGTTCAATTTAGTTATTACCTTTTATTTATTTTGAAAACGAGAGCTAAATCACGGATAAGTGCCCGTCCATTCTTCTTGCGATAGCACTTGTTCATAGATATATATTTTATATACGTTGCATATAACAGGTCGGCCCGTACATTGAACCACAACGAGACAAACAGAATCATGTTACTGTATAGATATCAAATGAGAATCTTTGCAAAAGTTTGTTTACGTACATAGTGGTTACCACCAAGTTCAACTATTTACTACCTATATTGACGACCATGATGACATTCGTTGTGAACGTGAAGCAATAGGTCCCGCATGCATCTGTAGCTCAATCCACTTTTATTGCCAAATGCACTAGGTATAGATATATCCGGCGGAGATCAAATAGCTACCACTGTTGTTTGCGTTTGTAAAAAAACGTCTCTCTATTGAAGAGTATTCCTCACTACACTTCTATACTTTGAGCTTGTCTTTGGAATTCTATTGATTCACTTCCGAGACGCTATGGGTCCTGGATATAAGATAATAGAATATATAAAATATTTGTCGGTGATTTTTCCCAGCAGTATTTTGCATCATTGTGAATTCAATTTCGATTTACTCGGTATATATTTATTTCGTTGACTTGAATCAAATCCGATTGGAATAAGTCTATTTGTATGTATATTCATTTATTTATTTATGTCATATCAACACATATATATGTATATACAAATATATGTATACATGCAACAAACAAACACTCTATAGTATTGCGCAATTCCCCGAGGATTCGGACAATACCCGGCGAAACACTTGTATGTATTATCAATGGTTGTAATTATCCGCCTCGCTCGTGAAATTAATGTTTGCAATTATGTACGTTAACAAACGGCTGCTCCGTGTGGATCCTCTATCAATTTTAGCGTCAACCAAACAATACGATTACGCCTGAATGAAAGTACAATATACATGTAATGGCGAGACGAAAAGTTTTGTTGATTGTCAATATGTTATTCTGATGATGGACAATATGCACGTATATATCCGTGATTCTGAATACTGAATGTAATTTGATTTGATCTCTCATACATTTGTCAGGTGGGATGGCTGCGAATGGATAATCAAATGATACTGTCAATGGGCACAAGAACAGTGAGCAATTCACAAAAATTCTCTGTGGCACTGGAGAATATCAAATTGAAGACAAATCAAACAACTGGTAGGAATGAAATGGAGGCATCCTGGCGTCTGCATATTCGTGATGTCAAAGAATCAGATCGTGGGTGCTATATGTGTCAAGTGAATACAGAGCCAATGTTAAACCAGTTGGGATGCGTTGATGTTCTGGGTAGGTATGCCTATAATTATACCATGTCATGCATTCCGTAATATCAACCGCGCAAATCAGGTTGCGTATGGCTGGTATGAGAGGTTAACCAAGCTAACAATTTCAATTAGCACCTGAATCTATATGTATATTCCACGTGCTTGAGATATAATTTGCTTTGATGTACATTCCAATCTTATAATTAAATATCTAAACCGCAAGACGAATTCGATATCTGTAGGTTTTCGATCTAATGTGCAAACTAATTCAATCATTTTTTTGAATTACATGCGAAAGTAAATCACTCCATATAATTTTCATATGGTGTGTCGAATTCATTTCAATCAGGTTTACTTAACCGTAATTTATTGCAGATGCCATATGGGCTTACACACTGAGCGTGTTAATTGCCATTGAAAACCGTATAGCATATAAACATGAGTGTGTAACACTTTAGAGCACGTAGTAATACCGTTGTCGAGATCACATTCGCTCGATAGTACCAAGTGCATCGAATGTTCTATAAACTCATCGAATTACCGATGAAATATATATATATATCTCTACATAATATGTATTTGATAGCGCTGTAATCAATTCTATAACCATTGAATAATTTAATCCCTCAGTGCGCCCAGATATTCTCACGACGGGAACATCAAATAGCGATGTTATCGTCAAAGAGGGTGAGAATGCGACGTTGGAGTGCAAAGCAACGGGTCGTCCCCAGCCAACAATTTCCTGGAGAAAAGAAAAAAATCCATTTCTTAAGAGAGATCATCGCGATCAACTTGCACCAGGTATATCGAACCAATTGAATATAATTCTGCCCTTTATAAAAGCAATCTCTATAATTAAATGAATTGCAGTGCAATAGAATGGAATATCATCAACAATTTATATTTTAGTTTCATTTATGTGCATATCTGACGTTTTATGTTGTCGTAACAGAATAAAAGCTCCAATATATTTCTACGATACATAAATTTCAGCGGGAGATTCAGTTGGTGAACGACTAGAATTAATCAAAGTTGACAGGAAGCAAATGGGAGCGTATCTTTGTATAGCCACAAACGATGTCCCACCAGGCGTTAGCAAACGTGTTTATTTGCGAGTTCAGTGTGAGTATCAAACTATACAGCCTTATTGGCCTGGTAATATAACTACATAGCTAGATTAATTTGCATACCAGTATGTCAATAATGAGAATTAATTACTAATAGAATATTATCCAATCTAGTTCCACCTACGGCTAAAGTAAAAACAGAACTGGTAGGAGCACCATTAGGTACGAACGTATCACTTAGTTGTGAGATCGAAAGTTTTCCGCCAACGATCAATTTGTGGAAACGTGGAGAGCAGGTCATGTCAATAAGTAGCGGGTACGTTATCTGCTCACACAATATCTATAATCATTCGTCCGGTAGCAGCAATCAATTTTCGAAATAGATGCATGCCCGTAAATAATCTTGATATGCATAAATTCCTATCTATTACGGCCGTCGGATGTAATGTCACTGATAATTTAGTGTGACTAATTCGTATGCTAATTCAAATGTATATAGAGGCAGATTCAATAGTTCTGAATCGCCACATCTCAATGAAGAATGGAAAACAAAGATTGAATTAAGAATTGAACAACTTCATAAGGAGGATTTGGGGGAGTACAGGTGTATCGCTAAGTCGAGTATGGGTGAGGCGGAATCGAAACTTCGGCTCTATGGTAAAATGAAGATTCAATTTATTCATGGAACAGCCGTTGCCCAAGAAGTAAAAAATGTCAAATCGTTTATCATTGCAGAAATTGAAGGTGTCACACAATCAACACGTGCGACTACAGTCAGTTGGAAGAAATCAAATCGTGTCAAAGGAAATTACTTCACTACACCTAAACAACGGTATAGCAAAGCAAGTACACCGCCAGAACAAAAGACCACATCAGCTCTGACTCCAGAGAAAAGGAAGTTCATAACTACTACTACTGTCGATCCTCGAGTACCTTTAACCAAAGATCAAAATGCCTTTAAACACAATGAAATTTTCGATGTAAGCCACGGCACCAATGTTTTTTTACATTATAACATTGCAGTATGCTCGCTGGGTTATCTCATAATGGTTTTTGCTTGATCCATTTGATTTCAATTGACTTTCTATCGAACGTCACGAACATATAAAGTAAGTTCCTTTATTCACCCTTGAGCAGCATCTGCAGAACTTAAACTTTATAATGTTCCGCAGCGAACTTCATTTACATCGTTTTCATCATAATATAGGTAACTGCTAAGAAAGGGAGTGAAAGGAAAACAGAATGAGGCATTGTACTCTCTCTAAGTCAAAGTAATGAAATACCCCAATAAAGTTTATGCTGAACTCGTAAGTTTTTCCAGACATTAGAAAAGAACTCATAAAAAGACGCCAATAAAAAATATTTTCATTAGCGTTCATATCCCACTCAACAAAGGTTATATTTATTACCAATGTTGAGATGATTATATTTTTTGGATATTCTCGAATATTCGCGAGAGAAACGAAATGACTCGAGAACAATGTTTATAATGATAGATTATTACGACGAACAATTTATCAAACGTTCTCGCATGTCATGTGTAACTGGTATACATTCATAATCAAATATGAGACAAATAATTAGAATAATTAAATTTTAAGGAGAGATAGAACACAGATTTTTCTGCTGAGAGCGCGCAGTAATAATCCCATATCCTTGTGAAATCATATCTGTAGTGCGTGTAACGTTACACTCAATGTTTGAAAGGAATAGGCAACAGTTTTGTTGGATAATTATTTTATATGAATTTGCAAAAATACAAGTTAATGAATCTATTGTGTGCATTATTATTGAACGAAACTTATCAACTTCACACACGCCGTTTGTCATCGACTTTATGTCGAAACACACGAAAAAAAAAAATATATATATATATATATACATATTAATAACACACATATGTTGTATTATCAGTATATATCCTTTGACGTTTTGTTGATGATTAACTGCAAATCGTTATACATATCATTCCGTTTAGTGATCTTATTAACCGTATAATAAAAATTTATCTCATTATTTATTAATATTCGGAGCGTAAATGAAGCCGTTTACTGATTTCTTATACATTGTAACGAATGATGCTCAATACATTGATATGATAGGATCTATATTTAAAAGAAAAAATGTTGTTGTTTATAGAAAAAATATATATTGTAATAATAAAATGTAAAATGAGAAGATGTGCTCAAATTGAATAATTGTATAGCTTTGCAGTGATGATGTGTTGATAAAAATAAACGGAAATAAATACCAACGTAGTAGAGCTAAATTACTTTTGCACAATCATCATATTTATCACATTCATTTAAAATTCATTTTCATCACATGTCCATCAAGTTTTAATGAAGATATATATCATCGAAACAAAAATATCATTGATATTTATTCATATCCAGCTTTATCTTTTTCCTCCATTTTTGAAATTGAATATGAAATCCATTCAATTCGTTATTACCAGGAAGCTTCAAGACCAAAATAATATACTGAATGCCATGAAAAGACAACCTATCGCCACGTAAGGGCTTTTTCTCTCACCAATTCTCGCACATTTCCAAAATGTTCCACCAACGCTGTAAAAAGTTACCCATTCATTAACATACTGGACAAATAATGTGCATTCTATACACTATTCAATTCGTAATTAATTTGTATATTTGGAACTTACCCAACTTTTTTTCTGTCTATTAATCGTGGAACAATTGATCGTACATATGCACATGTACATATCAGTAATAGAATAACAGTCATCAAACTCTGAAAGTTAAATAGGGCCGACTACCCAAAACATAATATTTAAATATAACATAATAACAAAGGGTAAATATAGAGTTATCAACAATAAGGTTATGTTGATTTCCAATTTCGAATATGATAAATGAATACGGATTCACCTATTATTTGTTAACCATAATCAATGCATTCATCTTACCATTGTTGTTATCGTGTTTTTGTCTCAGTCCAAAGACTAGATTATTGAAATATACATAAGCTTAGTTATCAAATTGTTGAATAAAGACTATTCCACGGGGCAGAATTATATATATATATATATTGGAAGCTGATGTCCCGGAAGTACATGTGTCATATGTGTCATGTCTCACGCGAGAAGTTGGTTACGTCGGGCACCTACGCGCATGACAGACGGAAGTGTTGTTGTATCTACTCAACGCTCCGAAACTCAAATCTTTTAATTTCAATAATGGATTGTATCAGTAGATATCTCCGAGAATTTGTATTTAATTTATCGAGAAAAATAGGTCACATCAGGATTTTATACATATGATAATTTAGATTGGAATAGATCCAATTGTATTTAAATTATGTGGATTCAATTGATAATTATTTATTATTTTTCTTTCGTGAATTATCATTACAGTTGATAAGGATATTTCCATGGGGAAACTTCTCTTGTATCAGATAAAGTTTGTATAGCAGGTTGATTTAAATAGATTACTGTTGATTGCAAGCTTATAGCTGATTATATGAACTATTGAATTGAGATGAGTAGAAGTTTTAGTTGTTTCACAGTTAAATGGCGGTATTTCAATTAATAATCGACCAATAAATTGGTAGTCATTATGCACAAGATGTTGGACAGAATAAGATCGTTTTTAATTGTTATTGGAATGTAAATTTCAGATAGTCAAGTTGGAAAAATACCTTCTTTCACGTACGCGTCTTATTAATTATAACGAAAGCGGTTTATTTCTCGTTTGAACATATTAAAAAAAAAAAAAAATTGGAATGAACGGCCAATCTGTAATGTCCACAAGACATTGAGGAAACTGAGGTATATTTGGTTGAATTTCAGTTAGTTGTCGTTCATTCTGATCTAGTTTTAAATAATTTCCAAATCTCTGTTAAAGGAATGAAATATTGATCATAACTGGATGAACGAATTATGAATTCCGAATTATGATAATGATTCATCGAGAACGCGGAATTGTTTTATCTAGAATAACAACTGTTTGAAAAAATAAAAATGTTTTCAATCCTCAGAACCTAAATTATAATTTGATATGAACTTTTATTATAATATACATAATAAACTAATTGGATAATCTCTCTCTGATCTGAATCATAATTTGATAATTGAACAACCTGAAAATTCCTGTTCATAATGGTCAACACAATAACGCAATAATTCGTTGTTCTACTTGCCCGAAATTTAACACATTATATATAATCATTAATATTTTTCTGATAAATTCATGTACAGTTTTAATATAACCATTCAAATGATAACATTAGTATCGTATTGGAAACAGTGTGACAGAGTACTGAAATAATCAAATACTTATCTCTTCATTCTGTCGATAAGAACACGAACAGATAAAGGAAAAATTAAAATTGTAGTCACATTACCAGGGAGTCGATATTGGAATTTTTGTTCCGTTCAAAATTTTTGTTGAAAAATGGTAAAGCGCACTCTGGAGAAACGCAATGAAAACATAACGCGTATGTTGTGTGCTGATCATGGTTTAGTGTCGATATATAGCGCGCATATATAAAAGTGGAAGAAATAAGTACCATTTGGATAACCTATACATGCTTATTACGGAGTTGCGAGTGCATAAATTGTGCTTGGATGTTAACGCTAAACGTTACGGTCGATTCTATAAAGTGAATGTTAAATTCTTCATATAATTCATAAAAACATTGGATTGAAAATGTCTGTCCATTATAAATTCAAATCAGCATTGGATTATGACACAGTGTCATTCGATGGATTGCACATATCAGTTTCCGATTTGAAGAAAGCCATTTTTCATCAAGAACGCATTGGAAAAAATATGAATTTTGATCTTCAAATAACTAATGCACAGACAAAAGAAGGTTAGAATTAATATAATTTGTAATACTCTTAAATGTATTGATAATCAATTTTTTTCATACTTTCATATACAGAATATACAGATGATAATGCACTGATAGCAAAGAATACGAGTCTCATTATTTCCCGGGTACCATTGACAATACAACAGAAAAGATCATGGGAACGTTCAGAATCCCAAGCGTTTAGTAACTCCAAAGATGAAACGAATACAGGTAACGCAGTTGATCTTACAAGATTAGACGGCTCGGAAGATGATAAAATACGAGCTATGATGACTCAATCAACGCAGGACTACGATCCCTCGAAGTATTGAATATTTCATTATCAGTTGTAGTTTCCAATGTAGTTATCAACTGTTTATAATCTTTGTGTTTTCGTTAACAGTTATATGAAAATTCGTGGATCAAGTCAAACTGGCGAGGTACCACCAAATTATGTTTGTTACAAATGTTATCAGCCCGGTCACTGGATAAAAAATTGTCCACTCAGTGTTAATCAAGAGCCTGTAGAAGTTAAAAAAAGTACCGGAATACCGAGAAGTTTTATGGTACCTGTTGATGGACCGCAGGTACCTGGAGCTATGATAACACCAACGGGACAGTATGCCGTTCCAGCTATTGATCAGTGAGTCCCATTGGTTATTTTTACACATAAATATATGGTATTAATCATGCGTGGGCGGTGGTATATTCGTACACACTGAGAACATGTACATTATGCATAACTTTTTTTATTTCTAGTCAAGCGTATAAAGAGGGCAAAAAAGAACGGCCACCATTTTTCCAAGATCCTGAACCGGCTGTGGAGAAAACAGAGATACCGGAAGATTTAATATGTAATATTTGCAAAGATGTATTGACTGACGCAGTTACAATTCCCTGCTGCGGAAATCCCTTTTGTGATGAATGTGAGATTCTTTTTTGGTATTTTTATTATCACATGATAACGATGAATATTTAATTTTAATTGACTTTTATGATGCATAATTTTCAGGCATTAGAACGTTTTTACTAGAATCTGAAGAGCATGAGTGTCCACTCTGTACTGAAAAAGACATTTTACCGGATACACTTATTCCTAATCGTTTTTTACGGAATGCAGTAACGACTTTCAAGACCAAACGGCAGATTGATTCATCGACTGTGTCGACCACATCGGTAAATGAAATAGAGAAGAGTGAAAGTCAAATTGCGACGGTACAAAGTGAGCCGAAAGAAGTGGTAGTGGAACTAATTACAAAGACCGTCGATGATATAATACAAGAAACTACACCGCAAATACCAATTGCGTCAGGTAATTGATCAAAACTAAATGGTGAAAAAAAAAAAAAAAGTAATATGATTTATGTTAAAATTTTTCATTAGTTTTAGAGAAACGCGAATCATCTGTAGAATCAAATCAGAGCAAGATTCTCACGCAGTCAGTAGTTGATGAAGAAACGGATGTTGTCCCACCACCACCACCAGGAACTGAGCCCTTGGCTCCGATCCAATCAACCAGTCAATCACCACATGAAACCACTACTGCACAAGATAAATCCTTTTCAAATGAGGAAAATATTCATGAGAATGATTATACAGATGATGAATGTCATCGAGAACGACGACTCAGTTTCAATACAGAAAGCCATCATGATCGGTAACTATTATTATTTATCCGGTCAATACCAAAAATAATATTTCAATCATTTTCTCCGATTTAGAAGTGGTGTGGACAACAATCATAATGAAAACTTACGACCAATACACAGACGACGATCTCTTTCACCAAGGAACGCTCATTGCAGTGATTATTCAACTTATAACATATCTACATCTCAACCGATGCATCCAAGAGAAGGATATGAAAATATGCCATTGAATAACGCACCACGATATCCCTCAACTTTTCATTATGAATCAGAATTACGAAGACCTGGTGAAGATCGTTCGAGTACACCGACGGTAAGGAATTCGTTTTTGAAACAGTGTCAACACTTTCTCTAATATTGAATATATATTGATATTTTGTAGGTGGATGAACCCCATTTACATTCTCACACCTCTGTAAATCAAGCACCTTTGATACCTTATCCACCTGGTGAAGGACAAATACCACCGATTCCGCCACTCAATTATAATCAACCACCACCCAACATATTGCCTCACAATCAACCATTATTACCAGATCCATATATGAATCACGCTGTACCACCAATGTATCATCACCAACAACGACCCCATGGTCCTTATGGACCACCGCGATACAACCGACCACCATATCATCAACAGGGCTACCGAATGTCTCAACCCCCACGCAATTATAATGGCTTACCGAGACCAATGCGAGGAATGCACCATAGTAAGAGTTTATCACATTATCATTATATTTCATGTATACATATTGGAGTTTCTTCAAAATTTTTTGATTTCATGTAATAGTGAGTTATCGAGGAATTCATCCACCACCGCCGCCAATAAATCGGAATATACGTAATGGAAATATTACGGGGTAAATATAGATCCGTTTTTGCTTAAGAAACTAATCTTAGATCGTCCATCAAGTATTTATGATTGATTTGTTATGATTACAGAGTTATCGATGATCCGTTGGAGGCATTCGAGCGAATGCTCCGAGAAAAAGACGAGAGAGATCGTAGACTCGGCAAGCATCGTCGACGAACCCGGAGTCGCTCAAGAACTAGAAGTTATACGAGATCACGTTCCCGATCTTTTGGTCGTCGATCTCCACTTTCTTCACGCAAAAGTAGATCAAGAACTCCACCAATTAAACGAAGATCATCTAGATCACCGTTACTACTTAAACAACGAAGCAGAACACCAAAACGAAGATCTCGCAGTGGGAGTTTTTCGATTAGTAGGTGAGTGAGACGTTCTTCGAATAACAATACCCGAATCAAAAAAATCGTATTTGCTTATCACTTCATCATTTATTTCGTTAAATTGTTATAGATCACGATCTTATTCACGAAGTCAATCGCCACGTGGTTCTATATCGCGAGATCGTGATAGGGATCGCGATCGAGATCTGCCGTCGCGCTACAGATCACCCGTTAAATCACCCCCGAGGTCTTATCTCATGCCAAATAATATTTATCGTATCATACAATTCCTCATCGTGTGGTGCAATAATAATTTTTCAAATTGTTACAGGTTTCAGAGAGATCGCGATCGGGATCGTGGTAAATCACGTGAACCACGTGAAGGATATAATAGTTATTATAATGATTCATCTACAAATGAGTATGGAGTACGTGATCGTGAACGTGATTTGCCGCCGCCCAATAGAGAGCGATCTGGTGGTCGCTATCCACCACGGCCTCAATCTTCACAACAGAATGTACCACCCCCTCAGTCGGAGAGGAAAGACTATTATGATTTCTACAATAGGTATTTTCGCCACAATAGTATTTTGATACGTGTACACATTATGACGGCACTCGACATGTTATTCAAATATCGTATATACGTCTATTGTTCGATCTGTTACTGAATCAAAAGCAATTCATCAATTATTGTGATAATGCCAAACACAGGATACTTGTGATATTGATATTTTTTATTTTATATTAGGGAAGTGATAAGTACCTCAAGTTTTATTTAGTGTAACACAAGTTTTGATGAGTGAGTGTCAGGAAATTTGGTTGATTATTGTTTTTAAGCAATTGAAAAAATATTGCGTATGTATTGAAACGATGGATGAATGATTTTTTATTGTTATCGACTTCTTACGGGTAAATAAAACTGCTATTTATGTGAAGTAATTAAGTAAGTGGCGAAACATATAGTGCATATTGCAATTGAAATAATACAAGAACTGAAATAATTCCTCATTCAAATTATTTGAATAACATAAGTGACTAGATTTTATTGTGACCGGGATTTTAGGACATTTTTCAAATTTTACATTTTTATTGTAATAAAATATTCGTTGATGTTCTGCGTCAATAATTCGACTTCTATATGTCTTCTATTATCTGATAAACTGTGTTTAATCCATAATAAAGAATTGCATAAAAAATGAGAAGTCAAATATAGTGTATCAAGAGGACAGACTTAGAAAAACGCGGCCTGCCGCAGCAACGTTTACGCACGGCACACGGCCAATCCCGCCAATTGATGGGCACTCCAACTTGATTCTTAATTCAGGTGAAGTCGGGACCAAATCAACATTTATAATCGACATTACATGTTCCATAACATTATAAGTTATTAATTAATTCTTCATTCACATTTAACCTATTCTCGAGACATCTTATATAAATATAGTTATAAATGTTGATTTACTAATTTATTTTCATAACAAATGTTCGTTAGAAAATGGAGAGATAACAGTGGCATATGACAATCCGCGGTATTAAATGGAATTTCCCTTTTTCAGCTCAATCTAATTCATGAAGTTGCGGATCATTTGATGAAATTGAAATTGTTACCTACATCAACATTGGTCTTTTCATATTTCACTTTTACGAGATCGTAGACATTATCAGTTTGATAATATCGCCTGCCAATATTCATACACACGTATCTTTATATCTATACTCTTAGTGCATTTAATTGTCTATCACCAGGTATCCCGAGCCGGTGAATCAACGGTATAACAATCCATTACGGGATCAACACTTTAAACGGTTTGATGATGTCGCACCTCCAGGAACTGAAGGATGTTATGATTTCACATCATCGGGATTGGATCATCAACAAAGATCTATGAGGGATGATCGCGATAGATCTCGAATGCCAAAAGAGCAGGAGGATCGAGAACACATTAAGCATTCAGATATTGACAATAGTGACCGATTGCCTGTTCGAGATGAAAGGTATTGTCGACATTTCTCTAATACGTTCAATATACACAATGAAACGCACCCAATTATCAGGAATATACGAATAGAATAATGTCATCAAATTATTTCAGAACTCGAGTGCGTGATGAGCGACCAAGAGAAAAGGATGAACGAGATCGTCGAGGACCTGATCGTAGTCGTGATCGGGATCGAGAAAAAGATAGAGAAAAAGATGAGCGTGATAGATTGATCCCACATAGGGAACGTGACGATAGAATGCGTGAAAAGGATGAGAGAGAACGATCAGATAAGGATAATACACGTGATGATAGATACATACGTGAAAATAGAGATGACATGCGACAAGTTGAGAAAAGAGACTACGAAAAAGAACGGTAAATTTCCTGCTCTTACTGATATATATATATATATATATACATATATACATATTTACTTTCGGTATCTGAATATATATTCAATAATAATTTATCCATAATATTCCAGATACAGAGATGATTACGATCGGGGCATTGTTGACGATAAAAATCGTGATCGTCACGAAAAAGCACCGATCGATAGGAAGAAAATCAAGAGAAGTTCCAGTCCGCATTTTCAGAAACAGAAGAATGAAGTTAAAGCGATTTCACCTGAGCGAACAAAGAAAAAAGACAAAGATCACCATGATGATAAATTGGATGATAAGAAGAAAGATAGAAAGGCCAAAGATAAAAAGAAAAAGAAGAATAATGATGAGAAAGAAAAGAAGAAAAAGAAAAAAAAGGAAAAGAAATTGATGCAAAAAGAAATAATAAAACCGGAAACATCTAAATCATTGTCTGAAATGGAGAATGTATCTAGTGAAACGAAAATTGAAGAAGCAGCATCATTACAAATAAAAACGCCCGACAATATCGAATCCAATGAAACAGAGCTGATGAAAAATAACGATGCATTTATGTCATCACTCGTTACATTTGAAGAGAAATCATTAATTATGAATCCCGAGCCGCCTGAATTATCTGAGCAGGAATCAAATAGGCAGGCAGATGTTCAATCCAGTAGAAATCCTCCAAATCCTAATTTCCAACCGATTCTGGATTTGCATGAAGATTTGAAACCAAACATTAATCGTCCGAGTAATTTCGCTAGTACAGAAATAATTGCAGGAGCGATAGAAGGAGATTTATCGCCTGCAAAAGTTGGGAAGGAAATTGGAAATATGGATGTAATTACATCTGAAAAATTGACCGTAGTGCCATCAGAAACTCGAATGGATGACCACCATTCAAACGAAGACTTTTCTATTAAAGATGAATTAACAATACCTAAAATGGAGCCGACAAATTTGGAAGAAGATCATGATGGGCAAAAATTGGAGGAAGTAACATTGAAATTAGCATCAAACAATGACACACCCGCGGATGAAACAACGAAAGATATAACATCTGGGGTATCGACGAGCACTGAAAATATGATTCTTCAGAAAACAATGCGGTCTATTGAGATAAAAAAAATTAGTGAGTGTCGCAAAATGTTGTATCAAAATCCAGAACAAGGAAGTCCTGTATTAGACTCAAGTGTTGAGCCAATAAAAAGTGCTGATGTTACAACTGAGCGAAACATTGAGATTCTTGGACCAATAAAAAAATGTAAGTTGGATCGATCTAAATTCAAAATACCGCCTGAGATCACGCATTCACCTACAAGATTATCTGCAAAAGAACGATTGGGTGAGAAGGTTGAAGACAATAAGGAAATGGACACCATAGCAATATCAATGCAATTTTTGGAACACAGAACGCTGAATAAGAACGACAATCTCTTCAGACCCCATTCACCTGAATTAACAGATGAAAGGAGACAATCTCCGTTATTAGGACGTCATGTTGAACTTCCTCCATTCAGTCGCGACATGAGTGAAAGAAAAGTTTATCTCGATCATGATCGAATTGACGCAATGGAAAAATGTGAACAACGCGCTCGTATACCATCTCCGTTAATTTATAAACATGGCGACTCAATTAAATTGAACTTCTTGAAGCGTAAAAAAGATATTGACGGAGCTGATGATGTTAAGAAGGAAGATAAAAAGACTCGGAACGAAAAAAAAAAGAAAAAAGAACATAGAAATAGAAGTAAGTCTAGGGATCGTAAGAAACGAAAAGACAAAAAACATAAGAAGGATAAAGAGAAAATTCACGAGAAAAAGTCGAAGCACAAATATATCTGTGACACTCGCGATCTTTCACGTTCAGTTGAAAATAAATACAATATTGAAGACATGAATTCATTGCAAGTAGAAACATCTGCAGATAAACATCGACAAATACCGCTCCTATTGGATCGCAGACGCAGTGTGCTTGATGAGGCCAATTTCGAACCAGATTATTCAGCAACAGATTCAGAGTCTGATATTACTGATGACAATAAAATTGGAATGAAGAAATTAAAATTAGACGAACGACCATTGATTGCAGGCAAGGAAATTGAGTCCAAAGTCACTGAACGCAGAATTAGATCAAGCAGTCCTGATGACGATTCCAGTAGTACATCCAGTTCATCAACTGATACAGATAGTTCGAATGATTCTCATAGAAAACGTAAGAAAAAACACAAAAAACATAAGAAACGTAAATCAACAAGAAAAGGAAGTAGTTCGGACAGCGATAGCGACTCAGATTCTACAGATTCCAGTTCAAATGATGATAAGCATAAAAGGAAGTCGAAGAAATCCAAGGCCAAGAGTAAATCATCGAAAAAGAAAAAGAAGTCAAAGCACAAATGACGCCACTAATTTAATGGTAATGAAGTGTTCATTTGTAAATGATTACTTGTTTATTTTATCAAACTATCTACTGTGATTCAATTGATCACGTACATTACAGTTTACGGAATCCACCATCAGTATATTAAAAATAGAACGTCACAAAACACAAAAATGGTACAAATATATCGTGATTACAATCAATCGCATTTAGCCATCAGTGATTTGTGATTAGTTCGTGGTTGGGTGTATGCGTGCGTTAATGTGTCAAGGTAAATCAACAAAATTTGATGTAACTCACATATTGTAATTTCGTAATATCATGTTAATGCATGAAAACAGCGTCTGAATAAACAAGATAATCGAATTTTTTCTCTAAATTCATATACCTTATCCTCCATCCTTTGAAACAGTTTGACGCGCACGCAATCAACAATTTCGAAATTATGATTGCGCGCGCAAACAACTTTTTATTCTGTCGCACAAATAAAAGTTAGCCTTAAAATCTATGTGTAAAATGCTATATTATCTATACATTACATATTAATAAAGCATCAAAAGAATGTTAGGAAATAAATAAAATCTCAACTTCACTAACAGTAACATAATTACCATGAATTTTTTATGGAAAATTAATTGATATGTTTTGCACAACTTTACCGCCATATATTGATCTCGTAATAACTAAAAAAGCAACTGCATCGATAAGAACTATGAATTGAGCAAAAATATACGATACTATATATGATATAATATTGACAATGTTCACCACAGCATAATCGCAAAATGTATCCAACGGACAGAGAATAGAAGAGTTTCAAGTACGTGGCTAATGTCAATCAGTTCATTCTAACCCCAACTAGATGAATGGCAAATTTTGCCCATTGTCAAAAAATCTGGAATTCAAGTAAAATGTACAATACACAAAACAATATCATATAGTAGTAGCAGTAGTAATATTCATAGCAATCAGGCTTTTAACAAATATTGTTTACTTGTACGATGGTAAATTGAAATTGCGAGTGAGCTAAACACTATTACGTGTTTATAGTTATGCGCATTGGATTATTGCATTCATTGAAATTATTGTAATATAAGTGTTCTTTTTTTGCTCTCTGAATACGAATGCTATTACCAATAATGATTCTTTCCTTTATCATTTCAAACAATTCAGTTGCGCACGCGTTATTACCATTACATTCGAAATTGTGATTGCGCGCGTGAACATATTTTCATTGTACTGCACAGATGAGGGTGAACCTTAAAACCTGTGCCTTATTGCTCTATATATATATTATGTATTATTATACGTTGAATTGTACCTTGTTGTAAATGTTTTTAATGTTGTTTGTTAAACGGCAGTACTGTAAAAGCAATTGATTATCAATTTTGACAATAGTGTTGTATGATTATAAGTTAGAATGCCAACCTATGAGATGCCCCTGCTTCTTCGGGTGATGAGTAAGGTATGTACAGAAAAATAATACTACATAAAATTATAGGTTATATATAATTTAATTGTTGATTGTTAATCCAACCAGCCCGATACAATAGCAGCGTTGAAGAGGGTGGCTGTTGGAATTTTCAATAGAGGAGGATTCATTAGAAAAATTGATAATTTGGGTCAACAACCAACTCCATATAAAGCACAAGCACATGGTGTGATTCATCGTGCAGCCGGCTATTTCGTAATACATTTTGATGCACCACCAAGAAACATTGAAGATTTATTAGAAGAATGTGGACGTGACATCGATATTATTAGAAATAGAGCCTATAAAAAAGCAGAGGAAACATCAGAACCATGCACCTACGATCAGGAAATGCTCCCAGTCCCACTTAGGTCTGTATACAGTGGACAAGTACCATTTCATGTTTGTTATAAGTTCTGAATATTCAACATATATATCTGCGCAAGGATATATTGATGATTTGTAATTGCAATCTATTCCAGACCGGACGTGGCTAAGTTGATTGAACTGTCCAGATTATCGAAGGTAGGAAAGCCGATCATGGTTAAAAATAACAGTGGTCTCCCGTATTATCCGTTCCATAAATAATATGTGGTTGACACTATGAGGTAATATGATAAAAAATTTTAGTGAAAACTCAATTTTCAATACATAATAAATGTGTAAATACATACGTATTAACTCTGTTTTATGTTTGCTTTATTGATGAAATTGATCCTTTTCGGACTACATATTGATTAATATTATAATCAAAGATATTTGTACAAAATACTTAAGTTAACTGTTTTATATATAATACATTATATATATGCATATATTTCAAATAATAATTAACAGGCGTTCGACATAATTGAACATGAAACATTCTCAAAAAAATATAATAATTTGGCGGCAAATAGGTTAAGAATATCAGCTAAATTTGACACATTCGCGTTGTTAATTTTTTTTTTTGCATTGTCTTTTCTGCTTGAAGTCTTGAATGACGTTATCAACGATTTGTTATACTGTATACGAAATACAGTTTGGAATTGAGGGAGAAAAGTTAGATAAATTGGAAATTTTTTCAGATCATCTAAATGCAACTCGCATTAACAATATATAAAAAATTTTAGTACGTTCATGTAGTGATTCTCATGAATTTGAGTGATACGCGCATCGTCACATTGAATAAGTCGTAAAAGAACGAGATTTTACATGTGTCGAGTATTTCCAAAATTGATGCCGCTTTGATTCGCACCTTTGTTGCTACCGTACTGTAGACTGATTACTCCTTGTCCAGCCCTCAATTGTTCATCAGAAAAATTACGGACATTTTTGTCCGCTTCTTTTGGTCCAATGCTGGGCTTACCGTAATTACCCGCCTAAAAATCAAAGCAACAATCAATATTCGTCACATTATTGTGTGTGGATGTATTGATAATGAAATGAACTTTTAGCATTTCGGTTCCATACTTTTCTTCCAAGTGACTGCAAACAAATAACGACAGAGTTGAGATTCTGTCGTTCCCAAAGATCAACTGTTTGGAATGTTTCTTGAGGTGGTACACCAAGTTGTCGGGCCACTTCGAGGAATGCATTAATATTCTCCATGCATTTGAATGCCATTGAAGTCTGGTTGATTTTCTTTATCGATCCTTCTTTGATATGATTAGCCAATCTAAATTCGCCGAAATTAAATTAATATATTTTCAGTACTGATCATGTTGCATACATAACTTAATGAAGATTAAAATAAAAATTAATCTTGTACATACCTGCAGAGAAGCGTTCCATTTTTCAAAATCTCATAGAAATTATCCATATCTCCATTTGTATTTATGTCCTCTCCTGTGATGGTTTTGATCCACTCCAGACATTCCTGTGCCAATTCCTCGCTGTATTTATTGTTGATCTATTCGAACAGAGCAAAGGGAAATATATCAATAAAAAGGAATTGGTGCTCCATCATAAATAATGTTGATAAAGAAGATTCACAAGGACGCTTCGGTTCCAGACTGCGGTGAACACAGTTATCCATATTATATATATAAATATGACGCAACTCAATCAAGCAATGACGGAAATATGATTATCTTTCATGTCATGGAAACGGGAAATCTCGTTTCAAGGAAAAAAATAATTCCATTATACAATTTTTAGCCGCGCCTATTATCTATATATAAAAATGGAATATTCGTTAATTAAACTACTTTCTCGCAGCTTTAGCCACTACACTAATTGATTCACACGCATTTCATCACAACTCATGTGGAGTACAGAACTCATGGTGGTTTTAATGCGGCTAACAAATTTAATAATTGTGTTAGATATATTCGAAGTGATGCATCCTGGAGGGCTTTCAACGGTAATATTTGGGGTCATTGTACTTTACTCGTTCCAATTTCTGATTAACGTTCAGTTTCTCTCGCATATCATTTACAATATATGCATACCATTCTATCAAATATCGCCTCATTCAAAGTATTTATTTCAAAGCGTGTATCACGCATTGATGAGGTATGATAAAATTTGAACTGTGCAGTATCTATCTGACAAAGCCGAAGTTATTGTTGAGGAATGAACGTTGATTATATTGATAAAGTCCTACTTGTTTTGTTTATCTCTCACAGATATTCATTAATACCTATGTTAAGATAGTACTGAATTCGCACTGACTGCATAAAGTTCTTCACGATCGATTTAACTGATTTTTGTAATCATTCTTATGAAAAAATCAATTCCAGTTAATTTAATTTTATAAATACGGAGAAACCAACTTTTATATCATGATTTTTGGCCTTCATGTTCCAAGCATATTCCGTTATTCAAACTTAATCTTGGTCGCATGTTATTTGGGAATCACAGTTATAAACATGTACTCATCTATTTTAATTCAATATTAAAATTTACATTTACGATATAAAATTCAATCTATTCAATAATCGTATATTGGAATTCGCTGTGGCTCATTGTCTATTGTCTGATCATTGTTTTGCAACATAATATATATACTGATCAAGAACTCTCTCATATTAATTATTATTAAACATCTTGAAGTTACCAATAATTAATCTCCCACATTTTTAATAATACGACATCGCGGCATGGGAATGAATCCGGTCTTTTTCAATGCAACATTCTCATTCTTATCGGTATATACTCACTTTCACTCGAGCTAGTGATTGGAATGCAGGAAGTGCATCCTCTACAATAATAGACATCGCAAGCATTATATTATATGTTCAAGACAATTCATTGAATATTGAGACCTGAAAAATGGAAAACATTTCTTATAATTTATTTTTCTTCTTTGACTTCTTCACACTTGGCGTTTTTGCAGGTCTGATGTATAGAACTCGTCGAGCAACAGTTCGAATTTCGTTGACGTCAAATAATGTGTTGCTGTAAGCGGACATTTCTAATCATTATGAGTCATCAAGGATAACCGCAGTTTGTTCACTGCAAATCCCTATATGTGAATGAGATAGTGCACCACAATTCAGCCTTAAACATATGGGATCAAATTTTTTAGTAAATTTTATCAATTGTTCATCCATGTGAATAGTTGTATTTGTCGCATTTTAGATTATAAATTTATCAACAAAACCATTGACCTACTTGTTTGTAAGGTCACAATATATTGCGCCAGATGAGGTACGAGTTGTGGTATATAATACAGGGCACGAGACTCGCATTATAAGACCAAGACGCGGTTCGCGACGAAGGTCTGCGCTCGTTTGCATCCTTATATGGCCGCACCAGGACCGTACCCGACGTCGTTTATTTCTCTTTCGAATAGCAAAACCGGAATGGCCGCATCCTCAGACGCATTCGCCATTGATTTATCTTACCGAATATATTCTAAAGTTTTTGCTTCATCGCGCACATAATGCTGGCGTGATGACAGGGCTCTGCACTCTGTTGAGGAATTTTTCAAGAGTCTCTTGATGTGTTTCGTACCGTTATCCTATGTCGCGTGTTGATCAGTATATACAGGGAAATTATTCTCAAGGCCGTGTACGAGAAAATATATCTATACTATATACATAATATGTTTATAATACGGAAGAAATAAAACATCTGTGCACGCACATGTTAATAAACGGATCGCTATATGTATACATTTCTTCAATAAATTATTATATCAAGTTTAATAAATTCTTTGACGATAATTCATTCAGACTGATACTGAATGACTGGTTCTCTCCAATATGACATGTGAAATAAGTATTGCGTGACTCATGGTAAAACTTTCCACAGGGAGAGTCTCAAGTGTTTGATGTACATGTTTGAAATATACTAAAAGTAAATTTGAATTTGTTTTAAAGTGCAAGCGATGAAGTTATCAATCAGAATATATACACATGTGTGTATACAGCGTATATCTAGAATATTGATCGTTATTCAAATAATATACAATAACGCTGTTGATTCGGTTCGAGGAATGAGCAGGGAGTCGCGTGCTGTTCCGATGTTTCCGGTCCATATAACGGATTTCCGTATATGAAGGAAAGTTATTTTTAATCGTTCAACAAACCATTCTTTGTCCTACAGACACAAAACAACTCATATGGTTTCAATATTCTCATCGCATGGCGGTATAAAGCGGCTTTCATAATTGGCTGAAGCTCACTTAAAATTGAAATAAACATAGTTGAGTATATGCGATTGTATTAGCATTGACTTGACGAGGTCGTCTAGTAGTTGTATACTTCTGTGTGATATTACATGTAAACATTTCTCCAGTCATTAGCACACGTTATATTACTCATCCAATACCTATTTTTGATGCTTAAATCATATCAATTGGAAATCCTTGTTATACATATATGCGATAATCACTCACAAATATATTGGTGAGAAGTTTATCTACCTAACAGCACATTAATGAGCGATGAGTCATGTGACCTGAAACTCTTATTAATTGTTTTATTTGAATTTGATGATTCGTCATTCGATAATATATTACTGATGCATATATCAGATAAAAAGACATTTCACAGTTCTAATTAGGTCGTTTATTCAACGAGCCAATATATAAATGTATCATTGCGCAACTGGTCAATATCCATACTTTATTCGCAATGGACGAAAGTATTCTTATTTTTTTATTATTTTTTATTTTGTATCATACATTCCTCCTCCAGCGATAACAATATCTAATACGATATTGTCACGTACTGTGATCATGTTGCCAATCATTAGTTCATGGTTTTGGCTTCGTTTCCAAGACGCCATTTGCTGGGAGTGAAATCGTGGTGAAACGTCTGATAAAGTATTTTTCATATAAGAGTCTGGAGACTTTATGACTTGATGCCAAATAATGATAAAAGGAACAGCAAAACATATACGACAATTGAGACATCTCAACCATTGACTCGTCAACATAGCTCATCAAACAAAGTGCAAGCCTATCTCGACGAGAGAAAAAATACCATGTTCTTTATCTAAAGTCCATTCTCTGGAAACGAAAAAAAAAATATTCGGAACCGTTGGAAGAAATCTACAGCATACAAAAATGTGATAAAGTCAAAGTGTATTTCTTCAGAGTGAGGTAATCGTGCATCCAATACTAAATAAATATCACCTGGAATAACATAATAATACTGACGAATAAAAAATTTCATTTTCATCGCGAAGATTTAACCACGTCAGTGGAATAATAACGGGATGACAGCAGGAGTTGGTTGGATCTTCTATCAACGAAATTGATATCGAGAAACAGATAAGTCATTTTATTTATCGAGGACATTTTATTATCAACCTGAATGAAGTCATAGTCTAAAAAAAATTGATGATGAAATTCGGATAACGACTAGGTGATGATTTCCCACACACACTCACACACACACACACACACAATATATAGAATTTTTAGATAGATGTTTTGCTTGACACCGATTTTCCTTTTTGAAAATTTTTTGACATCTATAAACTATACATGTGTTTCTCTTCTGTTGAAACATTTTCTCTTCATGGGATATGTCAGGTGAGCAGCTGGAAAGCCCTATACTTGCTCTTCAGGTATACTATATGTCGAACGAGTTTTAGAGGGCCGCTCCCTATGGGAATCGTGCTAAGAATGTTTTAATTCCCCTTTTGAAAGACAGCGCCGAGATGCAGCTGTTGCATTTCTTCGTTATACTCATTAGCCCGATATGAATATTATTTTTTTTCCTTTTCATACGAATGTTAAAATGCTCGGCACAATCGATACCATTTCACATATTTTTAGCAATCGTCATTACATACAAGAGTCACGTTATCATTCGTTTCTCCATATATACCGAGATAACGCTCTACCATAATATGTGCGACACAAAGAATGAATTAAAATTGTAGAAAAGGAAAAATAAAAAAACATTCAGATATGTTTACATTTCCGAAATTGGGTTATTACCCGACGGAATAGAATGACGTCAAAGGGGTAGGAACTGCTCGCCGGGCTTAGTAGGTCAGGGTAGCTACGTAATTCGGAAGGGTGCGTTTTGTTCGAGGCAGGTTCGGAAAGCAACAGTTGTTAGCATATTCATATATACATATACAATGTATAACCAGGTGACCGATGACGGAGGAGTAACAATTGCTTAATCGCTTATCACCAACCCAAAAATTAATATTTCTTACTTTTGTTTGCAATTTTTTTATGTAATTATATATGACAGAACCCACCTTCTTTTGGGCCTCGGCGGCAAATCCAGACTTCGTTGCTCTGTTGCATGCCATGGTTAATTATTATTCTTTATGACAGACGAACCAAAAGATATTCAATGATTTCGAAAAATCGACAAAGATCTGTATGTATAGACACAAACAATTCACGACACGTTCAGAAGATGCTCTCCACGCTTCGACAGCCGCAGTTGTACTGAATGCCGGAGCGAAGAGCGTCACTCACGAACGGGTGAGTTCCCCGCCCAACTACTTGCCGATGTAGGAACATTATAGCGGTGGATATCGAGTTTTCGTGAGTAAGCCACGTGGCCTTGGTTCTCCAGTCAATCCTGTAGATGATGTCATTGGCCAGAAATCGCGGCCTTGGGCTGTTTTGTATAGCAAGCGATGAGGTACACTCTGTTGGTCCTTCATCGCTCGGTCAGGGATATGTAACGATCTAAATTGAAATCGTTTTATTTCTTTACTTGGTTCATGCTCTTTTATCATCAACATTGCTCTTCACTCCACAATTGGCTTCTTCACAGTTTTGGAATTGTGTAGAATGCGAATGTATTTCACAGCTAACGATAATATCTGTTCAATTGAAGTCTATAAATGGTCGTTGGCCTTCGGAATTTTATATCGGTAAAAGAAAATATATATTACTCAATAAATGGAAAACTATATTGAACAAAAATGACGAATATTGTAATCTAATAAGTTCTGTATTACTCTATGTTTGCACAATTACTGATTGGAATAAAGATTTTATGATCAATGTGGCAAATTCATTATGTAGAGACAATATACCAAGGTCGAGGACACATTTCTCCATGTTTCGCCACAGCGCAGTTGTATTGGAGAATCATCCGCGCATGTACACATACAAACTGACTTGTTTTTCTCCGAATGAGCATTCGCACATTGTATCAGTGGTGGTTTTACTCTGACCTACCTGCACAAATCAAGCAAGATACCTGCATAAAGTACCGGCTGCGATAGAGTTTTATTAGTTTTAATTTTCCGTTTTTGTTTTGTTTTTTTTTTTACCATAAAAACAAAAGTTTTTTCTCACTAGTGTCACTTATTTTTAGAATATCCACATTCAATCAATGTGTGAAAGTGATTGTTGAATGGTATATATAGGTTCACGCATCTGGTGCGGTTGACGTTTGCCGCAAAAGAAGGGTGGCGTTTGCCTGTAGTCGGAATAAAGATGCCACGTGCCGGCGCGTTCCTCAAACGGCAGATGTTTTGTAGTAAGGAAGGAAATTTATCGTGCTATTCATGTTTCGTGTCAAACAGAGTTATGTAAGAAGAACGCACATAGGAATGACGATAATTTACAATATGAAAATCGTAGTTATATTTATTAGTCACTTTAATATTGTCAAACGTCATTTTTGATCAGACATAAGGAATCATGATTTTGTTTATAAATTTATCAAAAGTACATATGTTTATACAATTCTTTTCGGTGTTCAATTAATAAAAATTGGCAGACTATTTTTGAACTTGAAATTCAAAAAATAATTCATATCTTTCATATAGAGATGCCAAATGTAATTGTGAAAATATATGTGCTGGTTCATTCCAGATTTTAAGTATGATTTAATAGTTCATTCCTATGAACTATATATTTCGGAAAAAGAAAAGAACATACAATAATAATATTATGATAATTCACATATTGTTGTTCACTTACGTCGGAAGACTAGATTAGAGATTTATGAATTCTAGCACACTCTCTACGTCTTGTTTACATTAAAAATTATGTGCGAAACAAATTGTTTGCATGTATTGATGTAATACTTATAGAGTAAAAATTATACGCATATTGTCACTCATATATAGATAAATTAGCAACACAAGTTATATATACGGTTCCCCACCTTACGTACGCTTAGTCAATGCCATGTCAGAAAATGTCAACAAATGAAATATTGTTGATACAAAAATAGTTTGAAGGAAAAGTCCTCAGGCACTGTGTTATAATTGACAAGAAAATTGAGCCCAAATCAGAGCGATAAAAGTGGACTATGTCAAACTCCATGGTCGAATTCTTGATAACCCTCGGCCCCAGTGATAACTACATCAACCCATACTCTCATTGCTTCTGGACTCGGTGCCATCAAATGATATAGTCGTGTTGATGTTTTGATAATGAAAGTGAGTGAAGGTTGAGGCGATCGGACAGTATTCATATGATCGACATAAACTTCAGCGATTGACTGAAAATTAGAAATATTTTTCATTAAAAATAACAATTCGAACAAAATGAATAATTCAACGACTCACCTGGAAGTATATGAGTCCACGTGGTTTTTTTGATGAACTATCACTGTAATAAGACAAGGTCTTTCTTTTTCTATCGAAGACAAACCAACGTTTGTTCCAATGATGAAATTTCTTACTCATTTTTGATAGATAACCACTGCAAGTTGTTGTATCGAGAGTGACATCGTGAATTAATGGCAATTGATGCCCCGCCGTTTCTATATGATGTCTTAAGTCCAATGATTCAGATTTTATGGGCAGATATCGCGTTAACGGTCGCTAAAATAAATTTTCCGGTTTAAAAATTTATATTAATTACATGTATATTAAAATAACTTATCTATCATCGTACTTGGAGTTTCGGTTTGTCACGGTGTTTTACAGTTTGGAGTGATCCAACGCTATCCATTTCACTGGACGTTTGTGAAAGCGGACGACTTCTATTCTCATCCACTGTTCCAACGCTATTGCTGCTGAGTCGTTCACCCTCCATCGAGGTCCTTCGACCGTCTCTCATCTGTAAACAGCAGCAAAGGTCAAGGTGTGAAACATCCGGTCTGGCTTTGTAGGAATATGTTCGGACACATGTCCTCGAAGCAAGGCTTGAAATTGAATGAGTCCTTTTTTTTCGGGAACATTTATTTATAAACGAAATAGACTACTCTAATATTATCAAAATATCGATTGTAAATTTCTGCGCACTCTCTTATTACATTTAATCAAGATTTTATTCATAGACCCAAATAATTCGCCCTCGAATAATAATTACAATGCACATGTATTACATTTCTTTGCCTACGGTAATAAAAAACGAAATAGGAAGGACAGCTGGAATAATAATTTTGAAGTGCGACGATAGGCTGTGTGTAAATATATATTTATAACTTTCATATGAAGACCAAGTAACGGTGCAAGTCTTGGGATGCCAACAATATTGTTTGCCGGATAACCCAATGAAATGCCCATGTTATATTAAATTCAATCTGCACGTATTATGTCTCATATGACACATGTTTTGGCACGCAAATGTTATAAGCATATTTTGCTTGAAATTTATTTCCGGATAGTATGTCCAAGATAAATGATATCGCAGGTGCAAACACGTGTGAAAATGCAATTTGCCGTGCAGCAAGAACACAAATCATTTAAATAAACGTTGAGAGTACCTAACAACTTACACGTTTCTTTTTCAAGTGTTGCTTTTTGCACGTTGATTTCATGTAATTCATCCACATCAGAGACATTACGGATTAAATGAATTGAAATATTTTTTATTCAATAAGTATATTGTAATAGGTAAAAACCGTCACAATCAAAATTGAAACATCACAAAATGACAAAACTTCAATTAAATTTACAGGCAGAAAGATTCGGGTTTTCGTATATGTGTCAATAAAATATGACGTGTTAAATTATCTGCTGTATGAGAGCAACTGAGTTTCGGCGCGACCAGTTTACAGTTATTATTCAGTAAAGACGCACGAACTCCCCACTCGAATTTATTTGCCCGCGAAAAAACCGCCCCCGCGTTCAACACACTGCCTTTCATTCACATAATATAAACAAGTATATATCTACCTCGTATAACTTTAAATATGAAATGTACTCGCCCGGCGAGAATTACATGTATGATCCACTGAGTCATACAGCAGCTTTGGAAATTTAAGGATTATCCGGTATGCGGAGGAGATAAAAATAATTTTATGTTTTTCACAGTAACACAATAAATGGAGCAGCATCAATTCCCTCTGTTCTTCATTTTCTCTTTTTTTTTTCTCTTGAAACACTGAGCGTAGGTTTTGTCGCAGCATCAACAGTAAAGAAAAAAGTGCTGTTCCGCTAACGTGTGGGTTTTATATTATCGCTGTACATTGAGTACATCAAAGCGAGAATTTCGTATCCGGATAAACAGGAAACGATGCGCGTTTTCGTTTGTACGTAAAAAAAAAAGGGTCGTATACGGTAGTAGTGGTTGGTATTACCCGTCGCTTCTTTCTCTCCCTACACTTCTACGCGCCGTTACATATGACCCTGGCTGCTATTCTTCAAAAGTCCTTTTGTATGTCAACCCTCTGGTGGAGGGTTTCAACAATATCGAGCATCGATCAATAAACTCAACCCGACTACATTTGAAAAACCAACACCATGGTCTACTAACATCACACCAAGATGATAAAAACAAAAAAAGCTCACGTAATGTAAGACGATGAAGAATCCAAACATTTTGCCAATTTTTAATTCGCGTGGTTGCAAATTCGACAAAATACGATTTATGAAATGAGGACACAGCATTGGCTTTGATGGTGAAAAGTTTGTACATAGACGAAAATGCATTTGTCCTAGAATGTTAATCTTTGCGAAATAAAATGACGACGACAAATATTGAATCGCCGAAGTGCTAAAATATATCTGGAATATATGAAACATGTGCGCACGGTTTATCCCTGATCCAATGACCTGACTATAACACATGGTAAAGTAATACGTGCGTGGAACACGCATTAACTTATTTACCACTTTTCTTTTGAACTGATTTATGTGGTATTTACGTCAGTGGATCGCAGGACATGATACAAAACATCTAGACTTTCATTCAATGATTCATAGTAATAAAAAAAATTCATATTTCAAAACATCTCTTGGTGGGCACAGTGAACCATCTAACTCGAAATAGCTCCGCATCTTAGCTACATGGGCGAATGATCAACAGAAGGAACCAATATACATATACTCACGCTGTCACTCTGCAAAAGACTGTAAGAGTCGTTTGGCTGTCCCGGGCTCGATATTGTAAATTCTGAAAGTTTATTTGGGGACAGTTTTTCATTTGCTCCAACATCAGCGCCATCGCTGCTACCGCTCCCGCTGAAAAAAGAAAGAAAATAAATAGCAATCCATAATCAAGTGGCATTACTCAGATATCTTCAATGATTACATTGGAGACGTAATCATATAAGAGAACATATTTTTAAATTATCTATTCATTTGTTTCTTTTTTCATTCCATTGAATATGAATAAACTTACAACAAACGATTGTTCAATTGACGTATATAATTAACACTTGGATAATAACATTTTTGAACAAGCCAATCTTTGCTAACCATATAAATTTTGTTGCTCGTAATAATGGTTATAAAGTTACAGCAACTGACTCGTGCCTCATTCATCATTGCCGCACCCATTTCCCGCCTATTCATCTTCAAACATATTAATTTCGCACGCACTAATTGACACCGAAAATCTACATCAACACTGCATTACGGAGTTTCGCGAACTACGAAGTGCATCTTAATTATATAATATTCATTTTATAATGTGGAAATTTGTGCGAGTCTGATTATGATGTACGTTTTAATAATTACTCACGATTTTTTTTCTTCACCGTTGATACACTACGCCTCCCGACTCTATTGACGACACGATGGGACCATAGAACGCGATATCCGTATCGTGTACGGCGATAACGCCCCACCTTGCGTTCACAACTCTAATCAGAAGATCGAGTGCGATCGAGTATTTTTTTATATAATTGAACGCAATTAACATCGACTAATTTTTCGATAGGCATATTTTCATTTCACTATTGCGATTTGATTTATACGTTTTTCCGATGATTAAATTTCGTAATGCAGGGAATAGAAACCTGATGAAGCAATGCCTACATTATCATTGTATATAACAAATTTATAGTCTTTTTTTTCTCAGTCGATGAACACCTGTATACACTAACACAGTGGCGTAAGTGGCGCGATGGGATTCCAAACAAGGTTACTCTATCACCATATGGATTAACCGCAGTGGTCTGGTTTATAATTCTCAGTGTGCGGCATGTACATTTTTGCATGACAGTGCTCGAAGGAAATGTACATAGACGTTAACTATAGATGACATCAATACCAACAAGTTTTCATGTTGAGCACGGATCAAAGTACGACAGAACATTCACATACACGTAAAGGTCGTTCATTTTTCAGACGTATTAATGATACCGCAAAATCGATCAAAGATCAAATATACAATTCTGCGGCGTAAAATGTTTGCTCGATGAAATAATTATCATGATTAAACAAATGCCTGAAGAGAAGTGACAAGAAATAGTATTAAGAAGTATTTACTTATTATAATTACCTTTCAGTTGGACCCGTGGAATAGCTCGATGACTCCTCGCCCGATTCAACGCTATTAAAAGACGCGCAATTCATTTTCCTCTCCTCCCATTGAGATCGAACTTCATCTTGAACTCGTCGTTTTAATTCCTCAACTCTTCGACGCTCTTCTGATATTACTTGACTGCCTTGTTTCGCCAGATGTAACTGGCGATTTCTCTCGATTTCTCTTAATGATTCTATAGTCTTTTTACCCAAACTTCCATGATTATTTACAATGGGCGAGTCGATAGTTACTCGTGAAATTCTGTCAAAATCTTCTCTGCTTGGAGATCGTTTGTCTTCACAATTATCTGTCACATTTTGCGATAACTTTTCCAACTCATCATCTATAGCACGTAATCTATTACGGCCCTACAAATAAAGAAATAAAAATGATGCAATGGTAAGATATAACGATGGGATAAGAAGTTGAATACAAGTTAATATTTGTTCTACATACTTCTTCCAATCGCCTCAAGTGTCCTAATTTTTGTCGCTCAAGGCTTTTTGATTCTTTCGCGGCCGCTGATGTTGCTTCAGTTCGTTGTGCTTCTAAATTATTGAGCTGCGCCTTTCGTGCCTCTATTTTATTTGACAGCTCACTCAAATATCTAATGGCAATAAATCATAGTTTAGAAAAATTAACATTACAATTGACTGAATTAAAAATGATAGAGACCAACTTGCCTCTGCAATTCTTCTCTAGTGGCCAATTTGCTTGCTTCCTCTTCAAGATGATGAAATTCCAAATCCTCAAATGTTTTTCTCTCAGTTTCAAGGGCATCTTGCTGTATATGCAATTTATCGAGTAATAAATGTTGTTCACTCCCATTATTATAATTTTTTAATTCATCTTCAAGCCGATTGCACAACTGCTGTGCATTTTCTACACGCATTTTCGCTTCCGTTTGAAGATTTGCTTGTGTGGCTCTATCATCAGCCATTACTCGTTCAAGATCATTTATTCGGATTTGAATGCTTATTTTCTCCGCTTCATCAGTTGTCAATTTCAATGATTCCGATTCGAATTCCGCGGAGAGTAAAGCTTTTTCCAATCCCAGCTGAAATACATTACAAAGATATGTTAAATTTTTCGTTAAAAATCAAAATTACTTCACGAGTTAACTTCGTGTGAAGCAGAGTAGCTAACATAAACATTTCACTGATCAAGGTTTTCAAATATTGGATTTGAAACCGATATACCAAGCTCTAAATATCACGGTATATTTCAACGAGATGAATAAGAAACTCTCAACTAACCTGAACTGTTCGTGCGTAAAATGTAGGAAAAAATGAATCAAATATTAGTCGGGCGGAAAAAATGCGGAAAAAATGAATCAAATATAGAGCAATATGACTTGATATACGCGACACTATATAATGTATACGTACCTCTTGGCTTATTTCTTCCTCTTGTATCTCGATATCGGCGACACTGCGCTTCAACATATCCATATTTCCAAGTATATGAAGTTTTTCATTTTGCAAAAAAGCAATATATTTTTTCCTATCTTCATCTTCAAGTTCTTTCCTTTCTTTATCAGCCTTTACCTCATTTGATTTAGCATTGTTTTTCTCTAGATTATTTCTCTTTGGCGTAATACAAATCTCTTTGGATTTTGATAGCATAGACAGTTGTTCAATAGCCTCGAGAAGATCATCATTTGATATTGCGAGTTTATTCTCAATAACTTCGCATGAATTCGTTAAATGTCCATTTCTCTTGTGTGTCATACAATTTTGATTGTTATTCTGTTGCATCGATATTGGAACATTTTCATAAATACTCATATTACCATTAGTAATAATATTTTCATAATTAGATTTCAAATTGCTGTTGATTTTCGTTCCATTTAACTGTATTGTGCTAAATGTCGATTGAGACTGAGTGATTGATTCGCTTCTCGTATCATTGTCCATCGATCTATTGTGACTGATGGTATTGTCTTGATTGGCACTTCGAAATTGTGATAGCGAAGTTGAGAAGCCAACATCCGTATTCGTTTGACCATTCGGCCATTTTGGTGCTCGATTATTGTTCGGCGATGTTATTTGTTGTGCGGGGCTTGTCATAGAAACACTTGATGAATTGTAAGATATATTGTCATCTTGAAATGACGCGCCCGGTGAATTTTGTTTCAAGGATTCGTACGAGAAATGCTGCGGAGAATTGATCGGACTTTTTGGACTGTGATATGGTGAATTGTAACTGGGTCGCTTATCCCGTGGCAGCGATCCATTAGTTTTAATCCTAAGGAAGAATAGAAAAATTAGAATTAAATGATATAATATAATTTGAATTTTATTGAAATAACTACCTATTTGGTTGTCTCGGCTTATCCAAAGTGCTCTGCCTCTCGTAATCTGCGCACATTGCCAATATCTCCTCAAGTCTTATTTTCTCTTGTTTTTCAATTTCTTGCTCTCGAATTCTTGCCTCTTGCACAATTTTCCTCTTATTTTCCGCTTCCTTTCTTTTACTCTCGGCGTCGGCCTGTCGCTCCTGTAATTCCTCAAGTGAGCAACTACTGCACACACTTGGCGTCGGACTTTTAATTCGTCCATAAATTCTTCTTTGTTCATTGTACTTTGGATTACGATTGAACGATGGACTCGGAGCTTGAATACTTTTTTTGATACTTGGATTGGAACCAAAATTTTGACAAACTTGTATATTATTAATCGACGGATTAGACTGATAAATAGATGATGACCGATTACATAAATTGGGATTAGACCCAAATTTGTCAACTTGGAGATACTCCGTCATGGTCGTCTTTGCTACAATGAGACTTTGACTCATATCGAATTCACGTCCAAATTTGTCAAAGTCCGAGGACATCTGGCACGTGAAACTCCTCGACATTAAATCGAAATTGCTTCCATTCAACTTAGGTGACATTATTGTCGATTGCAAACGATTATTTTCATTATTATTCTCATTGCATTGTGACTTGTAGCCTTTGACAAATGCTTCTGTAGTGCTATACATTTGAATTTGATTTGGATTTGGTGTTGATGTATGATACTCAGAAGTTGGTGTATTCGAACGACTTGGCGTTCTACTATCGAATCTTTGTCGATGTTCGTCAATGTGATTGACATTTCCACTCGAACTTCCATGACAAGGTGTATTAGATCGACTGCGATCAAAGTTTGTGAGGTTACGAAGCGGTGAACTGTGACTTTTCGTAAGTGACGTTAAACTTGGTGTTCTTGAGTGCCCGAGAATTTGATCAGCTGGTACATTAGTTGTTAGTGAACCCGCCGGAAAAACTTTTGGTGATACACAATTACGACTTTGACGTGCGAGCATCTCGAATTTGGTCACTTTTCCGAGAAACCCAATCTCATCGTCCGAACATGAATTCCTTGGGGATTTTCGTGGTGCCACAGGTGGCTTACGCTCTAAATGTTCATCGGAGTTATCCGGTAGCAATGAGAAGCTTATCGGTGCCATTGATATCCTTGAGTTTGGTAAAACAGATTTGAGATGCTTAGCCTCAGCCGGATTATTGAAGCGCATGTAATTCGACCGCCCTATTGATAACATACAGCCTGTAACAAAAATCATCACGTTTATAATGAAGTAAAGGCGGAAATAAAGACAATAACCAACGAGACATTGAAAATAAAAAGTGATGTAATTGAAATGAAATACCTTGACTGAGTCGGATAGATGAACTCGCGTATACACCATCAACGTATGTATTTCCGTTTATAGGATAAAGCGTCACTGCCCCGTTATTATTTTCGATTGCACAATGAACGGATTCAACACCAGTTCCATTCACTGGGATGTCAGCATTTCTATCAGATCCTAAAATAACTCGACCTGAGAAAAGTAATGGTTATAGTATCAATGATGATCAATTGAATAATAAATCATGTATAATTATTTATATATTTGCACGCGACGATAAAAACAAGTTCAACCGGTTTCAACGATCTTCCACAACGTTTATATCCATAGAGATCAATACTTTCTCCCCATAGATGATGAATTGAACCTAGTTCCAATATAATTTCGTGGCATAATTTGCACACATGAACGCGGTTTCGGTCATTTTGAACCAGAAATATTAGGACGACAAACCAACTAGGCAACTTCTCTCACCATGTACTGCAAGTACATTTCGTCGTGCTTTCTACAAAGGACCGGGGCGATTTATATTTAGTTTTGGCGTGTAGCGACCCCGGAATTTTCGGTCGTTTTGGAAAATACATTTGGGGTGAGAGTATATACGACGTCGGAAATATCAATGTTGAAAGTCTCACTAATCTTTCCACAAAACGTATACAAAATTACGTGCTACAACTATTCGGATTGCATGCAACCACGATCGTAAAAAAAAAAAAAAAAATCTTCGTCATAAAAATAAATATAAAATAAGGAAACGTCCGCACGTATTCGCATTAAATATATCCTCGGGGGTGTCTCCCATACAATATTAACACAAATTTCTTAAGCCACACGAGTATCTACTCCCCCGCATTGTCCGTAACTATTTCATTGCAAAAATAAATTGAAAAAAAAAAAAAAGAAAAACAAATTAATATCCAGGCAATGAGCGACATGGAAGCATGCACGAGAGAACGACATCACTCACAAGAATTGACTCATGCAATAATTTTATATTGTACACGAGAACAAACTCTATATATTAAAGTATGAGTGCACGTTGATGCCCATGTACACGTATATATTTACGATGGGTTAGTGTCCTCCATCAGTGTTCGAGAGTACTACGGTTCATCGTTTATACATATAAACTGCATATACTTTTTATGTACTCTTGATATACATCTACGTATACAATAAGTACATGAGTAAAAAATATATATATATATGATGGCTCATATGTATCACTAGTTACTCGGTAAAGGAAGTGCACGTGCGACGCTCTTGTTCAGAATATATCTCGAGGCACTTTTGTAGGATATACATATAATAGTAGCATTTGTGAACGAACTATATTAATACTGGGTAATTTTCTTACCGACTAGAGTTCACTCGTTTAAACTTAGCCATTATATTCAAATAAGACTTTATAACGTGTACTTTAATTGTCGCGCATCAGTTTAATGAATTTCAATGAAAATCATTATCAGGCATTGTTATTATATGTATACGACAACTCGTTGGAAAATGTATGTCATAATATAATCCGTCCATCGATAACGAAAAAGAAAAAAAGGGGAGAAAAGAATTTGTAGAGTCAATATAGATATATACATACATGTTTCATGTCAGTCGATTTGATGAGTCATAGCACGGTACGATGGCAACATACTCTGGTACGTTTATCAATTTATTGTTATCGTCAGTATTATAATTCTATCATTATTCAAACGTAAATGGAATTTTTACCTTCAGGCAATGGATGAAGCGTAACTGCCGTTGACAAACGACCACTTCCCATTGAAACGAGATGAGGCCCAGGCGTTTGTACTCGGAGAGCTCGGCCTGATTCTTTCACCTCCAAACTCGAAGTCGCCATTTCTGAAAACACAAAATAAAAGGAATTGAAAAAATAAATGAATAAACAAGTGAATGAATAAATGAAAACAGGATAGAGTGACAATTTTTTAGAATATAGAATGCATCGATAATAAAGTTTTACAAATTCAGAAGAAAGTAATTTGAGTAGGTAGTTTGTTGTCCTACTTGATCTCACGAATAAAGAATTATGGGAGGAACGATATCGATTTCACAAAACTCATCCTACCACTTGTATATGTTGTGAGTGTAGATAAAAAAATTTTTCTATATAATTCTCCGAATATGGTGACACAGACCATTTATCTATTCGTTATTTTATTTTTCTTAATAATAGAATGAGATATGCTACAGGCGGGAGTGAAGTGCTGTAAAATTTTTAATATACGGTATTATATACACAGTGGCAATGAGAGCTCTCTGGAAGTTTGTAAGAGTAAAAAGGGTTAAATGAATAATGAGCACTGTGAGCAAATAATATATACATGTATATATGCCTAGTATTGTTTTCTCGTGCCAACACGCACGCAATAGGCAAGCAAAGTTCAACAGTATGCAGCTCACAGCGTAATACGCTGAATTAAAGTTGTTTCAACTCGTTAAGATCATTCGCAAACGCGGGATGAACAACCCTACGTCCCTTTTTAGAATATACTATACAAAATTTAATACGTCAAAAGTTTTCCCATGGAGAATAACTTTTTTTTTTGCATCTAATTGAAAGCAAAAAAAAAAAAATTAATTCTACCATAAAGAAAATGAAACAAACTAACTATTGCACAAAGAGATGTTAACACTCTTTCTCTATGTAATTGAATGAAGTTGCACTCTATTTATCAATCTCTATTTTATGAATTAATCTTTGACGTATCTGATTCGATGACGTGGCGGATGATAAACTGCAGCATGTTTGGAACTAAATATTTATATACATTCGCGATTATCAACCCGACTCGTATATCTTTGAACAAACTCTTTGTAACAATTTTGAAACCCACTCTGTTTATATTATCGTATCTCACTGGATAATGACAAACGAAATTGATGAATTACAACCACCGTGAAGAATTGAGTTGACATAAGAAAAGAATTGATAAATTTTTAATGACTTGAGACTAAATTAATGTATTTGTTCGGTGTCTGGCTATGAATGAATAAACTAATAATTATATTATGATGTTTATCTCAGAGTTGCAAAAGTCAATCTGAGACATATCGTAGTTTCTATTGTATTCTTCTCTCAAGGTCGACCCTATATATAAGATACACAAAAATACCTCGAATATAAGAACATTGTGACAATGTCATCGAAGCATAAACAATGGTGTAATATAATACATGTGCCACTGTGAGCATGACGCTTGCCGCGATGTAAAATAGATATAATAATATGCCAGTGCAGAGTTGGGAAAAGAAAGGGCGATGCAGGTGTTGTGTGCACGCAGACACGATAGGCAGAGGACGTGCGCAATAAAGCGAAATGTTGAGACAAACTTCAGCCTTGTCTGTCCATCCATGAACTTGAACCTATACTCTATAGAGCGGTAGTGTTCTCTCGCAGACATTCTATCTATAGTAAAATGTTCATCCTGCGACTGCACGTAGTTGAGAAAATTTGCTGGCTAAGTAAATATAGATACATTGCGGTTGGACGGGATAAAATCTCTGCGGCTTTTCACTTATTGGTGGGGTATCCTTTTGAAAATTCACATTGGACTCAAGCAAGGTTGGACGATCGATTTTTTCGTTTTTTATTGTATGCTATGTGAAAAAAAAAAAAAAAAGAAAGGACATGGATTTCATGCCCGTTCGGCTATTTGATCACTGCCATTGTTGCTGGCGATGTGGCATTGTACAATGGAGTTATGATAATAATGTTGACATATGAATAGTTTTGTGTCTGAAAAACATGTGAATGTACTGAAAATATAATGAAGGACTAATATGTTTGATCCAACATTGTTAGAAGAAAATTATGGTAAAATTATTTCGGTATTTTCACGAGCATTTCACACTGATTTTCTTTCTGATTATCAAAACATAATTTTAGTCAAAAAAAAAGATTTTCTAATTATTGTTATGCATTTTGTATGACATTCTACATCGAATTTCGAAATGTTTGAGCTGTCAGAAAGAATGCAGTCATTTTGATGACTTGGAATTGAACATATTTCGAGTTTATAACGAAAAAAAGATCAATTTGAAAATTCAACGTTGGATGAATTATTTTCATTCAATTTTGAATTCTTAATTCTTCATTCAGAAGAAAAATAACATCTCACTCCCATATAATTACTTCGAAGAATAATAAATGCAAGTATTGCAAAAGTTATGGAAGTTATATTACATATTTATATATTTTTCTACTTGGGATCAGCGCTGTTGCCATCATCAAAGCTCTCACAACTTCCGAAAATAGTGATCCGCCGTCTTAGTTGAATGCACCATACTCTCGAAGATTAGTATAAAATTTTATGGATAAAATCGTGTCAAATTGCGGAATTTGTTCTTCTCAAAAATCGTATTTATTTAGTTTAACAGTCCAATATTCATGAAAATATTCCGCCAAAATTTGGTCATAATATGCATTTGAAATTGCACACATTCGGTTCCCATTATTTTTCTTTTATTTTGTGAAGCATTTGATGAAAAATGAAGGAAAACAATGGTCAATCTCGCCATCGCTGAATGCGGATTCTCGAAAGAACAAAATATATATATCGACTATGGTTAAAAAAAACTAAATTGAAAAATCATAGAAAGAAGATTTATCTATCAGGAGTTTATTCAATCGGAGAAGATTAAATCGATTCCACTCAAATAAATTGAATAGTGATAGGATGAATGGTAGTCCAAATGGGAAACTGATAAATTTCATAGTGTGTTTCAAGTGTGCATAGCATCACATCATGGATTTCCAAGTGGTACAAAGTAGAATATACTTCAACATTCTCACATACCGAGCATAGTGTCGAATCATCACATTGAGTATCATATTATCTATATATACATATACCTCGTATCATTAATATGGCTTGAGCATTTTAGTTTGTCCAGACGGTAATTCTCATGAAGCAATTGCGATGGAGATAAAATTTTCAGTCGAGTGTGCAACTGACTCGTCGGCGCCACACATGTATACATGTACACTCATATATGTTGTACACTCTCGTTTTTGTTCTCTCAAGCGTTACCGCGACACTGGAGCGCTACGCGCGCATCACCTCTAGGACAAGCGATAAAAACGAGACAAGAGAGAAACAGACAGAACATAAATAAAAAAGAGTTGGTCGTTGGCGCTTGCCAACCAGATGCCAAGCATTTTGTGCAAGACCGGAAAGTTCGCACGAGAAAGGCGTTACGCGACATACGATAACGTTTCGAGTAGAAGTAAAAAAAAAGTTGCAAATGACGACTTAGTTGAAATACTATCTCACCAAGAAAAAAAAAAAAACATTTGAATTAAAGTCAATAAAATCGGCTTGAGATGATTTTGGCACGAGGAGTAAAAATAACAAATTATTCAAATTCAGAGAAAAAATTGTAGTTCGAATTCAGCTTCGAAGATAATTTCGATATACGACACATATTTGCTTTTCATACAAATTCAAAATCATCATCAGGATCAATTTTTTTTTACATATCTATCAAAATATATTGGCTCAAATAAAAAGTTTTCAGAATGAATTTGAAGAGTATCTCAATTTATTTTTTTTTTTCGATTCAGATAATTTTGTTCTGTGAATACATAACACTCCTTGTCACAGTGAACATATAGTAATTATATCTCTATATATGTTCAAACGTGCAAGAATTTCCGATTTCCGATTTCCCTTCGCTTACATTGTGTATGCCTATATTTATATATTGACCGAAGGAGACAGCGCCTTTTCTTCAATCACGAAGGCGTGCCTCGCTCGCCTTTCTCGTCTCAACCGTATATGTATGTTCAGTCTTTTTGTGACGACGCGATCGCACACGCCTCCGTGCTCAGTACTGTTTCTTGGCCATCGTGCGCGTTCATCATATTATAAACTACAGAGGCTGATTGCCTCGTCGCGACGCGCCAGTCACACTGACACCGTATACCACACACGCATTGTCGCTAGTAGAAGTGCCAAATCATTGAAAGAATATCCACGAGGGTGAAATATTTACAAGCGACCACGTGTGCAGGATATACACGACGACGACGACCTCGTGCTTTCTATATATGCACGCTCTCGTATGCGGCGGATGTTCTATATGCGGCAACACCGGACGTTGCTTATGCCACATACATACACATACCAATACATCTATAACACCTATGTGTACCTGTATTCATATCATTTAAAGCTGATGTGATCAAGTATCCCTCAGGGTATGATAAAAATTGAAATAAAACACCCATTTGCAATTCATTTCAATACGAAAAAATTTTAATACGGTTTTTAACCTGAAAAGTGCGAAATTTTCACCGCATGCCATTGTAATAGTGGAATATATCAACGATACCATTAATCAATCGTTACCACGGTCACTACCAAAAACAGCGTTGCAATATGCAATGAAACACAGTGATATATATTTTAATCGAGCTTGTCTCAATGTTTGATATGGCCGGTAGTAAGGTGTTACATGCATGGGTTTTGAAGGGCAAAAAAATACATATTTTCTCTAACTTTTTTTTCAATATAATAAAAGAATTATTTTATACGAATTTTAATCATATAAAAAAACAACAGTTGAAAAATTGAAATTTGAATTTTTTATTTTTCTAAATTCTTCGTTTAATCACAACCTACACTCCCCTACTAACAGAAAATATTTAATTGTGTGATTTGAGATAAAGCTATCATGAGTTATCTTGCCCACCGAGAGGATACTTTCTTTCTGAGAGGTCTGTGAATACCAGTTCACAGCGGCTGAATTTTCAAAATTTATTAATAGAAATTCTATAAAATATTGTACAAATGTTGTTCATTTATATGCTTGAAGTTTGAATGAGATTTTTTTTCTATCATATTAGATAAAAATGAGAGAAAATACGTTTTTTGCACCGTCCAAAACCCATTTAACTCCTTAAGTTACTTCAAAAGTTAAACAATATTAAGATTTTGTATGGTACATTTGTATATGATATTCATCACTATATTAAAAAACAATCAATAATGATATTATTCACTTCTCCCAATTACAGAACATGATCCTACTATTAAAAAATTTACGTTGCATTGACTTTTTTTTTTTGGTTCATCATGATGATTTATGTGATATTGATTGACTACTGAATGATATACAAGCATAGTCATGTTGAATATAAAAACTTCACCGTGCTAATAGCTTTGGGATAGAAAAAACTGGAAAGACGATGAAACTATCATTAGTTGGGAGAAAATCGTGGTGTAATTATTCGTTTAAATAGCAAGAAAAATCAACAATTAGTTATCTCGTCAATAAAGAGAAGTAGCTTCTAGTTATGAGTCGACAGATTGTAACTAGAAATGTAACGAAAATAATGTTTGCGATTACAGCTCGGTACAACCGGGATTAAATGTGATATAAGTTTCTTTTATTAACCCATAAATTCAAAGAGACCCCGAAACTTTACGACAGCTGGACGTATCGCAGCGAATTCATAATTTAATGAAAAGAAATCATATCTTCAGTCGTATTCACGGTATTTTATTGTTTCATTTTTTTTGCTGTTTGAGTAAATGATGGCGTCACGTTTTTTTTTTCCTTTCGTCAACAATTATTTCACCATATATATATATATATACTAGCCGAATGCCATTGATAAAAAAAAATAGCACATCAGTATTTTATCAATAATATTTAGTTTCTGCTCACCATTTCTTTTGCACTGAATATCAAATCGAAAGTTACTCAGATTTTTATTATCTCATTTAATATTTTTCCGAAATCATGAGATTATGTTATCATACATGTTTACAAAAAGAGCAAGATGCCCCGAATTTATCTGCTAAAGCTTACATTTCTATCTGTATATTATGTTGAAAAAATTGCAACTATAAATATCTTTTTTGCGACGACATAAGCACTGTCAGCAAATATTTTTGTAACAATGTTACATATCTGTTAACAGAAATGACAACAAGCACTATGTACACAGAATTATTCCTGATTATACCTCTGCTGTCAACATGGACGGTGTAAGAACATGGATATATATCTACTTATGTATACAAAATATATATATGTATAGAGGACGAACAGACCAACAACATTTGACGACCCTATTTACTTGCTCAACTTCAACATTAAGGCAAATATAAGGAATATTTTACGAAGAATTCTCTCTCTGGAGTTGTATAAAATGTGTGAAGCTGTCCTAAATAAGACGGTGTTTAACGTCACTGGTGTGTATAAATCCTTTACCAAGTAGCAAATACTCTACTCAAATATACTTATTTTCAAGGAACAGAAATAATGAACATCGTCAGTCAGAAGTTTCATGGAATATATTGTACATCTAGGCCCAGTGTGGATTATTTCGTAGTAAAAATGGTGTCGATTCGTTGAATCGTCTCTTTGAATATTCACACTTTGATATTTCCGTTTCATCTTATGTGAGAGGAATAAAAGACATGTGATGCTCTTTGATAGTTAAGCATCTTTGGCCACTAGGCGAAACAAAAGAAAATTATAAGAGATGATCATGTGACAGTTTTCATTGGAAAGAAACTAGAGAGAAAGATGAATTGAAGCAGGAAATGAAAGAAAATATATATATTATACACCAAGAACAAAGATCATAAGAAAGGATTAAAAGACAAGTTTTAGCCGCGGGTTACAAGATGTATGTATATAGAATTGTGCACAGTTGAGTTTCCCTGACATTGCCAGACGTGTTTGCCAAGAATAGAATGACAGTAGCCAACGTCGATAACCGAGAGTGTAAGGCAGGGAGACCCTCAGTGCATAACTTGGAAACTTCGAGTTGGAGAATTACTTAACTGAATGGATGCACGTTGAGTTATATCCGGCATTATATTCGTTGAATCCGTTTCATTGTGTATGATATTGTATGTAGTAAGGCAGGTAGAGTCGATCGAAGTCGTTGTACAAGCTAATATTTTTCTAAAAAATAAAACGAGTGCTCCCGTATTAAAAAAAATCAATTTATTTTATACATCAATTCTCTTATGAGCAGTGGAACTATCACTGGAATGGGAGTTATGGATGGTCTGCCTGCTGAAGTGTTTCCCACCAATTGAATAAATTGATAGATCGATGGTGTCTGAGTTGATTTCATTTGATTCAAAAAGTCATATGTTTTGTTATAGTTTCAGGTGAAAAAATAAACTGACATGTCGAAACTTTTTTTTTTCTCCAATCTCCATTGTCATCCACGTGGTTCTTTTGTCAATCCCACTCCCGGATATGTACAATAACAACCTTTCTCATCATAATAATTGACATTCTTCTTCTTTCAAACGCTTATGAAGGGTATAATCATGTCAACCATCACGCCAGAAATATTTCATCCGGTTAGAATCTCAATGCCATAGCAACTATAATATTGGTTTCTTTCAGCCAAATTGTATATACAATACGTATCAGAATTGAACGAAAAGTATCACCGTAAATGAATTGATAATTTATATTTTGAAAATTATATTCATAACGATCATCTGCTTTTCGCCACATTAAACTAAACTATTATATTCTAAATCATCAGATATAAAATTCAACTTCTCATCGTGTGTAATATTTGCTCAGTTTGTTAATTTTTATTTTCTTCTTTCTAGATGTCCATATACACTGTTTATACACACTACAGAAATAACCCACGTGTTCGTCACATGCTTATGTCGTCATGCCGATATATACATCATCTCTCAGCCAACTAAAACAAATGATCTCACAATCAATCCGCGGTCATTGACACACACTGTTACCAATTTTGTCTTTATCTTGCGGTGCATATATATATATATTTCTCAATATCATTCTGTCTGTGAAATCTTGCAATCATGACTGTCATTAATAATGTCATCATGAGATTATAAGTTTGGAATGCGTCAGAGTCATCGGAAAATTACGCACTGCTGATTATTTTCACCTGGTATCATTGACGCGCCTACACTCTCTTATAAATAATTCAAACACATTCATGCGTCACTTAAATACAGTATGACATTATAACGGAAGAGTAGTAGGAATAGAAAACGAGATAATGGCATCAATTGTCAATGGAGAGGTCTTTGTTGAATTGCGAATGTATTGTGTAGTGATGAACATTGTCGGCAATCGTCCAATACTCGTAGACACTTGACGAGTTCAGGACTTTTATTTGTATATGTATACATGTTTATAATTAGGAATCAAGATTTTTTTTTCCTAAACACATTAGCATTATGCCTACGCACATATGTGAAATTCAGTTTCTATGCATCAGCACGTAAAAAGATAATATCCGGTACTATGGATACAAGAGATATCGAGATATGACGTCGGCGCAGCAACACATTACGCGTATATGTATATGTTTACTCACGGAATACCTGTAGGCTATGTAAATTGACACGCCGACTTGCCGATAAAGTGACGCGATAAGTGAAGACATAATTTAATTTGAAATACAGAAGATATCTCTTTTATTTTTACAGTAAAGGTTCTGATGCTGTTGCTGTCGCATATCAGTAGAATGATGAATAAATCCAATGATTCTTATGAGAATCTTGGGGTGTAAAGATTGATAAATATTTAATACTATTGTGATCAATGAAAGCATTTGCAATTGATTATTTTTTTAGTTTTTGTTATATGCATTTATTTTACAGATGACATTTAACTATTTTTCATAACGTCGATATCATTTTCTATACTGAATTATCTTTGTTCAATGATTGATAACAGGTCATGAATTCCATTTTTCCATCATGTTGGATCGATATCAGTAACAACACATTTTGAATTTCCACTTTCATCCAATATATATTTTTCAACAGTAACATAACTTTCTCAGAAAGTAATTTCGAGTCCCACTCAATAAGTGTAGAAGAATGTTGTCTAAAAATTCATAAATTTGATTAAATTTATCATGTGATGGGCATGAATGAATAAAAATTCACGAAGAATGTGGACCCAATGGTGATAGTAAGCTTTTCAAGTCACGAACTATAACATATTTCATCTTTCTCTCTCATATCACAAAAGTTTTGACTGCGATCATTGAGATTTAACGAATTCCATAGGATCTTGTGTTGTTGCTCGAGGCACTTGGCGATTCCGTTCACTACCTTGTAATTTTCATGGCACGCCGTCGACATGGAAGCATGTATAAGCAACAAGCCGCCATACAATAGGGATAATGCGTTCAACAAAGGCCAACGCGAGATTCCATCACATAGTTACTTGAGTCTATGGTGGAGGCGAAAGTGGTGGCTTATCGCTTATCAACCCATGTATATACATCAACTATGCAGGCCGTTCACTTGTTCCAACTGACAAACTTCGTATATATATATATATATATATATATATCTATACACGTAGTGTGTATCGATTGCGTGATCGTACACAAATATGTTCCTGGTTTACACAGTGGGCTTTCCCCTGACATTAATTCTATGTTATAAGCCATTATACGACGTTGTCACTTGGACTTTGATTTACTAATTTCCGATGGGTACCAATAAAACTTCTGGTATAATGTTGCGAGGTATTCAGAATTGTTCACAGACAACATGTGCATATTTCTCGTTTTCTATTAGGTCTGAGTCCACTTCAAGGTTTTTTCAATAACATTTATAATTCCCATGTTTTTCGACATACAGATTTGGTCGATTATGTTTTTTGTTAATTGCACGTAGTATTTGCAAATGAATTATATGATTCTTGGAGTTGATATGATCGTTGAAAGGTTCGAGACATGGTGAAATTTTTGTTATGAAAAATATTCGTAGTTTAAATAGAAGAAATCTCTTTTCGGAATCTTGGAGATATCTTGATCGGATCTCGAGATAACTGAAACAATGTGATTATTGATGTAATACCGCTGATTAGTGAGAAACGGAAATATCGATTCAGAAATTTTTATGAGTTGATATCAGTTTTTATAAGTGGAAAATTGAATATTGAAAATGATATTATAAAAGATCAACTTTGAAATTTACTATTTAATTTTTAAATTTTTGAGTAAGCTGTCTGAATGACGGAACTGGAATGTGTTCAATATATAGCATGACTGTGGCTGCAGTCTTCATCATCATGAAGGATAAATGAGATTCAGAATTCGAAAATTTTCGTTTTGAAGTATAAACAAGATAGGTTGTCGAAACATCGATTTGAAATTCAAGTCGGAATAAAAACGGTAGCATATATAGAGAGACACGCGGTGAAAACGATAGTGTGACTTTCACTTAAGATCTCTGCGAAATTTGATATAAATATAAATATTGTAACTGCCAATATCTTTAGTTCATTCCAAAAATTGTTCACACATTATTTGTATGATCGAAGGGAATTTCCGTTCCGCATTTTCATTCGTAACTTTAATTTTGTGTCCTTTTTCCAAGAATAGAACGAATTAAAAAGGCCTCTTCATTTTCCAATTCACCATAAATTTGGTAACTAGAATCATTAGATATATTAAATGATATTAAGAAATGATTAGGGATCGAGATAGAGAACGAAATATTTGTTGACAGTTTTGTCTCACGTTAATTGGCATTGTGATGGAAAGATGAAATGAGAAGCATCAATCTACTGTGAATATCAGAACAACAAAAAATTTATGTGCTCATTATAATGATGGATCAGCCAAAGCATCCATGTGATTCAATTAGAACGCTGTCCGACGCATAATAATAAAAATTAATTTCAACCACTTTATTTCAGACGTATATGAATTTTCTACTAATATCAATATTCATTGTATTGCCTTTCTCTTATTCAAAATTCATTAACAACTAGTTCAAATATTTAAAGATCAAGAAATTGATGTTAAATGATAAAAATGCTTATATTACCATTGATCTAATAGTAAATGGCGTAATTATTAATCTTCTTTTCAACTTGTTAGCGTCAAACGTTAATGGAGCACAAGAAAAAAATGTATAGAACTTTTGTGTGGTCGAAAATGAACAAAAGTAAAGCAAATTCTGACGTACAACCATCATGATGAAATAATATCATATAATTTCGTGATATAAATCATTTTGATTACAGATAATTGATTGTAAATATTGAGTCATTACAATAAAGCCCACTCGTTTATAATTATCGATAAGAGTAATTTGACTCATTTGTTTTTGATAAAAAAACAATTATAGAATTGACCTGTCAATATGATGTTGAGAAGCATCAATCAAACGAATTCATAGGGTAATTTCGTTTATAGTTTTCTCGCAGCATTCGTGATTCAATTTATCGAATCGTCACATCCTCAACAAATTCAGATTTTCAACGCTTTATACTAAATGCTACTTGTATTAGAATATACTGCTAAGACTTGTTAGATGCTGCTCTGTTCAACTGTTGCAGTTGCTGAGGACTCACAGAGCAGAACTTCTGGTGAAATCGCGGTACGGAATTTATCGAGATCCAATATTGAAATCAGCACAGGACATTTATTTATTTCATGAGATTCGTAATACCAATGCACTGACTAGTCAAAATCGTTGCAATATCACTCTAATCACTTTTTCTTTTATTTTATGTATACGTGTGAAAATCTGAGTTGATCTGATTGATCATGGAACAATAAATTATTTTACATTTTCCGATGCGCGTCATTTCCGGACAGTTTTTATTCGTGCTTAGTTGAATCAGCTCATATTTAATGTAAAACGGGTCCTGGAGCTAGGTAATATTTATCTATTTTTATCTCGAATCTTATGAGACCTAATGGAATTCATCAGGATCGAATGTCAGATTGGTAGAGATTTATTCTGACGTTTTTTTTTATCCAATGAGGTCGAGACATATCCAACTCAACATCGCAATTTTTCTCTAACTGCGGAGAAACAAGTCAGAACTAAATAGACCCGGGCAGATTCTGATCATCTAAAATGTAGATTTCTCCAGATCAAATGACATATAATTAATTCAATCAATGTCCGATCATTTTTTAGCGCAGAAACATATGATGTGACTGATAAATGTTATTATATCTTTATCAAAGACAATACAGCTTTACTTTCATTATTCACAGTAAAATATCTCCTAACGAGCTGGAAAAATCGATTTCAGAGCATTTGTGCGTCATTATTTCATCCCTTTTTGCAAGCGACCCTAACACAAGTACATCATGGAGTTTTTGACGCCACTAAAGAAGGACCAATGTGCGCACAATCACATCGGAGTAATCGAATCGACACCGTCTGAACATCTGCACCAATGCAGTGAATTCAAATAGCTGATTTTAATTTCAAAAAGAATGATGAATGACTCTCCGTTATTCTGCATACTACTTCTAATTGAGTTACCAGAAAATTCATTAGACAGATGGGCTCGCTAGATCAGTCATTGTTTTTTTTCATCCCAGAACATTCTTTATCCAATGAAGCCTGGACATGTTCAACTTGGTGTTGCAATTTTTCTCGAAATGCGGTGTAACAACAAAAAATCGAACAGGTCCAGGCAGATCAAATAGGATATGAAGTTTACATGCAATACGCGTAAATTCGTTGTCTATTCTGTATTATTAGATGTCTTAGGCCCGCAATTTTTACTAAAAAAGACTCTGTTTTGATGATACCTAATTACCAATTAGGCGTATTGGGATTTTTAGAACATTGGTGTTTCACGTGCGCGAGAAAATTCAGGCTTCAAGGATAAAGTATCAGCACTTTGTTAGGTACAAACAAAGTTCAGAAACTTTGGTGGCGATCCAAACTTGGTAATATAAGCAGGTCATAGCACAGGTGCATGAGGTGTATCATTCCGCATTAACTCGCCATTAAACAAAAGTAAAGGTTTATTTTATCGTGCATACATCATGAGTGTTGCCGCGACAACTCAGAGTAATTTACAATCCGATCAAAGAGATGTTCTCGAGAAATTAGTTGAACCCTTTAGATGTCCAACTGACAATCTTGATAATGCATTTGAGTGTTTGTATACAAAATCACCTGGAGAAAACGCTGATTCACTCACGAAACTCGCCGTACGTTTATTTTTTTCTACTCATATCAATTTATTCCTATTGTTTGTTTTTATTCTGTGAGTCATTCTCCATTCGCTGCACATCCTGAAAACGATGATGTTGAAAAATCATCCGTTACTGATCAACTGATGTTATACAAAAAGGAAAGGCGAATATTGTTCCTTTCCATGCAAGTGTCAATGAAGATGAGTCCGGCTAACTTGTAATACGTAAGCTGATATTTCTCAATTTATTATTGAGCATCATTTGTTATGGTTGGCACATTCATAAACAAATTTTCTATTTAATTTTCAGCCGATGAAGAACAAACTGAACGTGGCGACACCACATTGTGCGATATGTTGAACTTGCACCAATACGTTTTGGTTACGAACATGATACATTAAAATCGTCCTATATCCGCAGAGAATTGAGATCATTTTATCTCAAGGATGAACCTCTTAGAGCGGGTAGATACCAGGGACTCATTAAAGTACGTTATTTATTATTAAAATTTCGGTATTGAACATAAGTCTCTTGAAAAACATTATTATTCACCCTTTATTATAAATTTGAGACATTTACTGTTGCATTAACCGCTTTCCAAGTACATCGATTCGTGAGATTAATAATTAATCTCTATCTTGAACGTGTTCATTATAGGAGTTATCTTTATAAGGTCTGTGACACTTATGTAAGATGTTCGAATGGACAGCATTACGGCATAGGAAAAATACTCGCTTACTCAATTGTTCTCTGCAAATTGTAAAAATGAAATTCACCATCGACAGCAAAATATTAATTGAATAGTAGTATTTTTCGAGACGTTGTTCATTATGATGCAATTTTAATTGGCTTCAGAGTCAGTAGGCGTCGTGCTTATTGTAAATGGGACTTGGAACCTGGCAACAATGGTATCGGACTGATTGTAAATTTCACGAGAACTGGCAACCCAACGCTGGGCAACGTTGAGGAATACAATGTGGAATGGGAACCTTCGACGAAGGATTATTCACGGTATTTGGAATTTTTATGGCGAGGAAATGAGAATGGTACGTGGATTTATTCACGATGAGAGAATTAATAAATGGGACGAATTATTTCCATTGGATTAAATCGTAGCCGAGGATCCACAGTCCGATCTGTTGCTACATAATAGACATACGCCATGGAACTAAAATAAATTTTGTTAGTATACCTGATATCTATGATATTATTCATAGAGACTATTTTTATTAGTATTTCCTGCTTCTGCTCTCTTTTTGTTTGAATTCAAGATATAAATGGACGAATAAATTTCAAGTTTTATATGTTTTCATAATGTATTCAATATAATTCCAGGTTGGATGTTATGGAATAATATGTATTAATGAATATCCCATTGATTAATTGAAAAAATATTTTCCATATGTATAGTTTATGTTTTTCGTTATGTCGTGATTGTGTAATCAGGTATACATTTTTGACCTTGCATTGAGAAAAAATATACTCATAGACAGGAAAATCATGTCGCCAAAGAGACCTTCGAACGAGTTGGTGTATTACATGAAAAATTTATTAACGACTATGAATTCCATCATTATGCTTCTTTTTAGTATCTTGGATACCCAATAAAGTTTTCTCACTAGAGACATAAAAGTAAATGCAAATTTTATGTAATGAGAGCTTGAATTAGCAAACAATGATCAAATACATTGAATTGTTAGCAAAAAATTCAAAAAGGAAAGAGAATTTTTTTTTGTTTGGAGAGAAAGTTTTAGAATAGTCAAAGACCTCCGTGTGACTATGCTTTCATTGTATGTGTTTCTGTAAATCCAGACTTATACTCAAATTCCAGGTAACCTAGGACAGAAATTGAAGTTTCTCAATTATTAACACGTGGTTTAAACGTTTTTTGTTGATTAAAAACGATTCTCCATCTATCGACATATTTCTGTATTCCAAAAGCAGAAGTTTTTGTCTTGAAAATATAAATATTTTTTATTCAAGAAGCTTTTCCTTATCTATGACCGTTTAGCGATAATGTCCATTTATATCAATTTATAAAAAAAAAAGTTCACACAATTTCGATCCAACTATATTATCTGACATAGTCTAGGGCGGCATTTCGAAATACACAAGAATCATAGAAGTTAGTAAGAGGACCTCGAAGTGGACAATGTCTTTATGGGCAGCTTGTAAATTATACACCATTCAATTAATTTATATCATTTCGTGATCGTTTGAATGTTTGACAATTGTGTGCATCTTTTATATATCTGTATGCATGAAATGACTATTCTTTTTTCAAACAAAGAAAAAAAAAAGACAACATCACTGGCAGTTGAGCGCCCAAAACTAAGTAAATACAATGAAAAGTATTGCGTAATTCACATATGACGATAAGCATCCGATGAAACGACCTTGCTTTCCGCACGACACTAAGGCTATGCATTTGCCTTGGACGAATATCGTGTTTGGTCGGTGATGTGCTGCAAGAAATTCCGAAAAAATTAGTGAATCAAAATATTTCATGATAATGAATATTCAATTTTCCCACACGCTCGAAACTTGGTGACCATTAATCAATTTTAGTTTGAATCATCGCTTTAGCCTGGAGATAAAATGAAAATAATGATATTTATAATATTATTAGCATTGAATATTGAGTGTAAAATCGAAACGTCTTCGCTCGAGGACCTTCAGGTTCAGTAATCGTGTGTGCCATGAGCCGGTTGGTTGTACAGACCATGCCGAAAACATTGCCGGATCATATATAAACTGCTATGGTATATAACTATATGCATTCCACTTTTTTTTTACTCAGATGAATATTTTTGCACTTATTGTTCACGTGCATATTTTTTTCATGCACTTGTAATTCAATTTCCACGATTCTCTCACATAGAAATTGCAGCATACTCCTCCAATATCGAATATTCTAGATCTGTTAATTCAGCAAAATTTTACTCTCTCCTATTTCACAGTCTCTGTAGTTGAAGTACCAAAGATCAAGTGGCGCATTAAAATTGGAAATTTAACTTCAGTGAAACAAATCGTTACTGAACTGCATAAAATCAGTTGCAACCAAATTGAAATAAGTGAAATAGATTTGTTATCTCCAACCAAGTGAAGGTCAATGTTATATTCATCAATAACCAATGGCATTGGATCATCAATAAACAAGAAAAAATACAATAAATATAGTGACATCAATAAGAATGACATTACTCACAATTGCACTCGAGTTATTTACCATACTGTGCTAAAAAAAATTGATTCTCATTGATATAGTCTTTTAATTAGTTATACACTTGTTTGAATGCGTTTGACATACATCTCTAAATGACCGTCGACACAGCAATGCCTGTATACAGCAGTGTAAAAAATTACGTGACGTAATACGCCCGCATAAAGACAATGAAAGTAAATGATTTTAAATTGTTGAGATGTGTTTTTTCATTTTAGCTTTATAACAGTCTTTTCTTTTCTATTCATCTCTGGAACGAGATTGATGATAAAAATAGCACCTTGGCTGGACTAATAAGGCCAATAGAGCTTCAGCTGGTTTCAACTCATGATGCGTTCTTCAAAAAAACCAATGCTTTTCGACATATTTTTTTTTTTCCCTCACAAAATTCGAATGTTAAACTGTATATGATAGAAGCAAGCGCATATAAAAATGGATAACACTTCGAAAGCAACGTCTTTGAGAAATCTGAGCATCAATGAAATTTCTCAACTGGAAAAACGAAGTTTTTATCAGGTTTGGGAGACCCACGTATGTCTCGCTAAGGTTAAACGAAAGAATAAAAATAGGATGTAATATGTAGGAGAGAATGTCTTTCTCCACTTGGCACGCGGTGGATAAGGAATGCAGATATAAACTGGAATGGAGAATAATGAAGAAATGATTGAAACTAATCTTATTCATAATATTTTGTTAGTGATAAAAATATTGAACAGTTGATGTTTGGAATTCGTTGGAATAATAATGAACACTGTGTGGGAGATGTTACAGAGCAGAGAACTGTATACTATATGGATCATAAATAAAGGGCCCCCGATACCAAGATATAGTTTTCGAAGGGCGATACGAGCGTTTCACAACGCGTGTGCCACAAGCAATCGTTTTAACGGGGAATGCCCCCGCCCTCCACCCGGAGATCACAATTCAAGTTTGCCAATACGTATGTACTCGTATGTATATTGATATATTATACTAAAGTGAAATAGACTCAAATTACATATTTTTTTGAGGACCTTTATTTATGTTAAAGTAATTCTATTATGCAGGAGCGTACTGCGTGGGTGTATAAGAAAAGATTGATTATATTACTCAGTAATAGAATTCAATGATGATGATAATAATTTTATTTATGATGAATAATTACAGTGACGAGTATACCCTTAATATACAATATTGTTGAAATTATTGTTTCGATAATTTCACGAAAACTTCGAATATCTACTACTATTTCAAAACAGACTTCAATTCGAAAAATCAGGGACAAATTAATAGTCTCGCTTTTTTTTTAAGGAAATCTGATACCTTTATCATAAAACTGTAGCACGTGGGGTAACGGAATATATGAAGATGAGGACCCGGAAATGAGGATTTTTCCATACACCAATGTTCAAGAGCACGTTTCCGATCCAACTTTTGTGGCGGGAATTGACTTCAATAAATTTTCAATTTGGTTCTTCTTTAATATTAGTTTGAAGAACATTATATTAAAAAAAAAATTGGAATTCACGCCTAGTCCTCCGTCTGGTGTAAGATCTACTTCGAAATAATAAATTCTGGAGCCCGAGCTGTACGTTGTCCAAATGATCTGTAAAGTTTCAATCTATATCTGATGGAAGACATTATTTATGTGCGATACTTCATCTCTATTACTCTGAAACTCTCGTTTAATCCCTATATTTCCCATCTACCCAGCGTAAAAATACGAATGAATCATACTGTACATTGTTTATCCAGAGAATTCGAAATATACACACTTCAGCAATTCGCCACGAGGTATTTTCCTTTTTGTTTACGGAACCGCAACGAGGTATTGGCCATGGAATGCCCGAGAATTCTATTCTCGATATTGCCCACTGCACTACAAGATACACTGAATTTGTTTTTCTTTTTTTCCCACTACACCCGATAGGTCAAGGGGTGACCTCATTTGCGTAGAATATTTGGCGCAAATTGGATTCAAAGTAATCTTGTGCCACTTTCAAAGTTTCTTTATAAAAGACAGGACAGAATTATTGAAATGTGTATGAGTGGGAATATCACGAGTTGGTGCCTTGAACCACCAGTTTGGTTTACTATATAGCCATGAGCATGGCGATATGCTTCAGAATCGTTTCAATACTATTGTATTGTGAGACTGGCACAACAGCTGTGCTAAAATAGACAAAACTATTGTGTCCCATCGAACAATACTCTCCAAGTTTTAGCGAGGGTTCTATATAACATCGTTTGAACGTGGTATGGCTTTGCGTGTTGATAATTGGTTGACGTTTCGATATATATTCAGAGATATTCCACAATTTAAAAATATAGGCGAAGCAAATAAAGAATTGGATGATTCTCCTCCCATTCGTTCTAATCCTGTGTTTCCGTCAATCCTACTCATATGTATATGTACGATGATTATTCAATGTCACTATACATCAATTTACTTTTTTATTTTGCACGTTAAACGGTTTCTGCAATTGAAAACACTTTGCGAAAGTTAGTTGAGATAGAGTGTGTGCTTTCACGTTATAATACATAATTATACTTTCGTTTCATTCACATAGTTACTGATGTAACATTATTATTTACTCTTGTATCATTACTTCGTATTATATCTCATCGACAGCAGTATTTATCAGTGGATAATTGCCACAAACACTAAATAGCATTACGTACTATACTTACAGATAAACATAAAAATTTTATAAATATCAGTGATAAACAACACACAGATATTTTGAGTTTAATAGCGACAAAAAGTTCATCTAGAAGCTGCATTCAAACATGTTTTTCAGTTCGCGTAAACTGGTACTTGAATAATTCACGTCACATGTTTCATTGTGAACTTGCTGCAGTTGCCAATCCTTATACTATTTATTTATTTATTCATTCATCTAGCATATATGTTGATAGACAACCTTGCTTCTTACAACATGATTCCACTTAAACTTTACTCTACATTATAAAATATGCATTATTATCAATTACAATGACATGATCATCAATTCAAATCAAATTTATTGGCACAAATATAAAAATGGACAGAGGTCTATTTATATAACTACATAAATGGGATTGGAATAAACAAAAGTGAAGATATGTGAAGTTCATCAATGAAAGGCGAGTTAGCATCAACTAAATATTCTCTATTTCATCATAAAATATGCATTTCGAAATTTTATTATCACTTATATTAACTGTATGAGTTGATTTGGTGCTCAAATGTTCCCAGATGCTCACAAAAAAAATGTCGAGAATTTATTTGTCATCACCCAACGTGATCATAAATTTAAGTTAAATAAATGGCGATAAATTCACAAATAAAAAAACAGTCCAAAATAAAAAGACTCACCAGCGAAATAAAATTGATAAGAAAATGTCGATTGGAGTTGTTTTCAAAGTTGATCAATCAAGAGACAGTCAACCGGCATTCACTGAGATGAATATACATATATATGTACATATACACATATATATTCCGCTAGACCCTTCAAACACTCATTGTCACGAGGATTAACGATGCACTTTTTTTTTTTAATATTATGCTATCATCAAATGTGGGGAATTTGATTGTCATGATAGATGAATTGCGCGCGAATTTTTGAAGATGCTGCCGGACAGTGAACTATATATTAAACTTATTTTTTGTTCATTCATAGAGTGAATTATTGGTCGATGAGATGAGTTGATAGCAACACACAATATATAACAAACGATCGTGGCAACGAGCTACGTGATACTATAGAGTTTTGCTTGTGTGCACTGTGTCTGTACATCGAGTCTCAACGGTCGGAACGAATATAGATGAGGGGATGTGGGGGACGACATGAATACAGCCATATAGCAGATGGCTGCCGAAGATTGGCGATGAGATACGGAAATGGTCGAGCTGCGTTTCCTCAATTTTACCACTAGATGGCGAATGCGTACAATAATAAATAGTAAATGATTATCTACCCTGGATTTTATTTTTGCATGAATTTTTTTTTTAGCATAATCTAGCATTGCATCCCATGTCAAAAATGGGAAGATTAGATTTCGTGCTGACTAAGGAGAATTCATGGAAATTAAAAAATTTATGTTGATTGAAATGCGCAAAATGACAATGAATCATGATGAGCACAGAATTATTGGAAAGTTAATGTAGATTCTTTCTGCCTTTTTCTTTTTTCAACTTGGGATACTTGATTGGAAACACTACATTCTGGGTAATTGCAAAACGATAGAATATATTTTTTTTTCTTGGATTTCCAATGGTGGAATCTCATGCGGAATTTCATGAAGAATAAATGCTGACGATGTGCAAATTCTTCTTTCTGATGAAAATTATATTTTTTTTATTCAGTATTCTGCAAAACCGTTTTGAAAATATGGCATAAAACAGTATTCAATTGATTTAATCATGTTTGTATTTTCGACACACTCACTAATTATAATTATAATTTCATTTTTCAATGCCAACTCCAATAAGAATCGAGCAAAACCCAATAGTCAGATAGAAAAATACGTATGTATGGTTTAAACACGTAGAATACATTAATATTATCAGTTAAGTAATAATCGTACCTTATATACAAGTAATTGATCATAGAATACTTTTCATTTGTATTTGGTTCTGTTTTTTTTTTATCGATCTCCCCATTTGGCAAAATTGGAATCTACAACACTTTCAGGTGTTATTGGCCATAGTGACGGTGGTAAATTTGGATAATTGAATAATTCCGATGGGAAATTCCACATCGGATACTGAATTGTATCTTCTTGTTCTCCTTCATTATCAATGAGTGGACATTGAAAGAATTGCTCAATTATTTCATTGTTATTAACTTCTTCACTCGCCATTTCTCGCATCCTCAATGATTCTTTCCATGCAACTTGAAATACAAATTAACATTCGTATAATATTTCATGGAGTGAAATATATCAATATTGGCAATATACAAATAAATATATCGCTACCTATTCTCTCAAGGTGCCACGCCATTGCAGGTGTGAGATGCGAAAATCTGCAGTTGCCACCAAAGGGGCAGTCACCAAAATTCATAAATTTATTACATGGAATCTTGCCACATTCGTCTCTCAATATATCTCGTGGATCTGTGGAAGAAAAATAATTATGTAGAAAAATAATCAATACTGAAATTGATAATAATTTGAATAGACAAAATTTTACCTTTAAACTGATTATAATGATTTGCTTTATTATTAATGTGTTGCAAACTTGAAAGATGCTTTCTCCTCGCATCAGTATCATCTTTGAAAGATCTCTCGCAGTAATCACAATAATATTGTTTGCCCATTCCAATTATGATATTCCTGTATTGGAATATAAAATTCATCAATCGATCATTAATTCTTCATATATATTCGTCTCATTGGAGTGTTATTTATTGAACTGGTTCAATTTAAATGTTGATGATAAAATAAAGTAATGTGATGGATATGATTGTGTTGATTTATCGAAAGAGTCAGCAATATTTAACCTTAATTATTTGTGTACTTCAACTCTCGTGCATCAAGTGAACACTGTGGAATCATATGTTGGGGATCGCGAACGGTGAACCCAATTGACTCTGCAGCCCAACATCGTATCGATTCTAGAATTACTTGGGCTGTGTAGTGCTGCCATCTAGTAATGATTTATTCGGTGATGGATATTCCAGTTGGCGCACATATTAATCAAAATATGAAAGAGGGATATGTATGAAAAGGATTCATTGTCTTTTTCTTTATGGGATATTTATTTCAAATCGATTGATTACATTCACAGTTTTGTTTGTTTGTTTTTTTTTTCTTGAACATTATAAGTATTCTTGTTGCACTTTTAGATATACGTATATTTTTATACATATATTCATGTATAATTTTTAGCTCGGCACAAGGTGCATAATTATCTTTGACCATCGATTGCTTACGTTCAATTAGCGTAGAAAATGCCTGTTGTTTAAATTCTAGGTAATGTATAGGATTAAATGCTTTTGGTCATACGAATTCATTTATCGTTATCTCTCGGTGTGTAAATTGAGAGTTGAATGGGAAATAAAAAAATTTTTGTTTGTAATTACCTGATTTGAATTATTTCAATTCGGATTTCACTGTGTGAAGATTGTTCATACAATTATTTCCCCATGAGGAAATATTATTTATTAAGAAGAGTTTATGGATTGTTTAAGCAAGTTATTGCAGATTTGATATTAATATTATTTTTTCTTTAACGTGATAAGAGGCATTTTCCACAACGATAATTGATTTATTTATCTGAAAATATTTTCCAGTTGCCTACGAAGCATTATTGAATACTCCTCACTGAAAACTATCAATAAAATTCAAGTGTTTTTTTTTTTATTAATGGACATTTCAACTATGTAAATTGTTTTTTATATCAATACAAAAAAATATTCTACATGCGTATCTACAGACGAGGTGCATGATAATTTATATTCATATCAACTTATAATGCATTCCGGACTTTTCAATCACTCTCTTTTTCAAATTTTGGTTCTCCTGGTAATTACATGGGTCAACTTTCATCGATTAATCATAATTTTTTTGACAGTAACTCAATCCATACAAAAAAGCAATATTTAATAATAAAATTTAAGTTTTTAGGCCTGCTAAAAACGGCTGTGCTCTTATTAATTATTCACCGATTCGAAGTATAATAGACTAGACTAACAATAGAAAAGCGCAATTAATCATTTATCCAATACGTTTATGGCCTGGACGCAGCAATATTGAGCTTTGCTGCTATAATTTTGTTCAATTCATATCGTGCATACATGCACTATTGACGCAAATCAAATTTAATTCCGGCAAATAATTGGAAAATAAATTTTTATCAACAAAGTGAAGCGTATTTTTGTGAATTTTCATTCCAATCATTATTATACATATATGTATACATATATATATATATATATATATTTCAATCGAATATATGTATATATCGATGAAATAAATCGGCAAATATGTTTCAATTCATGCATTTCGTTAATTCAAATAAAATCAATTCCTCAAAATAAAAATATATCATTTCCTATTGTTTTTTCAATTCATTACTCTTGCTCAAGATTTTTAATTGATACCTATAGGCACACCATCAGCCTGGCACTAGGAACATATAGCAGTTGAATTGTACAACGGCGCGAAAAAAAAATTAAAAAAAGATTTTTTTTTTTATCGAATGTATTGATTTTCGTTAGTACTATTAAATGCATATATAATGTATGTATACCGTATAGAAATATTTTGGTTCACAACTGCGATTCAAGAGTAGAAGTTGTCAAAAACAAGTGCTAAATAAAAATAGTTGAATTTTGTTCATATAACTTTCAAATGATTATCAAATGTTGCAAGTTCTCCAGAACTTGTTTTGTTTTCATCATATGTGTATATACTTCAATAGAATATTTTCTTCGTAATATTATCCGATTGAGGTTTAATTTCCATCCACGCGGTTTTTTTTTTCAATTGTGATGTGTATTACACAACAATATTCCTCACTCAATTTGCAATTACAAAAATCGGAAAAACTCTAAACTGCGACTGCTCGTTCAAGCAACATTCTTCATACCGTCGTAATTTGTCCTTGTCTTTTCCTTTCGACTTATTATTGTTTATAACCTTTCAATGTGCTTTATTTAATTGTTGTTAATCCTTACAGTGTATGTCATTCTCTATTTGTATGTATCTATAATTATTGATATTATTATTATTAATATTATTAGTATTATTTTTATTATTATTAATATAGAAATAAATCAGTGCTGAATTGTTTAAAGTGCACTCATCGTTGAAAACTATGTGGGCATCGTCTCGATCCGTTCACAAATGCCACAATGAACGAACAGCACAGGACACATTATATTTATAATTATAGGAGATTAAACATACACATATAAATAATGGAATAACATCCAATAAGGGATCGCAGAGCAGACATAAAAATGCATATTGACGGCGTATATTCCACTTTAATCAAATTGAAGCAAAACAGTTTACAACTTTCGGTGTTCTCGACGAGGCATTTATATTTTTAATAAAAAAATGAAACGATCTCGACCAACTACTCGTCATTAAATGGAGGAATTTTTCAGATTGTTATTAATTTCTTCATGGTGAATTTACATTACAATAGTTGGTGTAGGTTGTTTCGTCAATACAAAAGAAAAGATTGGAGAAATAACTCAAGTTCATTAATTGCATGTCCGTCCCAATTACGGGCTTGGTCTGCAACTTTGCGACGTCGTCACTACCTTCTCCAGTGTCGCTTCACGTTCTTCCCCATCGTACCTCTTTACTTCTTTGGAATCTCTACATCCTGACGAACCTTATGACCCCGGAAACTTGCCTGAATTTTCGTCGCAGCTTTATGCAAATCCGGATCAGTTAGATCAATACCCTCCAACTCGTTTACGGCATCGTCCACCTGAAACAATGTACATATATATTCATTATTAAAGGCTTTTGCACGAATTATATGAAATTAATGCAAATATATGAGTTATAACCCGCAAAAACATTTCATCATTCTCTTGAATACTTGGATAAATGAAAAGGAAGAAATGGGTTAAGTGGGTGCATATTGTATATTGTTGTTACCACTATTTTTAGGGTTAATTATAACTGAACCGAGTAACTGGACAGGCAGGCTCGCGTGAGTCCAACCAGACTCAAGCGTCTGAAAAGAGAAAGAAAGAACCTAGAGTTTGCAGAGCTTGTAAATTGCAATTACAGTGCCGCTCTATATTTGTATTCTGTCGACACTTTTCCCGGATCATTACTGCCACTATTTTTTTTTCCTCCAAAGAAAGTCTTATTGCAATAATTTACAATCACTTATGCTACATCATATTCATGAATTTTATTTTCCAACAGATTTCTTTGAATACTTTATATTCTTCAAAATAATTGCATTATATTAACAATGTCCGTGTTTGCATTTTGGATGAAAATAAGTTATTATGACGTATCATATGAACAATGAGTATGTACGTATCACGTCATGAATAGTTAGAAAGGAAAACCTGTGGTGCACGTGAAAAAAAAAAAGGAAAAAGAAGAATGTTTTTTGTTAACCCCTCGCTCCATTTTTCCCAAGGCGTTTTGCCTTTCCAGTATCATTAGTCCAATCATAATACTCGCGTTTACGCTGTCTGCCAAAACTTTGTAACAGAAAGATGCCATTTATTATTACTTCTTTTTCATGTGCCTATAAGCGGGTGAATACTTTCATTCCCTTCATAGTTCATTCTTTCATCTGCGTGATAAATGATCCTGTCAGCATTTTTTTTTTTTTTTTTTCTTTATTTTTATTCCATGACTTGAGCGTCAAAAACTTTAAATTCAACCCAGTGGCAACGACGTGTTATTTCTTCACTGTATGACGTGTCTTCAGAAAAATTCTAAATCTCTAAAGCATCTTTTCAATTTTTCTCACAGCCATTGCACCATTGCGACACTCCACATATATAAATTTTGGGTTATATATTTTTGTATAGGATTGGTGAAAAATATGCGAATCATGTGCCGACTTTATATTCTTTTTTTTTTTTTCAATTTTTCTTTTTTTTTTCAATTTTTTTTCGGTCACTCACAGGGGCGCGGCCGAACGCTTTCCGCGACCGCATTCGCTAGCTCGCAATATCGATTCACTGTTTCATTTTCAGGTGGTCCCGTGAGATCGGCCGAGTCGTCGTCGCATGGCCACGATATATACCAATAAAATTTACGCGACCCATAAATGTGTAGGCATGTGATAAAACAAAAAAAGATGAGTGTCCAGGGATATATATATATTGGATAATTCATTATTCTCTTTGCTATGTATAAAATACATGTGCATCAATATAAATACGGAAAATGCACTCTATAAGGAAATGGACATACAATTACGTATGACACTGAAATATACAATTACGTATTTGTATATGAAAGGTACACAAAAGCTTCTTGTTTATATTCTAGTTGTCTGAATAAAATTCTCTTCACAGGAATGGAAAAAAATGAATAAAAACACAGTAAGAGCGAAGAATAAAATTTTCCCATGTGAACAGAATGTATTCGTATATATATTTTAAACACATATATCTGTTTACTGGAGCGTGAGTTATTTTTCAACCAACATGGGTAAAAAAAGAACGATGTGAATCTCTTGGCACAACGAACGATCGTCTTGAAAGCTGCTATATACAATGTATAGCTATCAACATGGATACTCCAGGGGTTCATATTGCTTCGAATCAGCAGAAAACTGCCATTAACGAGATTGCCTGATAGATTGAATTATCTCAATGTGAATCTATAATATTTCCTTTTTGTTGCAATTATTTTATAGAATAAAATCTCAATATTCACTTGAATTTAATAGTATCTCTAACAAAAGGTTTTATCATGCTTTTCTTATATAAATTCATCTTCCAACATTCTCCACCCAATTCATCGAGGAAATTTAACAATCCAATATATATACAGAATACGAGAGTTTATGTTCAGCTGGATCAATATACTGCAATGTCTCAATGAAGATAACATGAACGAGAGGATGACTTGGATGAGGCAATTTCGTAAGTAAGTATTATGATCTCACAATACTATCGTGTATATACCTATTTCATATACCTATACGCGATAAATGTGACTTTAGACCTAGGGAAGTCTAGATATAATACGGCAAGGGATGATATGGGATGTTGGCGGAGTATAGGCGATGGTGAATCATGATATTATCGAAGGGATATACAATATAGCGTTAATGTTTAGTGAGACTCATGACTCATGATTAATCACGCCAACCACCATTGATCGCTTAGCCAAGTGTAAAATGCATTAATTAGAAGGGTGCTATGGTGTTTGACATTGACTACAGAATAAAAGTTCAAAAAGCACAGGATAAATGATCGTTCAGAAGGAACATTAGGGTTACAATGTACAACAATCGATTTTTTTTTTTTAATATATTCAAAAGCACAGAGTACTTTGTGCTTTTATGCGGTTGAGATATTGTATTGAATTCAGGAGAAATGGCAAAAGAATAATGATTCATTTCCATGTTCATTTTGTTCGTATTTCAATAAAAACTGCGTTGATTCTAGGATAATCTAAGTGGCACGTCCTCTCTTTTTTTATCAAGATGAGGTACTTTACAGTTATTTTAGCGATTCGGAAATCCGGCGGTATCGTTCAAGATGTCACCGCATTCTTCTCCCTATCTTTACTGTTTCAGACACTTTAGTCACTTGCGAAACGTTGGAATATTTCAATTTTTCAATAGGAGATTAGCATGTAAAACGTTTTGATGTATTTCAAAAGTGGCTGATCAATAAAACACTTGAAATTGCAGTGCACTGTGGAATTTTGTCCTTAGATCCGTCTGTTTATTGTTGTCATTCATATGAAAGAGACAACACTTTTTCAGAAACTTACGTATGAAATTTCATAATATTGCATATTTGCGAATTAAAACTTTTACACAATTTTCACCAAGCATCAACGAAATTCCTGAGTTTCCATTCATTCTACTTTCCCGAACAATTTTACGGAAAGAAATTCTAGACGAAAGTGATAATTTTCCGGATCCCAGTTATTTCATTTCAACCGAAGAAATTAAATAAAAAAGCGTAAAAAGTAAATCACATAATAATATTTTCTTCATTTCCGTCAGAGTTTACGTCTCAATCCTGTTGCAACAATACTCTACTGACATATCTACAGACACATTATACATAATTGATTGCTGTACATTTTCATTCTCAAATTACTACGTAGTAGTGTATAGATACACATGATCGATAGTGTGCACGTCCATCGTAAACGTCACGATAGATAGCGAACTCATTTTTGAACACACTGTCAGCGAGTTTCTGCCAACGTACAGGCACACCTTGAAGTAATATATATTTGAGTGGTCTGCGTTTCTCGTCACGTTTCGTTTCGCGTGTGTTTCAAAAGGAAAGAGGGGAAAAAATAAAAAAAAAAAACGAAAGAGGAAGTATGAGCTAAAGTGTGTCGGATATCTACGTGCCGCGGCCCATTTACTGCACATTGGTTCATTCCGTTCATCGATAGTGTCATGTCACCACGTGTACCATGCTCATCTGTTATGTGGTATCCAACTTTTATTCTGCTGGACGTGGTTCCCAGCTGTGGTAGATTGTGGCCGAAAAAAAAGTGGAGATATTCATCACCGTTACCAATTCCAGTTGGTGGCCTCGGGGTCTTGTGGTTCAGTGGAAAAGATTATGGCCAACGTACACATATACACAGTCAGTGAGAATATTAGAAGCCACCCCATCATGAGAAAGATATATTCACATATATATAAATATACAAACATAGCGAGTGAAATTCACTGGGACCTACTGCTACAGTAATTTCACAGAATTTTCTCGCCAAGTTTTCTCATCTGGCAAATGTGAATCATACCATAACAATTGTGAATGTTCCTAATCATAAATAATAGCTATAAAGAGGATTAGTAACTGTGTTAACGTGATAATTGGATGAGACTATATGATGATAATAAATATTGTGGAAATAAAATAAGAATAATATTTCATTATCGATATTTGGACAAGTGATAGCTCAACGATGTTTCACTGAACAGAAATTGTTTCATGAATATATGGTCCATGAACTTCTTTATCTTTTTTAATATATACTTTGACAATCGTCTATAAGCAATAAAATACGATAGGTGAGACGAATTCATAGTCGTAAAACATTGACTGCTCTTGGAAACCTGCCACGCATTTATAATACAACTGTTAAACGACAAGTGTATACGGAACTTGACGCGACGAATATGAGGTGCCTCAAGCAATTTCTTGGTAGATGCTGCAGTGAAACCACGAGGTGGAAAGCCTCGGCATAAAACCTCATGTTGCAACTGGAGGCGTTTTAGTGTTTCAAAGCTAAAACACCAAGAGCATACTAGCAAAACATAATTTCAACAAATTTGAATTACACACTATGAACACACGGCCAGCAGACATTCTTGGTTAAAATCCTCGCGTGAGTTTTGGGAAACGACCAACAATCTCTCCATCTAAATATACGACTTTTTACACTGCGCGCATGTCTCATCAAATGCTTTTCTATTACGCTACAATAGCGCTGTCATATAGCACGAAAGCCTTTATTACGACCGCTCACGGGATAATATTTCTCATATCGTGGTACAGTGGAGTGTAAGACGTCTATTACTTTTACTTCGAATAAGAAAGAAAAATAAAAGAGAGAAGTAATGTTGGAGCTTCTTCAGCCGTCGTCATTCTTTCCAATATCAACCATATTTTTTTCTCAGTAATACAGCTGAAAAGAGGCTTTCAAATAAACCTCGTTCATTGTTATTAGCGCATTATGTCTTACTCAAACAAGTACATGCACTTGACGTGCTTTCCGTATAATTATATGTATTCATAAGTACTTGACAATGTTATTCACATAATGTATTTAACCACATGTCGACTCGAGAAAATCAATAAAGCTTATTTACGTAATTAACATTATCATTGTGACCATACAAATGTACATGGTTCATTTCAGTTCAACTCACACAATGTTGCAGCTTTTTTTAGTCATTTTTTTTCATTTCATTTCTTTTTATTACACGATGCTAACCACTTCAATTGGAATATCTGCCACAGCTGCGAAACTTCGTAGGGCCTGACTCGCCCAGCCACTCGGATTACTTCGAATATTGGGAAATTGATTTGAACTCCTGTCACACAGTGCCACGACCTCCTCTCTCCCATCCACTCACACTGAAAATGTCGTTCTGTTCACTTTTCGCTGTTTCAGTCTTTCCTTTTTTTTATTCTCCCCCATCTTCGTATATGACACAATTTTAACGATTATGTCCAGTCGACCACAACAACGTTACTCTTCCAGTTTGTGTCATTCAAAATTGTCCGTCAAAATTGTTCTCGTTTCCCTTTGACATGAAAATATATACTAGTTACTCTATATATTTTTAACAAAATGATCAATGATATCAGATTTCACTTTCAAGATTAATCAAGTTAATTAGTAGAGATTCAACAACCCAACTATTTTTCCTTTGTTCGTCGACTCTAAAATAAATATCCAATGTCACGAATGAGAATTCAAAGATGTCTCGATCGTTAAAATAACGAAAGTGCTAGAAACTAATTAATGAAATCACTGATTAAATGTGATTATCCTTGGCTCAATGTGGATGAGACGATGCGATAATTTAATGGACGACGTGGAATTCAGTGACCGTAACTAGTTTAGCTATAGATCTCAATCCGCAAACTTGATGGTCACACTGGTATATAGCAATGTGTGTTCAGCATCTGTGTGGTATCATCGAAAATGTAGCTGTAATCAATTGTAATCAATAATTGTATTACCTCATCGATTGTATCAATATCAATTTTCGCATTAAATTGATTTAAAAAATTTCTTTTCCACTATCATTTGGCTGAAGGTTCACTCTGTTTATTTTCACAGTATCTAGACAACGATTCTACCGTTCATTCAATTCCATTTTTATTTCTTATCGATGATACAAAAATGTATACTTGCTACAAAGTGAAACTGCATAATTGATTGAGGCCAAATAAGTCATCACAAATCATACCGTACTATATCCACAATGTATATAAAAGCATGAGATGAAGCAATACAATGCACATTACGTAATCTACCACAAGGGTAATCATCAGATCCCATGACAATCATCAGTCATTATATTTGATCCCTCTATAATTTCCTGATGATTGACGTTCTAACCACACGGACATATGTATTTCAATAGTCGACGTTTGCACCATCCCAGGCACTCTTCAATATTTCCACCGCCGGAAGCTTTTAGTGACAGTGTAACAAGGATAATTATGACACGTGTGTACTTTCAGATAGGATATATAATTTGTCATCCAATTGATAGTAAACTGCATACGTCAGCTAGCGGGAAAAGAAGAAAGAATTTTCTTTATATACGACAATGTCATATCAGCAAAAAGATGGATTAGACCCGCGCTCAAGTAGAGCCTATACATATAAAAATACATGCATACCAACTGTGTATACAAGTACATGGTAGATGACATACGTTCGATCGCTTCTTTTCAAGGTTCCAACAGTGGAGTTTCGTTTGGTTGTCCTTCAAGCCAGCTATAAACTCTGGGAGCTTGATCTAGCATGCTGACTAAGATTAATTCCCTTCTCAAGGATAAAGGATGATAAGAACCGTGAGTGGAAAAAAATAAAAATGGAATAAAAAAACAAATATACGTGAACGCTATTACGTAATGGTCGTCGACAATAATGTCCTTCCCACACGGGTCACCACCACCATCATTATGTTCAAACTTCTACCACATGAAATACTTCACATTCTGAAATGAAGTGTTGAGATTAATTGCTTCAATTTGAATAGAAACTATTATAATAATAGTTCACTTGACCTGGTAATTAAATCTCTTTCCATTTCTTTTGCATATACGTATATGGTAACATAACTACAATATATATACACATAACATGGCACATAAACCATATGTAAAAGTAATTATTTTTGCTGACCGATAACTCGCGCTGCACGTGTTATCTGGGGCATAACTTACTCAACAAAGCTCATTCTTATATGTTAAGTCACTTCCACAAGTTCACAAGTGAATTTGTGGCAAACACAAGCGTGCCACAAGTCTATTGGTCGCATATATCGTATGTTGAGTTTATCATGCATATATTATTATTATTATTAATATATAAGCACACGTCGAAGTTGTTGCGTATACTATATGGAGCATTAGTGGCACACTCTGGGCGTTTGTTACAAATATACTTTGAACAAATAAAGAAGAATAATAAAGTTATACACGTGGCATGTGACGAATGCTTTCAACTGATTGTTTGCGTTGACGTGTTACACATACTGAACAGTGAGAATACAAAAACTATGTAGTAATACTTGTTTTTGCGTTCTTCCACGATATAATCGTAAATGGCTGTAGATATATTCCCTGTGGATAGATTAATTCCCAGATGAATTGATGTACGATGCGCTGTTCGCTTGTGATTTAATCAGTGGCCGATGAGACTAAATGAATCTTTCCAATTATCCATAATTCAAAGCATCTGTTAATTATTAATCTGCTTCGTTTTGTACATCAATCAACATAAAGTCGAAGTTAATTCGGATTGTCAAGAGTAAAGGAAATAGCTTCAATTAAAAATGATATAGTTGCATGTGGCCCTTATTCGACCATGTATTCATGCGATGAAAAAAGTCCTGGTATATTTTTTTTTCCTATGTACTATTTCAAAAAGTCGAGATGAATACTATCATGCATATATACAATATTTATTTGTTGAATAGAGTAAAGCTTGCCAAAACAATTTCAATACAGTACAGATGAACATTTGGCTTTGGGTATGAGTGGTATTACTCTTTTCGATTGTGTGTGTGTTTTTTTTCTATTCATCTATTCTATTTCTTCATCTAATCATATTGTTTTGTCTTTTGAGCTTCTCCTTCCACCAATTTTCTTGTCATGTTTCTCACGTTTTTCCATCCCGTTTTCATCTTAACTTCGCTCAATCGCCCTTATTCCACTTTATATATTGAATATACAACCCATACACACACACATACAACCTAGCCCATAACTACATACACATACATAATGCAGTCGACCCACGTTCAACAAGGAACTTCTCGGTGGATTATATTTGTTGAGAATATTATTCTGGGTTTCATTATCGATATTCTCAGTTTTATACAGCATCGGAAAATAGGGTGAATTCTTCCTTTGTTTATTCCAAAATGTATTGGCACGTCTTGTTTTTGATTTCATATATATTTTTGTTTATAAAAATATGTACATTATGAGAAGATGGATTGTTAAAAATGATTATCATTCGATTGAAATGATCTCGATGGGCGCCAAGTGATGATTCCGCTTTCGAGCCAAAAATGATAAAAAATTTGGACAGATATACGATTTCAAGTTTGAATATTTTCGTGCCAACTTCATGAAGATATATATAAATATATATGTATGTATCTATCCGGAACCATCCATGTGAATCCGTGTCCGGTGTGCTCCCTCAGAGACTACAAACTGCTATTGCTCCGGTTTCAACGATTCGACGACGTTCATTTTTGTTTCACTCTTATCTTCTATTCCAACAAATATATAATAATATTTATTCAGAATCCGTGAGCCATTGCCAGAACTTTTGGAATATAGGAATGAATATGTGGATTTTTACGGATGCTCGAAACATCAAAAATTTCTCTCAATGCTATCCATTTGTTGTATCGTATTCATTCATAATACCATTATCTTATCAAAAAAAAATTATAGGTTATAGTACAGTGAGATACAATATAAATAATGTCATTTGGTAATACTCGAGTAAAATGCATACTCTAACTTTTGTGCATTTGACACTATGTTATTTCACATCAAAAGCAATAGAGAGCGGTTGATTTTAAATTCAGATACTGTTTCTGTCACGTAATATAAGATAGTCGCGTCGAGATGGTTATCTCGAAATTCAGCACGATATATTAGCATTAGCGATCAATTTGTCATGAAATTATTTTCGTTGACCTGTTATTATCTTTTTCTTTCATTTTCCCGGCTTCTCATATTGTGTGTATTGATATTATTGTATTGATCCTCGCGTGATGTGTATTATCGCTACGGGTAGAGAACTTTTGACGAGGGTTAGCAGTATATGTTAAACATTCACACCGTACTATGACCATGGACTCGACACTACACTCTCGAAACAAAACCAATATTGTAATGTACAAGGCCAGGCGATTGCTATGTGCTAGCGTGCTACGGAAGTAAGTCTATATATATTGAGATAGTGTGTTCGAATTTGTTGTTGTGTTGTTCGTATATAAATATATAAAACACAGAACTGATAAAGGAAAACGGCTGGTTATCGAATAGTCTTCGATACAACTGCTGATGTAATCCGACGGTAAAAAACAGCTTTTCAAGTAATACAATAACATTTTTATGTTGATGATAAAACAATATCTTAATACGTATTTTTATGTTACGAGTAAAAGTTTTCATAATTATTATTACCTTTTCCTCAATTTTAGATGCCACACTTTCAACAAACTCCTCGCCAGCTTTAACCACTCCGGGCACGACTTGCTCCTTTCTCGACATGTGGCCACGAAATGACGCCTGAATCTTTGTCGCAGCGTTACACAACTCTGCAATGAATTATGAGGAAAGCGAATAAAGTTATTATTACACATGCAAATCGATCAAAGCGGAACACCAAGGTGATGACTTTAAAAATGACCCTAAAAATTCGGTTTCTCTTTCGAAAGTTTTTATCTTTTCAATCGTTACAGATAGAACAAGTGAGTTTTAGTTAAAAAAAAAAGATTTAAAAACAAGCTTTCATCAAAATATTGTATTGTCTTCGGAACTACGTATTGATGCAAAGTTCGAAGGCGATTGAATTGTGAAAGTGAGCAAGAATTGGATTACAAGATTTGACCCGAACGGATAAGTGAAGTTAAACAAAAGCTCGTAAAAATGAATGTAGTTTCTGAAGTTTTATTATTTGTTGGAGACAATCCTGACAGAGTTTTGTTCGAAAGTATTGAAGACTATTAATGTTATCAGACTCTTAACTTTGGTTCTTGCACAAAATTATGCTGAACTTGATTTAAAAGACAACTGTAGAATGATTCTGATCTGAAAAAGTATCATCTTCGACTGAAAAAGTGAAATCCTTACTAACCGTATACTTAAATGTAATTCTTATTCGTATCCGATTACATACATTCCTGCCAAATGAATTGTCTGTATCCAATTATCAGGATTATCTGTCATAAACGTATATCATCTAATACAAATAACTCTTCTCTTAGTGTAATGGTTTTTTATAATTCCAATTTTTCGACGAACTGGTGACATCGTTATCAAAGAAGTCAAACTTTGTAACACCTAAAATGGTCGTGAGAAATCAAATATAGAAAGAGAAAATCACACAGCACAATGGACAAAGCGATTGAGAGTCATGTTGATCGCGTTATCTATTTCAAGCTGCAATTGGCACTGTCGTGAAAACCCGGTCTTGGACAAAATCGCGATCAAATTTTGATTAAATCAAAACGAATCGATATATCTGCGATAATTTTCGAAAATGAAATGAAATATTGCAACGAGATATTCTTAGGAGTGCATATCAAACAAGGAATATCAAAGAAATAATTTATTATTCCAAACTTTCCCCTTGGTCTTCCGCCATAAATCAATGAAATAAACCAAACAAAAGATATTTTATTATCATAACATGATAATCTATTCTCTGCATAGTTTTTTTCAACTGACCAACGTCGTCGGCCCGAAATTCTTCTTGGAGCTGTTCCTTGGTGGGTTCAGTTTCGTCTTCCTCTTTTCGCTTTTGCTGCGATGCTGTTTCCGTTTCTTTCATGCTCTTTCTGGCGTGGTGGCCACGAAACGCTGCTTGTATTCTTGTAGCCGCTTCCTCCTTTTCCTTTTCACTCAACTCGGTTGACTCGTCGTCGTTTTTTGATTCACCCTTGGTCGTTTCTTGATCTGCGTTCACAGTCTCACTTGTCTCCACTGATTTGAGAATATCTGTCGACAGAATGCACAATGAGTATATCGTAAAAATTTAAATAATTCACAATGAATACTTAAATATATTACAAATGTATTTTAAATCGAGTAGCGTGAAGCATGAAGAGGTTTGCAAAAGAGAAATAACGTTCCGAAATGCATTCAGATAACCATCGACAAACATTGTTACGTTGATTCATGAATTATACGGATTTCAGTCACGTATCAGAAATGTTCTTATCAAATGGTACTATGACATAATAGTGATTGCCCAGCATCGTTGAAATTGCAGTGGTGAATTCGTCTCCTGAGAGCAAAAACGATCGTGCAGTTTCATACGTGAATTGAATATAATCATACGACAGAACACTTTTCCAATCTTATCCATTCGAATGCCTCTTTTCATTTCATTTTCTCTCCGATTGCAACTATCTTAAATATTTAAAGAGAAAATACTGGAACAGCCAAAGTCAAATGAACCTCTTCACAGATTAATGTATATGCTTCAACACTTGTAAACGTTTGAAGTCTGTTCTGCGAATAAACACGAAGTACCTATAGCGTGAAACACAAGTTGCACCGATCAAACTTTATAGGTATGTGTCAATCATCTCCTGACTGGCTTCACAATGAATTCATATACGATATAAACGCAAATAGAACTAGTATAGAATTGATGTGTATTCAGTATATGTAACGACTGTGTTTGTACTTGCACGAATCAAAGGGAAAATATCTCTACTCTATGTTACATGCATTTCAGTAAGAGTATACTGCGATTCGCCATCAACTGTCACCATCAATTCTATTTAATTCACCTTTATCGGACCTTCCATGAACAATGTATATCATGGCGTATCAAATATTCCACATCATATTCAGAAATAAATCGATCATGGGATATGAATCTATCGAGATTATAATCTATACATGAAGAAAACAATTTGATTGATTCCACTGAATTTATTTCGGGCTCGTACTTTTTTTTATTGTGTATTCCGAAATATGATTTTATATATTATTTTATATTGCGATTATCATATTCCATTACTTATAATCGATTATACTTTGAAAAATCCGGAAATACACGATTTTTTCGTGATTATTCTTCCATTTATAGATATAAACAAAAGTTCGGATTTTCTATATTCCTTACTAACCCCTTAACAGTGTGTGACAAATATATGTGCGAAAATTTTCGTGACTACCAATGTGTGTGATACATGTGTTATCATAAAAAAATTCGACAAAGACCGATTTCAATAAAACTTGGTGTCTGGGGATTTCTGGGGTCGCTGAATCCAAATCCAAAGTAAAAATTGCAAAATTCTGAATAGTTGATCCAATATGACAACCAGAAATATAAAAAAAAGTTCGATTGCAGTGAAATTGTTTTCTATGTCACATCATGGGTTTTTTTTTGGGGCCACTGAATTCAACTTTTTCATTGAAATCATCATATAATGAATGACAGATTCAATATGGTTGACGTAAATTTAAAAAATCTTGAGTCACAAAAACAATTTTTATCACCACCAGACTATTTTGGAATATCTAGTAGATTGGATTAGTTATTCGAAATATTGCAATTTTATCTTCAAATTTGAATTCGGCCACCCTGAAAACCCCCGTGGCATATTTTGCATGAAAATTGAAAAACTTTTTGTCAACACACTCATTGCAAATAATCTTTATTTTCCATACATTGTTGAGAAATTAATGGACTGTTTCATTTGGAAATATTTTTTTTCTGAATTTCCGTATTACAGACGACCGAAATAACCGACTTCAAAGTTAGTTTCTCATAAATTGCATCGAGTGAGACAACAAATGACGTAAAAAGGCATGTTACGGTCTTTGTGAAAAACAGTATCACGCTGGGAGTTGCACAACTGTATCGTACTGAAATTTCGAAGATAATTGTATTTTCAGCTTTGTAGGTAGAAATTTGTTAATCGTTCGATAATCTATCGTGTGACATGCATACACATGCGCTCGACGTTGCCATGGTCGTTTAAATACACAATAAAAAACATTCTAGAGTTAGGTATCGGCTAATCTGTCGGTATACTAACAGAATTACTTTGTGGAAGAACACAGCGATAAAAATTCGTGGACATTGATTCGCGCTTTGCTTATTCTTGAAGTAAAAACTTCTATCAAAAATTTGGCGAACATATTTGACCGAAATCCCAACAATTGGCAGCGATACTGATTTCTTTTGAACTAAAACTCAACTCACCACACCAATAGTTAACATTTCATCGCGCTTCTTGAAAACTATCATTCTTATACGTTTTTTTTTTTTTTGTATGTAACGACGTTAGTCATAACTCAGAAACGAGTAATCCGACGGACATGATTCTTACACGAGAATTGTTTACAATCGCCGTCGCTACAGTTAAGCGCCTTTGCATTAATTTTAGTGGTTGGCAAATTCTAACATATCGTTAAAAACGCCATTATTTTATCAAAGTTTAGAATTTTTTAAATTAATCACACTCAACTAAAATGACATTCGTTTAATTTGCAAAACTTCTTTACTATCGGCGGACGTACGTTTCATGTTCTATAACTTACATAATTTATTGTATAATGACATGGAATTTTTGTCCGTAAGAAAACGAAACTTTTATGCCCTCATTCATTCTCCTATCATTAATCATTCTAGAGATAAAATTTTTAGCGAAAACACAAATTTCTACGTTCATGACTGTGATGTTCTCCCTTAACGCACTAAAATTACTACCACCGAATCCCAACTTGATTACTAATATGTTCCTATACCTCAACTTCCAGATGAACAATTATCATCGACAGAAGTTGTAGTTAATTAACAATTTATCTTAAAATATATTAAACATACATAAATATATATTAAAATAAATATGTTGACATATCTCATTTTTTTTTTCACTTCTAGTATATCGAAAAATATATAATGGAATATATAATGTGTCTATATCGATATATACTGTTAGATAAAAGAAAAAAGAAACGCGATTTGCCCAATGCAACATATATCCAAACTATATTAATGAGTATCCTGATACATATATATCGGGATATAGTTAAATTATATACTTTGTAACTGTTTGTTGGACATATATCTAAGCATATCTATTTTCTTGTCCCACATATATTTACCTACATACGAATATATTCCAGGATGAATGTTCAATATATATGTATTCCTTTTTCCACGCAGGATGGGTGGAGTATTTCATATCCAGGCATGCCTGAGTTCCTATGTACGCTCGTATACACACGATTGTTCAAACGTACATGAAGGTGGAGCAGGATAGACCCAATTTTAACGAGGAATTGTTTGTTCGGGCCATTACAGTGGTGAATTTGAACATACAGAGGGGTGATGGAGCAAGATTAGCTGGAAGTATATGTTAGAGTCTACCTCGCCTCACCATTTCGTACATACAAACAATCGCAAATACATACATTTATATACTAATATATGGCAATGTATATGTGTATGTGGTACACGAAGATGAAACACTTTATTCATTATATGGAATCGCGGAGGCAAAGTTATATCTCACAAACGCTGTGGAGCGTGGACTATTAATTATCTTTGCTCCTGCCAATGATGATTATTCATCTGAAGGTTAATGTAACAACATATTGGAAACTCGGGCAAACTTGATGAAAGCCAATTCACTAAGTTAATGGTACACTTTTTTTTTTTTTTTCCTATACTTAATTGGTCGATACAGCTTTTTCATGTTTTAAAGTTCGATTCCCGTAACTTGTATGAGAAATATTATCAAATGAATCAATCGTATAGGTATTCACAGCATGAAGTATTTCTTTTTCCAGTACATTCTGATATTCAATAGCACAATTTCAATTTAACTTTTCACACAAAAAAATTGTCGATAATCTACTCTTCAATCTGTTTTTCAATATAAGTGGATATTAATTCAAGAAGTATTATATTTAAAATGAAAATTGATATCCAATATTTGGCCTGGTGATAGAACTGGCAAAAAGTAGTTTTATCACGCAAGACCTTATTCCACGATTATATAAAAAAAGGCGATGATTAAATTAGTCAAAGAAAACGTATTCATTATTTATATTGGATTATTTTATCATAGTCCACAAATTCTGATCACAATCTTCTATCACTTAACCGTTACATTTATGCTATCACCAAACACGGTTAAGAATTCATAGAATGATATTCATCATGAATCGGCAACACATATATGGGTAATACAAATATGAAATGCAACGAAATTTAGGAATATATTTGAAATTCAATTTTTCTCACGACACTTTCCGATGACTTACTCAAGAACTTTTTTTTTTTGCCAAATGTATAAAAGTTTCGGGAATGTTATATGAAACAATGAAATTTATTCTCAATCTCTCGTTTAGCTACGGTATTATACTCCAAAAGAATAAGAAAAAAAAAGAAAAGGGATATTTGAGTAGATGCTGCTGTACAGGTGAAGGCCACAATGAAAAGTATAAAATATATTGGCTGTCGAGGTCTACCTACATCTCAGCAGTATCTCGAAAAATCCCTGGGGAAACATTGGAATACGGCGAAGTAGTAGTGTGTTGGCAATGGCCACAGATATACTATTTATTACGGTTTAGTTCTTTGTAGTGCAACCTCTCGTCCAGGGAGCAAAGATAATTTTCTTAATGTTTCATGAGTTGAAAAGGGTTGGTGTTGCATTATATACGACTAGTGGTGGCGAGACGGATTATTTTGCAGGTCGTGGATTTAGGACGACGATTAAACTTCGTTAGTTGAGATTCCCGTGTGAGATAATACCCCGCGTATTTCGAGATTAGAAGCTATAGTAACGCACAAAGGCTTGAAGTTAATATTGTGAGGTCTGTGGATCAATTGTAAATTATTCAAATCTAGTATTATTTTTATTTACCATTTCTGTCATGATGAAATAGCAGGTAGAATAACATATAGCATGATTAACGTAGAGAAGAATGTCATGCAATATCAACACTCCTATTAGTACTAAATAAACATGTCACTTCCATTCATTCACTGTAAATCAGCAAGAAATTAAAATTTTTTCCTCGTACGGTAGAAATAAAAGATGGTGAGAAAAAAAAGAAAAGAAAAAATAATAAAGTTGGATGGGTTGATGACATATAGCGGTTGTCTTTACGAATTGCTCGCTAATTTGGAACGCCTCCAATGGCCGACGTTTGCCAATTACATCAGTGCAAAAGTATAGTGGAGAAAGTACTTTCAGCCCCAACGCCTTTGAGGCGCCTGGCAATTCAAACAGAAGAAATAAAAACAAAAGTGAAAATTAGACTTATTCTTTGAGTTGACTCGGGAAAAATTGTATTCTTTTGTTTAGAAGAATTTGAAAAGCACATGAATTGAATTGTATAGACGATGCATTTGGAATTCACTTCGAGTGCAAGTAGCTCGGTGTGTATGGTCGATCGATACTTTATATGAATTGCCAAACTGATATCAGTCTATTCCCATGTATCTGTACTACCCGCGCATACTTATTTAATTCACAAATCGATTTTTTATACTGATGATATATAATTCTAGTTATTTTATAGTGAGAATTGGAGCGGAACGTAAAAAAAAAGCCAAGGAAAACTTTGCATAATTTCCGTTTCATCATTATTTATCTTTTATTTTTTCTGTACAAATATTTATTTAAGTATAACATAACGACGGATGCTATCAAAATTATCACACCCAGTTCTACATAACTCGTTATGATCTGTATGAACTACTTGTATAGACTTAATGAGTAATGACTTGATGAGAAACAAGGGAGTATTAAAGATGTGACGGAACCAACTTCACCGTCGTTCCAAAAGTTTGCGACAAATTCACTTTGTTCTCATTTCAGCAATCAAACTAGAAGAGTGGAAGTAGCTACTGAGATTATATAAATTCATATTCCACGAACGTCATATACGAGTTGACGTGGAAACGCATTTGAGAATTTGTGATATAAGCGCTAAGTGGTGTTCACATAATTCTTCTAACTTATTTTACGATATTATTTTTCTTTCGCCATAATTTTCAAAGCAATTACTACATGTATGATTATTTTTCTTCGCTATCGAACACATTGGTACGCGTACCATGTATCATCCACTGAATTATGCAACCGGAATGAAAGCCAACGGCAAAATACGTCAAAAGGAAATCGTGAGAGTATCATCTGGTGCATTCTGATATTATTTGCTAAATAGATGGGCAGCTGCGGTCACGACTGGAGTTCAATGGGAATACATTCGTTGCGAGCACGTAAATATCCATTAATATAGTATGTATCAAATGAAACTTATTCAGAAAGTGAATTTATGCTTCGCATTTTGTGGCTGTAGATTAATGAAAATTGTGCATTGTTGCGCTATTTATTCACTACTATATTGACGCAAATATTTATTCAATACAATATGTGAGTATATTATCATCATCATCATATGGTGATTAAATGTTTAGTTATCTAATGAACCAATCAGTCGAAAATGAAACGTTAATCAGCTGAACACACATCAGGGGCAAATCGATTTACACACATCGCATATGACACAGCATGACGTGGTATCAAAATCACTGCGTGCTACTATTATAAATTGATGTATATCAACACTATGTAAATAAATAGTAGAGACAAAAAAGAAGAAATGAAAAAAGACAAGAATGACAAAACGTCCTTCATCGTATTTGAAAAAATTTGTTTAGCTATAGGCAAATTCACACAATTGAATCGCAGAAAATTCAATGTGAATGCATTCGACAACGATCCAATTAGGAACAGTATGCGAGAATAAAAAGCGAGAGAAAAAGAGAATAATATACAAGAGGCTCTTAGTGCCATCACGCTTCAATATAAAAATATCCGATATAAAATCACTTTTAAATATTTGTGCTGTATTAATCAACATTTTTCATAATTCCATTATCAAAACAATATCCGAATAGCGTAGCTTGAAGAATATAATCGATTTAAATGATAAAATTAAATTTGCATATTTTGTCTATTGAGAGAGTCACGATATTTATTCTCGACATTTATTTTATATATAAATAAAACTCTCGAGTCACTGTTTCCATTGGCAATATTCAATTTCCATTCAATTTTATTTTCTCATTTTTCTTTTTGCACACTCAATAGGCTTCACTCCTCCATTGTTTCGCGGTGTTTGCCAACTCGAGCGCTGTAGAATGGACGTGAGGAGTCTTTTTTGCTTTTTTTATTTCATTATTTTTATTTTTTTTTTTTCAATCCTGTATACACATATAATGTAGCATCACCGTCACTTCATACCAACTCCCAATTCTATATGTGTATATATACACTATACATACATATTAATACATATGTATTGTATATACATATCTGTACGTGGCAACTGTGCGAATTAAGTAGAATTGCGCGGACGCGTTTCTAGGCCGTGTGAATTAACTTAATTCATGTCGATTATTAATTGGTGAGATGAATTAAATTTCATAGCAGATAATGAAAAGAAAATATCCTACATCATCTCCAATTCATATCCAATATAGATCCAATATATATTAATATTTATAAACATATCTATGTACTATGAAAATTAACATTCTGTATCTGTATTCATGATCCATTTTGAAATTCAAATTATTCAGTTCACATTTTCATAAAATAAATTCTATCAAGTGAATAGATATTCCAGCATTTTTATAGCTATATATTTTTGTAATAATAAAAATACACAAAATTGTAAAATCACAGAAAAAAAAGAAGAAATAAAAATAGCACTCGTAAAATATATATGTGAATATATTGAATGTTTTTATTTATTAAAATAAAAATATTTGTGTAACGTGATTGACAATATCTATCAGAGGGACTCACCTCGAAATAAATTTGGAGGGTCTGCGCACGACGCCTAATTTCAAGCTCCGACATGCAACTGGCACGACGCGGGTGCCTTCAACCCCTTTTATAACTGGGCGGCAAACCTGCGCGCACGCCACGCAGTCTCGGTGAGTTCGCGACTCAGTCTCTATAAGTACGTACGTATAGAGTGAAGACGAGTAGATATATGTATGTGCATGTAACACTGTGTGAAATACATGTATTTTAACAGAAAAGTTGTAGTAGTATTGTGGCCTGACCAAAGCCGTTGACTTCCACTTGGACAATACGAATGGCGCTCGAACCCATCCCTCAAATTCTAAACTCAATTAACTTTATATGCTCTATTACAGTGATTTTATACCCATATATATATATAATCACACTCAAATATATCGTGACACCTTGAATTTTGTGACAAATTCATTTAATTCATCATGTAAAACTCAATTTTCTTATATTGTATAGCGACAAATGGTTCTATAAAAAAATATGTTGAATAAGTATGAAATTTTTACTGAAATATTCAATTCAAATATACTTTTTCTTTTTATAAAATAGAAAGCGAAATAATTGCTCGTGTCAGAGTACTCTTGATACATGCTGTTCGTCATGTATATACATAAATTCATTCGTATATTTTCTATTGTTCCACCGAAAGCTATGCTTTGTCGTGGAAATATCACGAAAAGTTGTAAAGACTTGAAAACAAAAATGATTCAGATGTGTTTATTTTTTTATTTTTGTAGGAAAAAGAATTCTGATGACTGTTCATGTTGGAATACTCACGAGCACTAATGTGTATGAACCGTCATTTGGTTTCGAACTATGTCACAAAATTTTTATATTTCTTAAATGCTATCTGTACTGCATAGCGACTATACTATTTGAGATTCGAGATTTAGGTCAATATTCGTGTTCATGTAAACATTTGATGAATAAACCAACAAGTTTGCAATAAGTATACAATATTTTCGACCACTTTATTGCCGAATTACTATTAAATATATTTTAAACTAAATATTTATTATGGAGTATGTCAATTTGATCATTGGTAAATTAATGATAAGGACATTGGATGTGAATTCTTGCGTACATGATGCCAATGTCATCATGAATTACTCATGAGATGAGATATGTTGCATGGCAGATAGCCTATATACCGGATTCAACTTGCGGATTAGTATGTATATCTATAAACGTTGTGCATCGATGATAGTGCAAACGACGAGTCCCGCAATGGAGTTACGGTTCAAAGACCATTGATGGTATATTGCGCGCTTGCCGAAGCTTTTAGAGAATGGCGGAAGATTCGAATTAGCTGCGAATGCTCGCCTCGCTGGAATGTATCTAAAACTCGGTATACACTCACGCATATATGCATACATACGACGTTTGTATTGTTGTCGAATTCCACAATTTGTCTCGAATTTTTTTAATCTCCATTTACCATATGGGAATGTGTACACATACTATTTAAATATTTTTCGAAGTCAACATTGACTTTGTGTGCAAGTTATGTCTACATACTATCCAAAGTATTTGTATGGAATGCAGTTCAATTTTTATTATTTATTTATTTTTTTTTTCCTGTGTCTTTGTGAAGAGTAATTTATTGGAGAAGCATTTTTACATACTGGTAGATTTTTTTTTACTGCACGAGTCGTGAACTCATCATTATTTATCGTAAAGAGAATGTGAGGAGATTCAAAAGTGGATTTTCAATGCTATAATTGGAGTAGCTATGAAAATATACCGAGAATAGAAGTATTCACTGTAAAAGCTCTTTCAGATGCATTATATGTAATGAGGATGGCAATGGGAGTCCACATAATTATTAATCGTTATACTGCACACACTTTCTGGTTGGTTACTTGTATGTCAATATTGTATGGTGGAATGTTGAGCTTTCTGACAAGTCACTCCATCACACCAATATTTGCAACAAACACTCTCACCTGAAAGGTGTGTTTCTACTGTCGAGGCATTTGTACTTTGATTGCCATATAAAACCTGAGCTTTTGATGATAATAAATTATCTATATTTTCACCAGTTGATAAAACAGTGAAAAGCACACTGGAATGTTATACGCCTGGTGAAAGCTTCAGCTGCATTACCGACTGGTGTTAGATTGTTAATAAATATGTACGAGATTGCAGAGAGGGAGTAGAGTGCGATTGAGCTTGACGCGGGCTAACATTTTAGTTATCCATGAATGATGGATAACGATAATGATGGATAATGATGGTTCAACACTTTGCAATTAATTTAATTCTATTTATTCGTTCTCTTTGTAATCTGCAGTGTACCGATTGTCGAGGTTGGTGATTCTGAATCCGAATTCTGAAGTTAAAAATTCAAAATATATCACTTGGTTCGAGATGGTTGTCAATCAAAATTTAACTTGAATAAATAGAAGCGAAAACGTATGACTTTAAGGAATCTAACCGGAAGGAATATACTGTTGGCATCCATTGTTGGTCCTCTTCACTAATTTACGGACTATAAAATTTGGCGCATGACACCATTGATGAATAATGCTCATCGCACTAATTACTTTTTGTGACATCACTCTCGTTACTACTTCGTGTGCCAATAATAACAATTACCAATAATGAATCAAAACTTATTTGCTACATCTATTTTTTGGAACTTTTCCCATTGGAATTATTCCATTGATTTTTCTTATAATATTTCTCTGGTTATTTTGTTTTCATTCAAATTTTTTCTATTTATATTCTGATCGGTATTCATTTCAAATACATTTAATTTTGTTAATTTCCAGTCCATTATATTGAATTCTGCAATTTGTAACTCAGATTTGTAATCGGCATCCGCAAAAATCCATTTCAGGAAATTAATTTTTTTTTTTTCAACAAAAACACCATTACTGTTTCAATGGTTTCGTTTATTCATTGAATATTGTAAGTGGACATTGTGAACACTATTGGATTGACCCAATGTTCAATGATGATATGAGAACCGAAACATACAAAAATAATCAGCTGAGGAGCTGTATAAAAGTGGTTGAAAAGAAATAATAAACATCAGAATAAAGGTGCGGTAGTGTCTGTCAACCGATGCTCCGAAGCATTTACTTTCTCGCGAATATACTTTCCATATCAACCAAATTGGTTGAAGCGTGTCATACAGAACATCACGAATAATGAAAATAGATTTGGTTTTTTATATAGTTTTAGAATCTTCAAGCTAAAAAGACAACTGTTCTGAGTTTCTAGCTGATTTTTTAAATTTCAATCCACTCTACTTATAGATCTGTCCTCCTTTCTAGTTTTGAAATCAAATCGGTTTTCAGGGATACCGCACGAAAAAGAATAAAAAATACCGGTCGAATATATGTCCTAAAATGTAACCATATGCAGGTAAATATATGTGCGGCAAAAAAAAAAATGGAAATGCTTGAATATATGTCAAACATACATTTATCAAATATGTAATTTACCCATATCCCGACCTATTATGTATCAGTGTTCTCATCGATTTAATTTGAATATATGTTGCATTGAGCAAATCGAGTATCCCCTTTCTTTTACCTAAAAGTATGTATCAGTATACAAACATTATGTATTGCATTATATATTTTACTAAACATTCTACGTCATATATTTTTTGTTTATGTTCCATATATTTTAGGATATATTTTTCACATATATGTTTTTTTCATGCGAGGACCCACAAAAAATAGTATGCAAATTTCCTGATTGATACCTATATTTTACATGGATAAACTTTCACATAAATTTTTATTTCATAAATTGTGTGGCTTTTGCGGTGTACCATTGTAACATTGGACTCATATTCATGCCCCAACGTATTCTCAGTATAGTTAGTATCTGAGAAAGCATCGCCACAAGGTAAAACGCGACAATACAATTTATACCAAGTTTTCAGAATTTTTACTATAGCCAACACTGAAGTGCCTAAACAAAACATAAGGTAAACAATCAGGGTTTAACAGTGGAACAGAATTGAAACTACTACTAGTACGGTAAATTTCAATATAAGATTCACCACAATATTAATAGACCGTCTCTAGAGAAGTTAGATTAAGAATGTGGCGAAACTCCTCGACACAATGAAGTTTCCACATTAGATTTTGTCGACTTGCTTTATACAGAAAGTGCTGATACGCAGTGCATTGAAGGGATGCTATAATACTACCTATACTTAAAAACTTTCTCAACAAAATACCCCTCAATTCAAGAGAAAAAGACATCCGTTGAACAAATACAAAGCCAGTGATAGACAGTCAGACAAACGGACAGACAGACATACAAACATACGTAGCAAACACACCCCTTTCTTCGGAACGGGGACAGAGGGTGCTAAGAATACAAATAAATTTTACTATATTTTCAAGGAAAAAATTGAATGCACAAATAATGTACTGCAATTTTTCCAATTATGAAATATAAAACGACATTTGATGGATTCTAGCTGAGTAAAATTAATATGTACTGTACAAAAAATTTTACTTGATATCTTTTAGTTCCAACCCTAGACACAAAAAGGGGAGATGTTAATGTCTTATGCGTTTGACGCAGTCTCTGTGTCCGTTTGTCTGTCTGTCTTCATACCTTATTAACGAATAGTCAAACTTGCATCAATTTTTTTGAAGCAAAGACTATTCTATTGAAAAGGTTTTTAATCTTGTTGCATTACTCTACCGCTCCAGAGTGTCACGTAATTCCATTTTATCGTGGAGGATCCTTTGAATTTTTAATCCAGTGATATTTACATTATTATATTAACTTTTATGATGAAGTCGATACAATCTGCATTTATTTCATGAAAGCGACGTCATTTTCTAACCCGATTCTTTATACCATAAATTATTTGTAAGCATCAGTGCAAAACTTCATAATACAACTGCAAAAAACTAAAAACTTTATTGCAACAGATGGAATCTCTTCAAAAATTAAATCACCATATTGTTAGTTAATTTCAATTTCATACCCATTGTCATGCGAACATTGTATAATATGAATTTATATTATACTGCAACAAACCAATTTTAGTTCTGTGAAGCACCGTAATTTCATCATCATATATCGTGCAAAACATTCCATTATTATGAAACCTAATATGATCAACATTAAAGTGTATAATCAAATGGTGTTTATAAATATACCGCAATATAATGTTCTAGATTATTCCATCAATGCTTTTTCCTCAAATTTCAAAGTAACACTTTTTTCATTAGGGTAGCGTATTTTATTCACTGGACCATTTCTCATTTGTTTGATTAGATATTTGTACGTAATGTAACTACATGATAACATGCAAACAAGGTGAAAATGTTCAGTCGCAATGGAGGATCTACCCCACCCTTAAAATCCATTTAACATTCGTGAGTTCACTTGAAGGTCAAATATATAAAGTGAAACGTTTACATATTCACCCAAATTCCTAGAAATCACGTTATCAGAAACTTAAACAACCATCGATCTACATATCTTTTTTTTTTCCCCGCACTCATTCCATTATACAATATAAGAAACTATGTGTAAGCCTATAATTAGCGAATAAAATAAATAAAAGTGTAGTGTTAAATAATATTATAAATGATCTAGTGCGCGAACATATATTTCGATCTCTATTCTGACAGAGCCTTCAGAACTGGGACACGACTATCTCAACTCAATCACAATATTAGTCAGTCGATTACTGAGCGTGAGTCGCGTGATGACGTCAACTATAGTCAACAGTGTATGGTGACATATAACTTTGGATTGTTCCATAATATAAACTATAAAATTAGACATTTGGATGCACTAAACACAATAATATTCCCTCAGATGATATATCTAATAATAAAAAAAAAAATTAGTGCGAAAAAAGTGCATAGATGATGGTAGCCAGGACATTCCACACAAATGTTTGCACAAGTTAAATCGACGCATCGATCTCAACGGAAATGCCATGTGAGGCGCCAACTGTGAATCGATTGGCGTCCAATGACCTCCTACATATGCACATCCATATAGATATATACGCTTATTAACTCAATGAACTGTGTTATACATTCTTCTCACATTCATGAATTTGAGACGAAGAATTGACATACCAAACCCAATTGACAGAATTATTTCATACGTCTTTGTATACGAACGGTGGTTTGATTACTGTCAGAAAGAAATAACAAAGAAAAAAAAAAAAGATAACAACAAAAATGATGAAAAAAAAAAAACAACTGTTTTAAACATTCATGACGTAGAATATATACATATATTACGCTCGATATTGAAGTTTACTTTATTGTACCTGCCTTGTTTTATGTTCTCAAATATTATTCATAAAGCAAAATAAGAATTGTTTTGTAATAAAATGAATATAAAATGGCAATTTTTCTATTTTTGATATATGGGAACAAAATGAAAAAATATTCCATTTTCTCCTGAGATAATCTTTCAGATAAGTTTATATGATTACATAATTGTAGTTGTTTATGTCATGAAAAAGAAAAAAATCGGAGAAACTATTTCACGTTAAGATCTCTCGTGGTTTTTTTTTCCGTTCTCTGTTCTCCTACTGAAGAACGCCAAACACTTGCACAGGTGGACAAAAATACAAACGTTACGCGATACAAATATAAATATAGATAAGTAGACGTTGTAGAATAAGTAGTGGTTGGTAATCGTTGGACAAACTTTACACCTAAAATGAAGTGCGAGCATATTTCATACAGTTAATTAATAAATGATATCAAGGGCACAGATGTACGACATTCAAACTTTTCCCAACATCAAATGGCCCGATAGGCATCATTCAACTTTACACTTAAACTAACTTTGAGCTTAAATGTGACCTCACTCAAAATCAACCTATATAAATAATTGAATTAAATTGTGAATTGTGATCACATATAAAAAGGGTTGTATGATGTAGATGAATTCATTTTTTGTCTCTTGTAATCAGAAACAGCGCGAGTATAAGTAAATTGATCAGAGAATTGTTGACGCGGCAGTAAGGACAATAAAAGTAATGAGCAAAAAAAAAAAGGACGAGCCGCAGGACAAGCAAGGGAAACAGTGTTATCGATCGGCTAATACTGTAAGCTACTGAGAATATTATTACAAACGAATACGACTACATGTGAAGTGGAAATAATATAAGGAAATTTATCAAATTTGTTCGTTAAGTCCATATAATTCAGTGTACATGATTCAGCGTATATAAGATGACTCCAACGTGCGACAGACGCATAATGCTATTGCTATGCTATCTATCTACAAGTTATGGCAAGTGGAACAAATCTATATTGCGATATGGAGTGACGGAAGTGTCGCTGATGAACAATTACACGAGAAATAGTGTTGCACGAGTATATATGTAACAATAATGGCGACCCTGGAATTGCACGCTCACTCGACGAGTCAGAAGGTCGGCTCACTTGCTGACTATATACCGGCATGATAAAATATTCTCAATTCAAATTTGCTCAAGATATTGCAATCCACAATTCATGCAATAAATTTATTCATTATTATATTCATTATTGTGCATGTTGAATAGATTGTCGCGTGAAAATTTATCTCACTTACAATTCAATTAACTCAATAATATTAATGAAGGGTAAAAATAAAACGTGCAGAAGCCATGTATTACAATTTCAAAGTGTCAATCCTCACCGCCATTCTTAATGTCCTCTTTCGCCTCTTCAGCCGCTGGTTGAACACTCTCCTTGCTAGTGTTGCATCCCATTTTTTCTTCTTTTCTTTACAAATATTACCGATGAGTCACTGCTTATTTTATTTTCCAATATTAATAGCCGAATAAAAATATTATTAATACAGTAATTCTTCAGGCGCTTTTATGTTTCACATAAAATTAGTTATAGAATTCAACATCAGTCCCGTATCAACATCTGGTTTGTGAATAATATATGGCAGTGATACGTCGAAAAACGTTTAAACCATAGCCCTGAATATTAAAAAAAAAAAATTTTATTATAAGGCAATTTATTATAGGACAATGTATTAAAATTCTTGGTCGTTATGAAGAATTGAGAAATATACAGTGCGTTCAAAAATCTTTCTTGTTGCGCTGTATAGATTATCACGTTATCAGTCAATGCGATTTTGCATTTCATTACTGGACGTATCTGTTGCAATTTAGTTTAAACCTTAACGAGAAAAATCATGCATATAAATATAAATATATACACACACACATATACATATATTTATATGCCTGTTTGTTATCTTTATAGCGAATACTTTTGACACCAAGATTTCCGATGGAACGAGTTGAATTTCTTCACTACCGGTGACTATTACTATTCTACAACGATCAACATGGATGTTCCGTCGACGTCGCGGGCGTACTGACTTTGCCGTCTACCGTCTGCCGACGACCCTGCCCTTGCGTCGCGACTGCCTGCGTCGATATATACTATTCCACGCATATATATATATACACGTATATCTATATATAAATTTGTGTATATGTGATGGTTTGTGAGAGTACTCTGCTTAACTGCATCCACACATTTATAAAGAGTAAACCGATCGAAACCGCGCGCCGCTACTACAGAAACGTGCTCGAAACGTCTAACAATTTCCCGATGCATTTTCTGTTTCAATAAGTGCGAATGATGAATTCACCGATGATGGTACATGTATGAAAAGCGAATGGAAAAAAAAGTTTGGCTTGTTTGAAATGTGTTGTATATTATTATGAATAAAAAGAATGTTTTATAATTGGTGATATGTCACGCGTTACATGTCAGCTGTACTCCATTTGTACGCTTCTTCTTGGATTGCAGTTTTTGCATTTCGCGCTTCGAACCATTTCTTTTCATAGCCATTGCTGCGATCAACGCCATCCCAACGATGTCCCGGTTTGATTCCAAAACGATTTGGCATGTACGATCCTTGATAATGCGGCCGATCGGGTCCTCGTTTTCCTTCTTTTATTTGTTTTTGCTTCATATATTCTCGCATGGGATCGCCATCTCGATCAGCGGCCCGAAGCTCCGCGTCCAAATCTGCATCGTCCGCATAACGCGCTAGTGGTTTACTCATTTCATACAAATCTTGTTGCAATTTTACAGTTTGATCGTCAACTTGTTTCAATCTGAAAGAGAAAATAAATTCATGAATTTTATAGTTCATCATATTAGATCAAGTTGAATTATTAATTATGAAATGACTGCTCACCCTTTGCCCCATTTGGCATATTTTGCATCAAGCTCATCTTGACGTTTCTCTTTTTCACGTCGGACTGCGGCTTCTGCTTCCAAATTTCGTCGTTTTCCGGTTTTGCGATCACGTAAAACTGCAGCTTGACCCACACCACTAACCTCAGCGCTCATCTACAATTATATTCAAGTTCGTTTAAAATTGCATACATTTACTAGTTATGATATCGCAGATGAATTTCTTTTACGATACCTTATTGAAAAATTCGGCTTCTCGTTTCTTATATGCTGCAGTTTCCTCTTTGAGTGCCACAGCATCTTGCAATCCAGCTGTCTTACCGTCCAAAGTTTTCTTCATTCTCTTATCAACGGGCGGGCTTTGCGATCGTCGCGATTCATCGGTCCACCGAGATTTGCGATTACGAGAAGACTTCTCTCGGTCATTTCGTGAGGAATCCGGATTTCTATTGGAATCACGATTCGTGAATTCTGAATCTCTCATTGATGATCTCGGTGGGGATAAATCATTATCACTTGGATTATGATTTTTTTTTCTTTCTGAAGATGATTTCCCGCGGCCCTGCTGTGACACATCCGAATTCTGATGTGAATTCCGATACTTTTGTCCCAAATTCTGACTTTGTATTCTCGGTGGAGATAAATCTTCATCATTGTTAGTACGATATTTATCTTCTCTTCTTGAAAATGATTTTTCGCGATATTGTCGTAAATCGCTGAAATTTCTATTTGAATCGCGACGATTCGCTCCTGAATCCCGACTTTGTACTCTTGGTGGAGATAAATCATCATCACTGCGAGCATAGTTTTTTTCTCTCCTTTTTGTAGATAACTTGTCTCGATCGCGTCGTGGTGTATCAGAATTTCTATTTGAATCCCGATGCTTGGGTCCTGAATCTTTCATCGGCACTCTCGGTGGAGACAAATCATCATCACTAACAGCATCATTTTTTCGTTTTCTTGTTAAAGGTGATTTCTCTCGATCACGTCGTGACGAATCGAAATTTCTATTTGAATCTCGATGCTTCTGTCCTGAATCTCGCATTGACACCCTCGGTGGAGATAAATCATCATCAGTTGAATAATGATTTTTATCTTCTCTTTTCGAAGATCGTTTTTCTCGGTCCCGCCGTGACGAATTGAATTTTCTTTTCAAATCGCAATGGTTCTTTTCGGAGTCTTGCATTGACACTCTCGGTGGAGATAAATCGACATCACTTGAATTATGATTTTTGTCTTCTATTTTCGAAGATGATTTTTCTCGGTCATGTCGTGATAGGTCGGGATTTTTCATATTTGATTCGCGATGTTTGTGTCTTGATTCTTTCATTGATACTCTTGGTGGCGAAAAATCGTTATTATCACAAGCATATTTTTTGTTCGTTCTTCTTGAAGAAGATTCCTCTTGGTACTGCCTATCATTGCTAGAGCTAATAGCAACGTTCCCTTCACCATCATCAGCAATGATTTTCCACCGTTTTCTGTCACTAAAGTCCACCGGTCCACGTTCATCAATAATACCAGCAATTTGTGGGGCATCTTCAGTTGAATTCAAGATGTCAAATTCACCATCTTCCAGCGGACGTAAATTTGTGAGATCAACGTCATCGTCAATAATTTTTACTCTGGAAAATATGTCTGATATGTTCTTTAACGTGGAAATAATTGTTTTTTTTTGTCAGATATTTTAATATATTTATGTCATTATGTATCGATAGTGTCCTCCAAATATTTCAGTAAAATTGAAACGTTTTGGAACAATAATCAATATAACCTAAAAAACAACACTTAATTATAGGCCTAATAAAATATCAAGGTAAGTAATTGAATACAAATCTTACTTTTTTGGTCCCAATTTCGATTTCTTCTTCTTCTTTTTTTTCGTATCATCGCCACCGCCGAGATACTTTTTCAAATAATCTTTTTGATTTATTTTCGCAGTTGCCATTCTCGTAAAAATTCGTTGCGTTGTCACTATGTCAGCTGTTGTTGTACTCTGTTGTACTCCATTTACACACCATATTTATTTTTCCTCTCGACACTTCACCACACTTCACTACTCCATCTACACGGTCAGTATAAATACGTTCACTGTGCTGTCGGTAATGTAGACTTTTCAAGTAGATACTGCCATCTTCGAGCAGTAATAGTAATTGAACTGAACATCATGGCTTTACCATAAGTGTATATCGAGAAAACCAAGGCAGACGTATTCAAATACAAATTGCGAACACGCCGATTCATCAGTCACGCTCGATATGACGGCAAAAAATGAATTGCAAAGGAAATACCCACATTCACGTCTAATCATGGCAGTTGCACTTCTTCACGCTACAGGCAAATAATAACTGAATAAATTAGTCATCATAAAACCATATATGTATGATGATTGATAACTAAAATAAATGTATTTTTATATTATTAAAAATAAGTAGAGCATTTTTAGCTGATATTTTTTTTATTTACCGAAGTTATTATGATATGTGTTTCTTCTCTTTGAAATGATTATGCCCATTTTTCGAAACTATGTACCACTTTTGGATTTCAAATTGTTCTTTGATAAATGATCGATAAGAGGTTGCATATTTTTCTTTTTTATCACCAAACTTGTACTAATGATAACATATTTAGAATGACAATTTTTATCTAATACTTTTGCCAGCAGTAGTACTTCCCCGAATTAATATATTACCGCATAATGATTAGTGCTTTGTATGATAACTATCCGTGATTATTTCATCAAGAGCAAGACATACGTTTAATAACAACAAGGAATGAACGAATGATTCTTAGTGATAATTATATAAATTACGAAATCATTCTCTATTATTGTGATATATTCAGTTGCATTCGTTGAATATATTGCTTCTTCAAAACGCATCTTATTAAAGCAACAGTTATAAGTTATAAGTCAAAAAGTATATCTCGCATGTAGCAAGGTACCATTGGTTACCTGAGAAAGCGGTACTCATTCCGATTGGATAACATAGCTTGTCAAGGTGATAGTAGGGAGCGAAAGTGAAGCCGCAACCAAGAATGGGCAGGACGAGTCGAGGCCTTCGTTCTCTCACGTAGAACCAGCAGTTTCATGCTGCTTCACGCGAGTTATATATGCATGGGACACATATAACATGTCTTCCGACTGTTGGTTTATCATATAAATGATATCTTGTCCTGGCATTGGTATGCGGAAATTTGTGGTTCGATTCGGAAATGGGGTTTGGTTGCAAAAATAAGGAAGAAAATGATTTTATTTCAGTTCCAAAGAACATAAGAAGTAACACTAGGATATACTGATGATTCAATGCATCTTGATGTACCACCTCATAATCACTGTTGAGCTATTGGCTCAGCTTATTTGTGTCATTTGAGTGCCAGTTAATTATCAGTGTGTGCGTGAGTGTTGCGTACTTTTTTTTTACACACAATAATACCTGTTGTACATAAACGTCTTTGATTAAAAACAAGTTTTGTTTTCGTTATAGATGCTGAGTAATAATAACGTGAAGCATACATTACTTATCAGCGGACTGAAATAGTTTAATCACACCAAATACTTAAGATGACGCGTAAATTAAGTAAATTTTTGGTTCTGTTTGATAATACGAATCTCCTGTACTTTCCCGGGCATTTTTTATCGGGAAGAGTACTCATCGAGTTGGACGAAGAAACATGGTAAATTATACGCATCAGATAAAATTGTTAATATTCAATAATAATGTCAAAAACAATCGTAACGTTTTTTGTTATATGAATGCTTATCTTTTATTTTCTTAAAACTTTTCTTCGGACACTTATTAATTATAAAAACTCGGTATATGAAAGTAGATACATAATGCGAATGTATTCAATCATTATCCCGCATTTGATTAATGGTTCAATTGGCCAATTAATTATGCAAAATCAACACTTTTCTAATTTCACACTCTTTTGTTTATATATTGATATACCTAAACACATTCAGTAAACGGTGCATTCATTGTATCGTAAGTAGTCAATTAGTGGACGTGAAGATGTTATAGTTTCAACTCCGCCCACTTTGTAAGTCATTCAAACGTAAATAATCATTTGTAATGTTTCATAGTGTTTCAGGACTGCACTTTCATGTAATTGGTGAAGGTGTTGTTCGTGTTCGGAGCCAACGGGCAGAGCGAGTTTACGATAAAGAAAATTATATTGACTTTCGTATGCGACTACTTGGTGAACCCGGTAAATATAACTGACAACATATTTTAATACATTTTCTATTCTCGACTATCTTTTTTTGAAAACAGGTGAGGGCCCATCTTTGCTGTCACCTGGTATACATAGCTTTCCCTTTAAATTGGGTCTGCCACTCGGTCTGCCATCAACATTCCTTGGAAAGCATGGATGGGTGCAGTATTACTGTAAAGCCGCACTCCGCGAGCCAGGTGGTCTCACTCATAAGAATCAACAAGTTTTTATTGTAATGAATCCTATTGATCTTAATCTTGAACCACCAATCTTGGCAGTAAGTACATTTGTTCATTTCTATACATTTTTTCATGTTGTAATACGCCATGAATATAAATTTATTCCAAGTATTTCCACATATCTAATGACCACAATATTTACGTAATAATTATGTATAGCAACCAGCCAGATTAGAGGTGGAACAACGAGTGGGAGTGTCGTGTGTATCGGGAGGACCCGTATTCTGTCGCGTGAGTCTAGATAGGGGCGGCTATGTTCCCGGTGAGACGATTGGCATTTCAGCAACAGTTAGCAACCGCAGCAAGGTCAATATTATAAATCGAAATAGTAGGTCTAGACGTATAAAATAAATCCAATTCCTGACTACAGCGAATTTTCATTTACTTTTTAGGTAACTATGAAATCAACAAAGGCCTCACTCACAGAAACGATACAATATATGTGTAGAGGTAAAGTTTTGGCTAGTGAAACGAGGGAATTAGCTAGTGTATCCAGGGGAAAAATACGCCCTGGCGAAGGCGAGGAATGGTTGAATGAGCAAATGTATGTGCCACCATTACCGCCCACCAATTTACGCGGATGCCATTTAATAAATGTTCTTTATCACGTTTATGTATGTATTTTATTGTTATGTGTATTCGATAGTAGTATATATTTATTAATTCAATTTTTTTTATATATATTTTAGTTTGTCATCAGTCCCAAAAGTTTAGATAAAGAGATAAAACTACAAATTCCAATTGTTTTGGCAACCTACCCATTACGACAAGAAGGTGCACCGCCAGGAAGTGCACCTTCGAAAAGAGGCGCTCATTATCCATCAACTTTACCAATATTTCGACCATGGCTTGATGATAAAGCATTTGAGGTGCAAGAATGATTGAATACACTATATACAGTGGATTTACCTAATATACAGCTATAACCATTATTAAACTCATTTTACCCACATTTTCACTTGAAAATATGAATTATACATATAGTTCATCGAGACTTAACAAAAATTCTGAGCACATTTGGATTTATTAGTGTTTGTTTTTTGTTTTTGTTCTTGTTTTCCATGTTTCATGTCCGTTAAATCATACTTTCTTTATCTCCGAATATGTCCAAGATAGGAATACGTTTTAATATGATCGAGATGTGTCTGCCAATGGACAATACACATGAATGTGTATGCATGAGACGATATAGTTATAACACTTTCGGTATAACTTCTTCTCTATGAAGTTGCAACGAGAGTTAGCATCAAAATGATGTATAGATAGACAAGTTAATGTTGAAAAGTCGTCCAAAATATTGTATCACCAGTGAATAATATAATATGAATCAACGAAATTTTTATCATGAAATAAATATTTCAAGTACTATTAATGTTCAAACTAACTCAGGGACATTCTGACTCACTGTAAACTTATCAATATTTATTCAAAACCATATGGCTTACCTTATTTCCCTAATTATGTTTCAATAATCACATTCAGTTGATTTTCGCATCCCTACAGACTAATGTTCATTTCTTGCTTCAGCTTATCCAAAACCGTTGATGTGGTACTGCCCGACACTACAATCATTTTTTGTCGGCTTCGGGACCCCTATTTAAAAATGTAAAAGCAAACACGCAAATAGTATATATTGGATTTTTATTAATAATGTAAATAAAAAGAGATATATTTAACTAACTCTGCCAAGTGAGACATCTGATTTTCTCATACCAAGTACTGCAGCGAGATATTTGATAAGCTCTGTGTTGGCTTCACCCTCGACTGGTGGTGCGGAAATTGCGACACCAACGCAATCCTCACCAATATCTGGAAATAATAAGTGTAATTACAATTGCCATACATATGGGTGACGGATGTGTTGGTCTGGTCAACTTGATCCTGATAAATTAATCCTGAGATTTAAATGATAGTTGGAATATAGGATACTGTTGAGTTTTTTCATGACATAACAAATAATGAATCTTGTAGAAGACTGTAAGTTGACATTTATGTTTGTAAGTGGTTAGTGCCTATTATGGTGATGACTTGCATAATTGAATGAAATGCAGGGCAGTGTGTTCTAAGGCAAAATAATGCTGGTGCTTAATTTCTGAAATAATGTGTAATAATGCAATTTTGATACGTAATTCATGAAGATAGTTTATGATGATGAGAACAACATGATGTAATATCTAAGAGCTGTTATACATTACATCATCCTGTTTGTATTTGTTGAAGAAAGTGATGACAATGGAATACATTTTCATTCAAAACGATGATATAATCTCCAAGAATAAAAAATGCAAATGATGTATTGAAATGATTTGTTTACCGATGAAAGTAATGAGGTACACGTTCAGTAGTAGATAATCAAAACATAAGATACAATAATTATAATGAAGGAGAAATGGTTAAAGGTGGGTGGATTTGCATGTAAAATTGGGAGAGGAGTGAAGGAACTCGTGATTGATTGACCGCTTTCAGTCACTCTTTTTTGGAAATAAACGTAAATTTGAACGTAAAATCTCATTCGTATTTCTTACTCTAATCATTTTGCTAGGATCAAGCGTCAAACTTTTCCACAGAATTCATTTTAGGTTTCATAACTTCACATTGTATTCTCGAAAATGTGAACGTCGACGAAATAAGAGGATTACATTTGTTTACCTGTTATATTATTATGTTTTGCTCCAGGTTTTGCTTGGATTTTGATAATTACATTTCCATCCTTATCAACACTTATTGGACCAGATTGCGAATGCTAAAAAAGTATTTCATGATTAAGATTTCATTCATATAAGTCAATGATGAATAAAGAAGTATTCTATCACGAAATTTGAAATTATTTTTTCCCTAGTATATACAATCTAGTGACTTCGTGCGTCTGCGTATTTGTGTCCTTCATTTTTCGGCAGATAAATCGTAGGTTGTGTACGGATCTACAATAAACGTGTGTGTAGTCTGCAAAATGTCACCTTTATTGATGAGACGGTGATTAAAATATATGTGAACAGCCGATAATCCATCACGGTAATATTTAAATAACAAGGGTAAGTCATTTTTTTTTCCTATCATATCAATTACTTACATCCCTTTTTTCCACATGCGTTTTTTTATCGTTTTTCTTCGATGAATTTTTCGACATTGCTCTGATACCAATTACTGTTGAATTAATTATTGTCTCGTGATTTGAAAGAATTCTTACAATCGTAAACATTGATGAATTAATATTTTCAAAATTGCAAAATCATTTGATATATAGTTTTCATCGAAATACCGAATATTGACAATCAACCTAACCTCAAATTCTTATTTCGCAAGGTTAATTTTCATTGGTAATAAACATGGCGCGCGACGACTTGTGAATGCCCGCGAGATTTAAAATCAACGTTGAAATAGGATGCGCTGCGCGTACGCAGGTTTCATTTGAATTCAAATGGTAATCGTAATGTGATGATCCAAAGAACACTTTGGATTTCGAGAGTTTATTGTACGACAGCTTTAGATGTGGTTTGATCCTTTCTTTGTTAGGATGCGTGGGGTCATTAAGAGGTATATCAAATCAGTCTTTCATATAACTATGTCAGTTAATAATTATGGAATTTGAGTCTTCATATCTTCTAACATATGAACCTTTATGCTTAATACCTGATTTCCGCCGGCTAGCTGAGTTGAAATGGAGAAACAAATTCGATTCATGGATTTACAAACAGTTTATTTTCATCATGTTCCGTCGGTTAAGAAAAAATTCTTGAATTATTTCTACGATTTTCCGGACAAAAATTTGAATTGTTGTTATGAATATTCTGTGAACAGGAAAGTGATAAGAGAAAACTCTGGGTGGTGCCATAATTACTATTTCTCTGAATATGAGCTATGAATGTACGTTCCAAAATTCAACATAATTCATCAGACGGATTCAGGTATATTGCGTAAGACGTTTTGTGTTCAAGAAAGACTACTAAACTCGTTCATTCATTATTCTTATCCCATACTATATTAGCTAAAGGGGAAATTTAAATACTTGAGAAATTCTCAGTCAAATTATTGTCAGGGTAGATCGAAAAATTCATTCCAAACTAAAAGACAGAGGTATGAACTTCAATTCCCGATATAATATTCCTTAAGTTATTATTCATAAGACAAGAAATCCGAAAAATAGGTTTTGAATGATTACCACGAGAAAACACTAGATCATAATGATGCTCTCAAATATTGGGATATTTGAGGAAGGGTATTTTCGATTTTCAAGAAGAAATGAAGTTTCGAGTGAAGCCAAAAACTAAAGTTATGGTTTGAAATTTTTCATTTCCGCTAATATTCAAATTTTCTCTCAAGATAGTACTCCAACTTCATGTGGGATTGGAATCACAATTTCAACTGACAATTTAATAATCTTTGAATTATAATTTACTGAAAAAAAAAATTGATTGTCACTTGTTGTAGTAGTTCGCGATTTCAACTGATTAAATTACGTTGGAAACACCCATCAGAATCTGTGGACTATGAAAATATAAATAATAGCTTAATACCGTGGAGTATACTTTGTAGGTTTATCATAATTGAATTATCTAAAAAATTATTGTAAAAATGTTGTGTCTTCCATATGGATTTGTGTTTTATCATCGACGATTATTGAATTACTTTTTATTCTGGATAATTTAATCGATCCCCTCCTACACACCTATGAATACGCTCCAGCGTGTGAAAACTCCTTTGAATTGCGTGACTGAAGCAGAGCACCATTTCAACATCCCTTACATCTGTACTCTGATACATTAATGATTGAACAAAATCGAAGTGTAGAATCCGAAAGAAAATGAATGCTACTTGTAGATCAAAATGCCGAAAAAATTTGTGGGTGAGAACAGTAAGGCCGTTGCAGCTAGAGCAAGGAAAGCTGCAATGAAAGACGCTGAAAATTCAAGAAAAGCACAAGAGGCAGAAGACAAAGCCTGGCAGGATGACGATAAACAATTATTGAAGAAGAAACAAAAACAGGTAAGTAATTCATAATAACCAAGAGGAACGATCAACTAAATTGATATGATTGATGAATACTTAAGGAGGAACTCGAAAAGAAACGGCTACAGCAATTGGAAAAAAAAGCTGAGGCGAAAGTATTATTAGAAAAAGAATTGGCGACAATAAAAATTGGCGGGAAACAAACAGCGTCGAAAATTACAAGGGCCGAAATTGTGACAGCTACTGAAAAACGTAATCAAGTAGCGATGAAAAAGAAAGAAGATGAAAAGCCAATTGAAGAAAATTTGAATAGAATTGTATTGGAAGGCGAAACTGCCCATGGAATTGATGAAGCTCTTTCGATATTGGGGTAAGACATTTAACTATTTCCATTTTACTTTTATGAAAATTTTGACATCTCGAATTAAATTACTTATATATTCAATATCTATAGCGCTAAGGATCCGGATCTCGATCGTCATCCTGAAAAACGCATGAAAGCAGCTTACGCAAGTTTTGAGGAACGAATGATGCCAATAATAAAAGAACAAAATCCGACGTTGAGGCTTAGCCAACTCAAACAAATATTGAAGAAAGAGTGGATGAAATCACTTGACAATCCATTGAACCAAAAGCTGTTGAATTTATAATAATAATGATAAGAATAATAATAATAGTAATAATAATATCATCGACATGTGTGAAAGACAAATTTACATAGACATTTTTTAAAAATCCATTACAAATGAATATAATTTATAATCCAGTACTGTTCGATTTACAAAATAACATTATATAAATGATCTTTGGTACATCTTATAACATGCGCAATCAGGTAAATCTCTGATAAAAATAGTAATATAAAATATCAACAATCTATGAAATGCAGTGAAGACTGTACGGTAGTCCGTGGCTCATTGTTTTAAAACATTTGCATACATTTTTGGCACAATTATCGGAGCTCAAAAATCATGAGTGCAGTTATTGAAAAAAATGGATTTTCTGCGAACAATCGTAGAATAGACGAACCAAAATATTAATAACAACACGTATTTCAAAACTAATGTTACTCCAGTAGAAATCGTACAAAGATCAACAAGAATTGGTCATTGATAGCCATATACAATTTCATTAATTGTTAGCACAACATTTCCGATAAAAGAAAAAAACAATCACCATTTTTTCTTCTTCCATAAATCTATAAAACAGTGTATCATATGATTAACTTGTTCAGGTGTGTCAGTCATGGGGATGTGTCCAGCTGTGGGAATAGCTTCGAGAAAGGCCTTCAGTATAGTCTGAAATTTATAACATACCGATTAATATTCTGAATTGCTTTCCATATGCGACCATATAAATACTATTTAAATCCAAACATATATTCATCAATATAAGTATACATATTATTTACCCTTTCCATCTGGCATTCCTGCACGAGTGACACTTTATTGTCTCTTAGTCCGTGTATGAGGAGAGTAGGTGTGCTAATTCTCCTATGGAAAATATAATCACCCTCTGGCCAAATCATTCCATTTAGAATATACTTCATATGGGAAGGCCACTGATGATCCGACTCCGATCCACAATAGGGATGTTGTCGGCCTCTCGCCGAGTATAGAAGATCTCGACGTAAACCACACACTAATAATGGAGAAAGAAATAGCCTCAAACAACATTGACCCGCACCTTCAGTTGTCGGTGGTGCTAATGGAGTGGGGCCGCCACCAGATATCAATACTAGTTGTCGAATTTCATTTTCATATTTACACGCGAGGGCAGTAGCAAAACTGCATCTGGAATCAATATGCAGAAATATATTCTCATTAGTATAAATATGTACCGTTTGCATAATTAAAGAGGAGCTCAACTAATGGAGTGTACTTATATGGAGATATTGTATATTAGCAGAGCTACCTACATGTTTACATGTTGCAATAATTTCCAAAGAAAATTAACCACTTTCATTGTTACATTATGAACAATGTCATCTAGCGTGGGTTATAAAGATAAAACACTGTTATTTGATATAACACTGTATGAGGAAAGAATCAGAGTACTTCGCACTCGTATTTTTATTATAAAGATCGCAATCGCAACGCGTACGTATTAGTACGAATAATTTACTATTCTTCATGCAACAATATAATCACTTCTCAACTAGACATTGACTTTTACGTTACACTTTCATGAATCAAGACCAATTAACTGAAATCATTATAATTTATACACGATAGAAAGTTCTCAACTACTTATTTCACTTGGCAGCGATCAAATAATTATGACAATATGTTGTCATATTGCAATGGTGGTCAGCATATAGTATGGAACATGACAATAGAAACGAGGCGTCAATTGACGCGCCCATGTTAATGAAATTGATGCAAAATTATTACCCGTAGTTATGTGCAACCAAGACGCACTTTCGACCTGGCTTGAAGGCGTAATGATGTAAAACTGTTTCTATATCGTTGAGCAATTTATCAAAGCGATAGTCTCGCAATCTGTCAGGTGCTGAGCTCATGCCATGCCCAAGCATTTCAGGAGCAATACATGGGTAGCCCATCGCCGAGAAATATTGAAGCTGATGCTCAAAAACATCTGCTGATGAACCGAATCCATGTAGAAATACAATAATGGGTTTTCGATTTCTCCGAAACACCACCGAATCAATGGGAGGCGGCAGTTCATTGTCACATGGGCTAGAATTAGTCTCTTTACAACCTTTCCACGTTGCACGATAATCCTCCATCTCTACACCCTCCAATTTACGTTGATTTTTGTATTCTAAATCTGTTTTTCCATTCTTTTTGCTATCATTACGATTCTTACTGTTATTATTACCTTTTTTGGATAGTTTCAACGTTAATTTTTCACAGAGTACTGCCATAGAGTTCATTTTCTTCACAGACTCATCATTCAAAGTTGATGTTTTCGAGTCATTTTTCAATTCTAATCTTAATTCATCGAATTTATTCTCAATTGTTGGCGTATCCAATTCCTCAAGATCTTGCGCTTCTGTATCGATCATATCATTACTTATCCTTACTTCATACTCAATACCGTCTTTGTTCAATGACGTGATCAAATTAATATCTTCATTATTATTTTTTTGAACATTAATCTCGATATTTTTATTGAGACACTCATCATCTTTATCAATATTTGGAGTATTTACATTTTCCCAACTGTATGATAATGGTACTCGACCAAACTTAGCATCAATGATTTTCATCAGAGATTGCTCAAGACTGAGTTCGGGTTCCAATGGAAATTCCATAGTTTCAACACTATTAATACCTGAATCAACACAATCACCTTTATCAAGATGTTTATTGTTTTCAATTGGCTTTCTTAAATCGAAATCCAAACAGTCTGGATCGTGTGTACTGCCAATGAAAGCATGATTTACATATCCTCTATCTTCTGACGTATTTATCACCTCGTCCTTCGTTTCAATGTCATCTTTATTATTCTGATAGTCAGGTAAAAACGCAAAGCTGATATTAAGCGGGCTCATCGAAGACCCATCATCAGTGTCATCGAGATTTTTTTGCGTTACTTTATCAAGGGTTTTACGACTTTTACACAATGTATCATCGGCATCACTGATGAATTTCATTGTATCGCTAAGTACCTCCTTCAACAAGACATCAATATATTTTTCGAGATCTTTAACAATTTTATTTTTAGTGATGAGTTCAGTATCATCATTATTACTTGTAGCAATCACATTCATATTGTTCATGTCTGTAATAGTTTCTTCCCGATGTCTACTCACGTCTGTTATTATTGGCTCATTGAAACAATTAAGATTGACCGAGATTCTTCTCTCCAATTCATCAATATCTTGACCAGTTTTCTCCGCTTCACAAAGACTCGTTCTGATACGATTTATTTCAGCTGAAATCATTTCTCGTTCAGGACTAATTTTTGATGAAGATTGACGAAATGAACATCTACATTTGTTCAACGAATGTGGTCTCTTTGTCCATCTTGAAATAAAATTTTCATTAATTGATTCAGGCCTATCATTCGGTATCTCATAAAATTCATCACTTTTTTGAATTGGTCTGAGTATCCGGATTGTACGTCGAGGTTCGACAATGAAGAAATCACAATCAGCTAATTCGACCTTCTCAGGGCTTATACGATTTCGATTTATGAAATACATAAACACTCTGGAATACCAAGGTGTTTCTCCACCATCAATCATTGATTCTTGTGCCATTATCGACGAATAATAAACTCAAATTTGCATCACATCAATTGTCTGTATCGAAAAACATAATTGCATCAGACTGAATTGTCACGGAATTCAAGTTCAAACGACGTTACATGCAGTATTATGATATAATACTTCATGAGTATTAATATCGTAGAGACAACTTGTTGCTCTTCCAACAGCGGCTCTCAACTGGATACCATATTTGTAAATGTCCAATTGCGACTTTTAATAGTAGAATGCTGTATTTCAATATATTTTCATGAATTGCCAATCATTCGCTCCAAATCACCTTCTATACCTCTAAAGATATATCGTATTAACAAATATTAAAAATGATTAATAATGTCTTTCATATATATAAACGTGTATAATGAATTTTTTTCGTCAAATTTTTTTTGAATCGAGTTGAAACACGCGCACAGTGTTATTGCACTTGAAACTTATACTGATGGCAACTATAGCTCGCCAGTAGCGCACACTCTCGACACATCGTCTCTCTGACCGAGAATATTATTAAATATGATGGACAATTGGAGTCTCGCACGAGCCACAATAGACAGCGGCGGCATCGCTGCGACTGCAATAATGATGATTGCGATACAGGCATTTTTGAGGGCGTAGAACGGTTTGCCGGATGACAATTAAACACGATTGACACATTGGCGCGCGGGTCACGGCGGCCATTGTGCGTTTTACAAGACTGGTAGAGAGAATGCCGAGACGCCCGAGAAAACCGAGACTGGCCGAAAGACTTTATTTACTTCTACAATATGTGCCGAACGTGCCACCCACTCTGGGCCCGTTATATTACTTCCTCGTCTATACTAGTTTCTGTTGCTTTGGTCATGAGTCCCAATGATTAGATTATAGCTACGCCATATCGCATCTAAGTCCACATCACCTCAAGATATTTTTCGACTATCGCTTTCTCTATTCCAGTTTATTCGGTCATCATTTCTCATCGTTTTTTATCGATATTCTAGCATTTATAATTTATCCTAATTAATATGAACAATTACTTTATGCAAAATTTCAATAAATTGTCCTTACCATTTTCGACAATGTAATTAATGAATATATTCATATTATATTAAGTATTATAATACATAATTATAGACGATGATATCTAATTTGAGATTAACAATCAAATTTTTATATGACGACGATAGTATAGTTCCATACTGCGTTTTTCCAGGCTTCATATATCAATATACATGTGTGAGAAGTAATTTTCAAAATTAATTACACAAAGATGGTGTTGCTAATTAGAAGATTGTTATTTGTATTCATATTATAAATGAATCAGATAGACAAACAAACCTTTTTCAAACGCAGAAAATGTAGTCCAAATTCCAAATTCTTTATGTATAATCGAATAAGGTATACGCATGTAGATAACGGATGACTTATTTATATGAGTTGAATATGAATGAGGTGACAAACGCAGCAAAATAGAATGTATAAGTCATCGTGTATTTGTATGGTATATATTATTTTAATGCGCGATTTTACTGTTTTGTCAGCTTTGGATTAAGTTCCGCTGCTAACGTTCGATCGGTTAAAGAAATATGGTAGTCTAGAAAGGCCATTTATAATGTAATTCTTGGGATTTTCTCGAAGGATTTAATGAACACATATGACAGAAACTTGAGCATATCTCCTCACATAATTTTAAAAGTACAAAAATGGTGGAAATATATTCTAATCATTCTTGTTAGTTGTAATCATCATTGAGTTCCTATAACTGTCAGATATTTATGCGACACTCTTGTTCATGTGACATCCATCATTCATTTTTCTTTTTTCATAATCATTGTAATAATCGTGTGGCTATCAATATAATACCAGAATTATTTCCATATTTTGGAAAGTACTTACTCACCTTTAAGGATCGAATGAAAATAGTAGAACATTCTGGTCATTGAGGATCTCCATGGCTTGTACCACTAATAAGAATTTTCAGAATAGCTTTCACTATTTTGTTTGAAATGGTATATGAATATAAAGTGCACTTATGAACATAGTCTTCCAGACAAGAGTACCCGCCCAATCCCTCACTAAAACGAATAATCTTCCTCAAAATCGATGACATATCGTAGTTTATAAATAAAATGAAGATATTATTCCACTATGGAAATTAAAAAATTTCTTTTTCGTTTCTTCCTTGGATTTAATTCGCCCTTCATTACCATATTGACTTCACGAGTAACATAATTCAAATTTGTTTTTGGTATTTGTGTTGTTATCAGGATATAGAATATTGATTACTACATTGAGTGCAAGAATGTGTAATTCGAAATGAAAAATGGAAAGAATAAAAAAAAAATCCGGAGGAAATGATTATAATAAAATATAATATAGAACTTACGTCAACGGGGATATATGCAGATGAGTATACACACAATCTACAGGAAACAGGGATTCTTTTGCATAAGTATTCACCTTCACTCAGACACGAAAAGATGAGTCAACCATTTGAAAGATAATTTAACTCATGAACAACTTTGCACAAGAGACGTATCCTCTTGTTAGCTTTCAGTGAAATATATAGTACACGCTCTTTATTTTACAAGATAAATATAACACTATCGCACTTTCTCATCATCGTGACAACAATTATTCTGCATTAATTTATTTACTGCATGTATATTTCCGTATAAATACACAAAAAAAGTAATTATAATTTGTCTCATATTATGTCGACGATATATCAGAATTTTTTCATTGCAATATCCGATTGTAATATTGACATTGAATAGACGGGAAATAATTATTATATGTGAAAAGTGATGGTTTATATATAGTTATTATATTGCAGTCAGAAAAAAAAACTCTTGTGCTTACAAAAGGAATTCCTTTACGTCAGATAAGCAGTGCAAATTTGTTGATCTAGCGTATGTGTATAAGTGTAAAAAAAAGTTACTCGTTAAAATATTAGTTGAGTGCATTGCCCCATATCCCATGGGTAAACAATCCTATAGGGTAGTAAAGGCACACTGTCGGGTCATTTACCGCAATGGTTGAACATCGATATAAAGTCTCGAGCAAGAATAGCCAACAAGTTCTTCGTTCTCAAGCCACGCCATGAAGTGCAAGAGAACTCTTATTATTGTCACTCTTCTTATTGAAGCATTTGTGTTTCATTGTTCGTCAGCCACTGTAGATGACATAAATACATTGTCTAACGATAATCATCCAACATCAACTGATGAACACAAACTCTTATTGGAATGTCAACACTCTGATTACAGAACATACATAAAATGTTTGAAGCGTCAAAAAAGACATCACGGACATGGTGACCATCACAATGACACGGGTAAATAATTTATTCATATTGCGCGAACATAAAAAATTTTAATTCTGTCATACCTTCAATATCAACCTTGGTTGACAAAGTAGATGTCTGCAGCTTATATTCATTACGTCTTATTCAGCTTAAATAAATATAGAGAGTCGGGTATAGAAACAAATTATTTTTTTAAAAGTTTACCCATGTACATATATTGTTGTTACCCTATGCTTCTAATAACAAACAAAAAGAGTTTCCTTATTGTTTCTTTATTTGAGGTACGCTGTTAGATTTACTTGAAACCAAAGTTGACGATATTTTATCTTCATCATAAGATCGAACTATGTATGAACTGTATGAATAGAGTGGTGGTGAATTTCGTTATTTTTACTGCAAAAAAAGAATTTTTTTTTCGTCTTCTATTTTTTTTTTCTGAACGTATCAAAACATCATCTCAGAGTTTGTAACGATCCGTCCAGTTGTTTCCAAAAGCAAAAAAAAAAAAAAAACGATTCAGACCATTCCCTTATTTTATACAAAATTCCATTCCTTAATGTTTATATCCATTTTATAATCAGGTGAAACAAAGTCATGTTTCGAGGATTGTGGCATGGATCAATGTACGTCAACCAAATGTGTCCATGATTGTCACACACGTTGTATGAAAAAAACTAAAGAGACTCGACAAATCATCACACAATATGAAACTGAATGTGTCTCTGGCGATTGCAATAAATCAGAATTGCCAATTACAAACATTACCACCAATGTTGACATCAATAATATTATCAACAATCATATTGCTTCGGATACCCATAGTGGTAAAAACGATAACAAGTCAGATACTGAAACAGGCGGTTCCAATTGCATCCCAGGCAATTGCTGTCAAGGATGTTGCGGTGGATGTCAACAAAATACGGCTGGATTTGGCCTGACATTGGTACCACAAATCCAATTAGTTCCTCAAATAACGTATGGAATTGGAATGGGCCCAATTGGTGGATGTTTATTCTCTATGAGTTGGCCATGTCTGCAATCATCACAAACAATGAACCAGGTATTAATTCACGTTAAATTCCTCATCGATATGTAGATTCAATAATAGCGCATATAAATAAATTTATTTTATTTGCAGCCGATGCCTTTTGATTGTTCGCAATGTGGTAATCCAGTTTTTAGATACAAATGTGATACTTCGTGTTACAATGTTGGTTCAGGAAATTTACCAGATCCCATGCGACACGATGGAAGCAATAGATCGATGTGTAAATCACCAAGCTGTATTGGTGGTAGTAAATAATCATAAGTTGATAGCAGAAAGGTATGTATTTGAAATACTCGATGAATTATGATGAGAATTTTTACGTAATAAATAGGTTGTGGATAATAGAAAATATATGGCGGGTTCAAAGGGACGTGTGTGAAAAGTACCCCTGCGGAGATGCGCGCTGCATGTGTCAGGTGTTCGAGCAGGTGCTATACAATGTGCAAAATTATCCGTTCATTTTATTTATCTCTATATCAAATATTATTTACGATATGACAATATAAATAATTGTAAAGTTCCATCGAAATAGATAATAACGTCATAACATTTGTATTTGGACAGTTAATTAACTCGATCGTGTACTTCTCATAATCTTTCAATATCAGTATATTTTGTTCACGTACGTAAGATAATCGTAACATTCTATACATATAATTGATTATCTATAGGATCAAACTATATTGGAGATGAATTTTTTTTCAAAATATCATAGATATTCAATATTTTCAATATGATATTTTCTTTTTCCTTCCAGTTCCACATGAAATTACAGGCAGGATGATGACTAAGCCAGTAATTCTGGGATTATATACAGCTGCATATTGCGTCAACGGTTGAATAAAGTACAGGTGTTTTTTTTTTTTTTTCATTTTGTATTTCGTTGCATACACATTTTGTGTAAGGGTATAAGATCAGCATATGACCTGGAGTGAATTAGGAAAGTAGTGCCTACATGTTAGCTGATGCTTGTGTTTCATAATATCAAGAATAAAACGTTGAATAACAGCGAAAGTGATTGGTATATTATAGAGAAGCATCTGATCAGCGTGGGAATATACATACTGACTCTCTCTCTCTTACTTTTCCTATCAACTCGTTGCTCCTATAAATAGTTAGTATATAGAGAATTACATCGTCTCCCACGCATTACAAAATCCAATTCAACTTTAATAATACTAATAAATAAATTCACATATTCGAGAATAATATTGCAAAATTGATTTTCGCGGAGAAATTATAAACAAATAGTTGCAATTACTTATTAGACTGTCATTTACAATAGATCCGAGCCATTGCAAATTAGGACCACCTACGGCTTCATTTTCTTACTTCTCACGAGTGCACAGTAAGTCTATAACGGTTTTTGTCCTACAGCAACTTGGTGCTTTGGGCCAACATTTAATTGGTGTGTGTGTGTGTCCCCCTACGTATATTTATATAACTGTATACTCAAGAGTAGTCAAGAGTGCAAAGACTCGACATAAAAATTTTACGGTTCGTCGAGTGCATATGAACACCTATAAATATAAGGCACATACAAAACCATGTAGATGTTTTCTTACAGAGCAAATGTAAGCAATGTCATGTGGCACACGCTTCTGGGGTCTTCATTCAGTTGTGGTCCTTATACTTATACTTTGTAGTAACTTATGTGACGGCACATGTCTCGTTGCTGTAACCACCCCTCACGCCCATTAAACAAAGACGACGGGGGGTTTCATTATGATAAAAATGAAGGAGTTGCAAAATAATGTGGAAGTTAATTCACCACCGGGGGTTAAAGCTAGCATATAGAACATAATGTAAAAGTAAAGTCCTAAGTATGATGGAGTATTCACTTGAACACTTCTATGTATCGGTTGAAAATTTTTTTTCAACGGAGTTATGCGTGAATACACGTATGCTACCGGTTGGTTCAATTCAAATTCGCTGGTCTGTAAAATGGTTTCTATAAATTATATACGCATCGTCACGACGGATGCATCCGTGCGATGCACTGTATTATTACCAATAATAATGAAAGGATTCCAGAGGCATCTACTCCAGAATTCATAGATATATTTCACATGTTTGATAGAGGTTTACTAGTCTAGACAGTCGAAAAGTCGACTGTAATATCAATAAGTCTGTCTCGTCTGGTAAGGGCCAATGATCCTGCGCCAACCTGACTCAATTTATATCTTCGAATCTAAGAAACAAATAACAATAATCAACTTTTAATATTGAATTCTAACTGATTCATGATGAATTGCAAAAATGTACTTTACCGTTATAAATGAACCAATATTTTCGATAAATTCATCATGATGTTCAATATTGACTCGTTGTTGGGTAAAAATGAATGTTGGTTTTGAGCAGCTACATTTACGACGTCCCATTATCTCAATGACGTGTAGCGTCCATTTATATATCACTTAGTTATCCACAATTTGTTCGTATACTTCGTCACAATCACATTAAGATCTAGTGATTAAAATGGATTGTTCTATAACTAGAAAAACATGAATCGATTGTCAACAATTTTAAGACAATGTCATTAACTAAAGTGCTCACATTAATGAAGTAATAACGATGGCTGGAAATATTTGTGCACGCAAGTTTGTACGTTATATTGACCATATATCAATTTCTCATAGAGTAAATACTCCTGCATTGTATTGATTATTTTGAAAAACAGTGCAAAAACACTATGGAGGTAACACGCCGCACGTCTGTTGGGCTATATTACATTGTTATAATTAATTACTACTCCCTTTTTTTACTACATCGACATCCTACACAATTTCGAATGCGTTTCCTGGTGGAAACCGTAAATATAGAAATAAAAGACAACGGAGCAAGGGACAGACACGCGTTGACGCGGTTGATGGTTTCCCCTCACCTGACCACTGTATTTTTAACAGTTGCTATTGATAATTAGGAAGTCCTATCTTCCTTTATTTCTTTCTATTAATTAGTCTATATTTTCATTATTGTGCGTGTGGAGTAGTCAATGCTTAATTTATACATATAATATGAATACAGGTCTCTCCCTAATGCGTGCGACCGCTTCAGTATATATAATTAACATGAAGAGTAGAAATTCATATACATTAGTGACAAACATGTGAGGCATTATACAACCACAAGATTTTTATCCTCAACAATTATAATACCTGAATTAAATTCAGTTTTTTTTTTCCTTCTGTTCTTTGCTTTTCCAGGATAAAAAGCTGTTTGCTCATTGCAAAACATTTATGATGGTAATAATATCTAAATATATGTTTGTAGTAAAGTGATTATACAGCAAGAGTAATAACAATAAAGTTCAAACTGTGTGTATAGTAGGTGCGAAGAAAATCCGGCGGTTATACTCCATATGCATATAAACATTTGTGCATCTATCACGGTAGCAGATCGGTAGACGGCGTGAATCAACATTCACTACATAAATTATAATTAATTTTTGAGTCAACGACATCCTAATGGGCTGGTATATATATAAAGTACATCCATCGAGTTATACTATTTACCAGATATGAGCTGCGGTAGAAAGCATGGAACGACCTGACCGTATTAACTTTACATGATTCCATTTCCATAAATTAACTTTGAAATAAAACAATTTTATAATCATGTGCGGTTTAACAACAGATTGAAAAAAGATTTACGTATATGCAAGTAGAGTATATTTAGTCAAATATTATGAATTCAATAAATGGGCAAGTATATCTTTCGGTATATGATCATCATTGAGATGTTTCAATAAATTATCTTCACCTGATGTGTTATATATGCAATGGGCTACTTATAAAGGATTATTATACGCACGTGGGAGTTCTTGTACAAGTATGGCAGGACTTAAGCACTCAAATATTTATTGAGAACATCAAAAAAAAATATCTCGATATAATCTGTGAATTCATCATGCTTGGCTACAGATATTATATCAAATGAGAGTGAAGAAAACACATAACGTGGGATGATGATTCGTTTCTCCAGTGCCAAATGTCCATCTTCACCCACGCGTCCTGTCACTTTCGTATAGGTTATACTCTAGATTATTAATGGTCACAACGATAGCGATTATGTCTAGAATATATTGTATGGAGGTGAAATCGTGAATAATTTTCGCCTATGTTAGACATTATTGCTGCGCCGATATACACGCATGACAATTTTGGTGATAATCCTACGCGTATTCACGATTGAATTTACGACATCGAACATCAGTGGGAATATATTGTGATCGTGTGTTTCTCTGCTGGACCTTATTATTGTGAATATAACGTGGATGAAACTGCAGTTAGTAGATAGAAACTACTCGGGATCCCTTTTTGCCGAGTCCAAGGTTGGCTTGACTCTCTCCACGCGATGTGAATGAATCTAGAACCTGTTTCTGCTGTTGGCTTCCTCGCGCTCTCCGTCAGTATTTTTTCATTCCCACTTTTTTTTTTCCAGTTTATCTCCAAGCTACATATTCTCCAATGTTTCAGTAGCAACTTGTAGCCATTTTATTCCCATCTAGCGTTAATGATCTGAAAAAAATGATATTTCAAAATGTAAATAAAATGTACAGTTGATAACTTTGAGAGTTACCTTAATCAAAAAAAATCTCTGTATATCTCTTCCTTTTGATTGTCTTGTTAGCGTCAACAATCTCGAAAGAAATACAGTAATGAAGTCGGAAGATCCAATAAAAGATTGAATTATTAAATTTTGAGTCTACTTGAATGCCAAGCAAACGAATTTTATAAATTTCTCTGGTTTCATCATTAAATATGTCAATTGTCTGGCAATAAAGTATAAGCTGATTGAGAATTTCAATAAAAAAATCATTCAGTTATTTTTAAACTTACTCAAATAATGACAGGAGTAATTTGTCTGCATATCTTTTCGATCTCCCATACCGCATTAGTAATTATGAACCAAACAAGTGTTAGCTAGTTGGGAATTTAAGTCCAATATTCAGTGAGTAATTTCGAAAACGTACGGGAATAATAATCAAGAAATTTCTATTGGCCATTATTTTAGATTCCTTTCAGACGCAAATAACACGGGAACAATGAAGAATAATACCAATTGTTAGCCCGGTGAAAATGTCAATAAAATACCCAATCGATATTTCTATCATTCATTTGGAGGAGAAAAAAGAAAATAAAGGAATCCTATACAAATTCCCTCGAATTCCTATTCAGGTTAATAATTTTAACGAAAATAATTATTAACAATTTGGAAAATGTGAATAAGAAATTAATGTAGAACATAGTTTCGAAACTTAATGAATTGAAACATGAGAAGAAAACCTTTCTCTATAAAATATATATATTTTATTTCAATTCGCTGCAGTTATCGATGCGATTCTCAATAAAAGAAAAAAACGTCTTGTTGATGAAAAATTGTTAAATATCATATTAAGTTGCATATCGTAATGCTTTACATCATACGAATAATTATAATATTATGTTATATAGAAACAGGAGTGATTGGATACGATTATGAAACTGGAAGCTCTGTATTTCAAATGTCCTGAATGCGAAACCTCTACCATCTCCCCACTCTACTACCACGTGCATCAGTTATTATATTGTAGCTGTCCGTACAGCAACACGTTCCCTTTGAGTCGCACGTCAGTTTGTCGCAGTCTTCGGTGCGGTGTAAATATACTTACGGTCGAGGGCGAGACGTCGGTGAACGTTTATATCTATGGATACATATTTCTCGTCTCTCGTCAGTATTAAATCTTACACAAAAAATATCATTTTATTGATATCGTTCGTTATATAATACGAACAAACAACAAACATTATCTATTATAATTCGTCAATTATTAAATATACGTTCATTTGTTTTCATCGGCAGAACTGAGAACTATTACGTGTTCACGAATGAAAACATGAAAAAAATTTATGGATTATGATTACAATTATTGTTTGTAAAATCATCTAGATTGAGGTGAGCTTTTGTATATTTTGTCTTTACAATTTATATTCGTGGAAGAAAAATATCTTTGTTCTATGTTTGTACAAATTTCATTACAGTATTGTGTACACATAAGTACTGTATTGATAGTTATTATATGCTATATTTATCGGTTTCTATGTACGTGAAACGTGTGTTTTCGTTTATTTAGAGGCGTAGTTTTCTCTTGTTTATTATGTGATTTTACTGCAGTTGAACATCGTTATAATTAATCGTCGCCATCAAAAATTCTTCGATAATGAAAGAAGCAGATCTTTTCTTCGCGATACAATATAGAAAGAATAGAATATTCATTTTATAATTTTGGATTTTGTCTAAATAATGATGATAACCATCTCTAAGCATCATTTCGATGTCCATCAAATAGCAATAATTCGTCGCAAAGGAAAAACTCGATTGCCAATCAAAAATGTAAACAGAATTTTCAGCTAATAATTTTTAAACTTTCCGGAATAATACAAAAGAAAACTCTACAGATCTCCGGAATTTTCCATTTGTACATGATTGAGAAGAAGAAAAATAATTGCCAGCGAGTTTAAAATATGAATAAATTATTAAAGTAGGCACTCTGAATCTCAAAAGAATAGAAATTAAATCCGCTACACGTTCTCTCGACTCCCTATTCATCGTTAATAATTTTCCACTCAAAAAGAAATATCAAACTAATTAGTAATGTGAAAGAATAATTTACTGAGAGAGATTGCTTATGGTTACATTTTACTGTACCGGTATACAGCGTTGTGAAATAATTGTAATGAAAGTTATATGGTTTTTACAAAATATTATTTTATATATTTATGTTCAATATTCCAATAATAGAAATGAGAATATGGTTGAATGTGAGCAGTGACTGAGAAATTTTCGAATATACAATTGCTATGGGTGTTCGAAAACCATTGTACTTATGTTTACAATGTATTTATTACCTGAGATATACCTGAAAATTCGTAGTTTGTATGTGGGTACTGTAAGTTTGGCCGATTCCCAGTGTACTACCTATGAAGAATATTAGCCACGTTTAATCTAGTCCTTGACAGTTCCACCAATATAATAAAATATGAAGTCTCCGTACACATGAAAATTCGTGTGAACAAACTCGCTATCGTCTCGTTGAATCGATATCGGAATTTTTCGATACGTCTTCTGTGAAGTCATTAAGATAAACAATATCACGATAATGTAAACAAAACTCAATCACACTGAATACAAACCTGACGTGTGAAAATAATTATCACATTCTTCACGGGTAATTCAAACAATTTATCACGAATATATGAGTAAGCACATATGTAAACGCATTGTGCGGGTGTGGAAGAGGCGAATGAAAATCACCAGGAGTAGCATAAATAAAGGAGGTCTATATGCCAAGCGGGCAACGAACTCACTATAACCATGTACTTTTTTTTCACGTCATTTATTTATTTTCCATTATTCCAATCTGTATAACACAATTTCATAATCTAATCATTCATTCATGAGCATCATCATATTTAGTATGTAATAAAATCACTGCATAGACTTGAATATTCAATACCCAGTCCATAACCAATGAATAAAGTAAGAGCTGTAGCTAGATTATATAGGAATAGATCGATACGTATACCTGATGTTGTCCAGTCATGGGAACTTCTCCCACACGAAATTTTCGTTTGCAGATAGTCTGGGTTCTCCAAAGCACTATAGCAGATGTGTATTGTATCGATCAGATTCGTACCTTAAACTGTGAAGATCCTATGAATTTCTATTCTTTTTCTTACGAACAATAATTTTTCTGCAGTGTAATGCCAGATTTCATTTGGCAATCCAAGTCCTAAAGAATATACTGGTAATAAAACCAACGATTGGATAAAAATAAAAAAAAAATCGGAATAATATCCATACAGTAAATCTTCATTTACATATGTTTTTTTTTTTATTCATCTCGCATGGTGAAGTGAGTGGCCATTTATGGAGATGTCTGAGCTCATTTAAATATACACATGAGCCATACGAGAGAATTTATTTTTAAATGTAAATGTTCTTGGATAATCTGATGCTATAAAATTAACAATTAGTTTTGAACTAATTCATTATCACAAAATGATAATATTTGAGTAAACGAGTTTCTCGAGAGTACAAATGAAAGAATAATTGAGTGAATTGGTGTCAATGATTGGTATAAGCATGATAATCAGGGCGTGGAGTGCGTGTCGATTCTTACGATGCGTATCTTCCACGCTACTCAGTCGTTTTGTAGACCTGATATAATTTATAAATTTTCGTAACCGGATATATTTATATATTGCTGTTGAAATTTATTTTATTGCCGTAAATATTATTCATGCAGACATTAATTTCCCTTTTTTTATTCACCATAACTTAAATCTGCAAAGGAAAGTAGAAATTACATAATTCTGCACAAATATTTGGGGACGGTGGTCTTGACACAGATTTACCTGTATATGGACCGAGTTGTGATTGTAAATAAGAACTTCTTTTCAAATCGTATTTCAAATAATGCGGGAGATTTAAAGTTACAAGATTGATCATCATTTTCTAGATTTTTAATTTTTTAATGAATTCCAGATGGCACAATAAATGATCATATATAGATATTAAAAATATTATATCGCCAGAGAACGGTTTCTTAGTCCCAGGCGGTTATAGGGAACGTTGAAAAAGTTCTGAGATAACTGTAGTATGCATTTTGCATCACCTATGATCCTGAACCGTTACATACAGTACACGGAGGAGCCTTTTGCTACGCTATAAATGTATGTCTGTCTCGGTGTTTTTATTAACCATGATACTATGGCGCCATCAGTGTGTCATATAAAAAAAATCGACGGAAATATAACGTCAACCGGAAACTCCAACTTCCTGCGATTGAGACTTGTCTGCTGTTTGTATTTCTATTCTCGGATCAAATTGTGGACCCAAAAAAAAAAAAGGGGGAAGCAGAAAAACAATATATGAGATGAGCAACTGCGCTCGACCTCTAACCATTATGAAGGGAAACTGATATAACTTACTAAGAATGAAATCGTTTCATTTAATGGGAAATTTTTTTTTTTCAAGAAGTCCAATGCATTTTTTTGAAACTTCTCTCCAATTTCATTATGAATTTCGAAGAATGGCGGAAACTTTTTTCGTTACAGAATAATCTCTACATATAGAAATAAAGTTTTTTCGCTGTGGCGTTGGTGCAAACACTATTCTTCATCTATTAACGTGAATCGTAGCGGCTGTTGTGCACAGCTGACAACAAACTTGCTGAAGATTTTTTTCTATTATAAGACTACAGTATGAATGTACCACGATATGCAAGAAAGAAATGTTCTGAATCAGGGAAAAAAGAAAGAAGTTTGGCGATTCTTATGAAAATTTTTTGTTCTTTATTACGCAATGAAAATAATTAATTTCAGTACTTTTATTTCGTATAATGTGGCTCATCTACGATACAATATCATAACAAAAACGGAACATCTTCATCTTTTATGGCAAGCGAATACAAAAAAAACCTATACTACATACCGATAAACAACCCCATTGCGGTGTGTTATCGTTATAGTTTTGCATATAAACATCATTTTGTAACAAAGGATATTTTTTCTACTTTTTCATATTCATAATAGAAATATTCTGAGAATTTTAAGAAAATCTATTGGGATGTTTCTTCATACTTAAAATTCACAAGAATCTCCTACTTGTTGACTTATACTAAGGTCCGCTCCACCAACAGGGGCTTTTCCGAAAAGTAATTAAAGTTATATCGACTTTTTTTTGTACAAATTTACATAGATGTGGATGTTGATATAAGCTTAGTTTATATGTTTGTATTTGAACTTCCGTGTGAGTTTAAGCAGAAAAAAAAAATGGAGTGGTCATACGACTGTAGGTGGAACATAAGTGATATGTGCTTATACGGCGAGCTTGAAACACACGTGGGCACATTGCGCGCGGCTTTTCTCTTTGTCACCTCCATACTCTGTTCTCCTCACTCTCTTACTCTTATCTGTTTCCTACTCGAGACCAGTTCACGTTGTCCACGTACCGGGTGTCTCGTGATCAAATAATCTACACGATCATCAATTCCTTTTATTTATTTCGATATTTGTCAGAAATTATGAATTTCCATGCAAAATTTTAAAGCCTAGGATATCGACATTATCTGTTATATCAAGTCTATTAATTCCGATAAAAAGTTTCAACTCGCACCGGTGCATGAAACGAATGATGGAAAAATATTTTCGTGAGGTTGCATGAAGGAGGAAGTAGTGCGCGTCTGAATACCAGGATACCTTTTCGATCTCTCACGAGTAAAGGCGAACGCGCGAGAGGCAAACGCGCCCAGTTAAGTTGCCATTCTCGCGAAGTTGATGCCGACCAGAGGATCGTAAAAGCTGTCGAGGCCGCGAACCGCACATATTTGTATGTATATATATAAATGCTGGGTTGCAAGTGAAAGAGCTCCTCCTTCGATCGCCATGGATAAACTGCGTTTGTAGGAAATGTTACTATATAGAGATGGATAGAATTCCTAGAAAGTGATCACAAGCTATTGCACCTACCACTACACAATTATTCCTTTCCCTCAAATATTTTATTCAAAAGTCAAGCTATTATATTTTTTGCATGATTTAACTCGTTGCCAATGTTTCTCATATGGATTATCATTGATTCCAGACAAAATGCGCTTATTCAAGAGACATTTGACAGATCCAAGTCCCCAATTGGTATCAGCAACATCAATTTCGCAAGATGAATCTCAATGTTCTTCTCACCAGAGTGAAAATGATACGAAAATTGACATTGCTAACAATGATAATGAAAATGAAGAGGGAAATAAAATGCCAGCACCGAGTACAATTATGTCCACACGAAAAGGTGAGATTACAATATAAACAATGGTTTATTTACGTGAGAATTGTAGACTTAACTTGTTTTTCTTCGTAACTTTTTGCAGGTATATCAACGTGGGGAAGGAAAGTTGGTCGCAAATGGGATCAACTCAAACGATCTGATAGTTCCGAGTTATTATCGATGTCTGGCCGAAGACATCGCTGGAGTCCCAATCGAAAAAGTCATTGTGAAACATTGGATGATAAAGAGAAGGTTTGTCTTCATCTTGAATATTTATAGCAAATTAATCATCACAATTATCATAAATTATAAATTTTTTATTAGATGCAAACGGTGTTGCCGAAATCGAAAAGAATATCGAGAGTAGAATCACTGCGTAATTTGTTCAGGGTAACAGAACGCAATGGTCATAGTAGCAGTTCAAAAAACACAACTATTCGAGAAGATGAGGCGGCAAATATGAGTCTCTATTCAATGGAGAAAGCATTAAGTGAAGGGGCATTAAGAACTTTTGGAGAATTACGCGATTCTGGTAATACGCGAACCAAATCATTGGATGAGAAGAAAAGTCAACTTAATCGTGCCATCACCAATCTTCAAGAGCAACAGCGCGTCTTAGATTATATATTGACTAATAAAAATATTCTAAAGACAACTGAAGGTACAAATTTGGCGAGAGAAACGTTGGCCAAGGTTAAGGACGGTGTTTCCGAGCTACAACAAGAGACATCAGATAGTGGCAATGGCATAAGAAAAAGTTTGTTCACCTCTCAAATGAACAATAATGAGAATGAGCGAATTAAGAATCGAAAATCGTTTTTTGGGCCTGGAATAGAGGATTTATTGTACAATATGCGACTTGCTGGGTGTGATGAGAGTGGTTATGATTCTGACAGTACAAGAGCTGGTGCTGATTCACCCGATAGTGGACAATTATCTGCAATACCTGACCGACAATCCCGAAGCTTCTCTATTACTTCAGAAGATTATCATGGTATTGATTTGTCCCTACAAGTAAACACGCCACAAAAAAAACATAAGACTCATAATTGCGGTGACAAAACCCCGCGTGGACATATTAGAAATCCAGATTATGTTGATGAAAATATGCTTGATGTATCTAGCAACACGGATGTCACTGTTGTATCAGATAATGATGATGATACTGACAGTTGCGATGATACGACCATTGAAGCATTGATGAATTCTGGTATCACGGTTCGTTTTGAAGAGAAACCAAGATCCACTAATGATAATGATTGTTCTAATTATTGTCGTAATAATGCAATGTTATCTTCGCCACGCACAAGAACTCGTAAAAAAATTTCACGCCACGGCGCGGTCATAGAGTCAAACATACATAAAACGCCAACGAAACGATTGCATTCACCAAACATTGATGCTATGCCACTTGCGCAACGAGTAAAACTTCAAAACTTACAGAAGAGTAGTAAAACGCAATTTAAATTGAAGGGACGTAAAATTTCAAATAGCAGCGCATTGAATTTACTGGAGAATGCTGCGTCTCCAAGTAAAGACAGTCCACCAGCCAGTAAATTGAATTCTATTTTGTTTGCAAACAATATACAGTATTACAGTCCGAAAAGAAGTCGTTCGAAAATGGAATCTGACTCATTAGATAATTCATTAACAAATAGTAATAATGTTAAACGACCACCGTTAGCAATAGTCAGTCCAACATCAACAGTCTCAAAAGTTCTCACCCGTCGTGAATTAAAGACAATGAAAATATTTGTTGAGAAACAAGGAACGTTGGGTTTATTTGTCGACAGACAGGCAGCTGCTAGACCATTTTACATTATATCGAAAATAGATGAAGATGGCGAAGCCGCTAAGTCAAAACAATTTCGCATTGGCGATGAAATTGTTCGTGTTTGTGGTCGACGATTACGAGGCATGACTGCAGTAGAAGCAAGGAACGCGTTACGAAGTTGCGTCGGTATGATTGAATTTCAAATAGCCAGAGAACCTTCATTCAATTTTCATGGTGAATTAGGCGACACGTGGGGTGATGGATTAGTAAGAACAAAAAGTGACTCTGATGTGTGGACTTTAAAAGAAGAACCACTGTCGTCGATCAATTCAAATAAGACAAGTTCAACAATGACTTTTCATGCAAATGAAAATAATTTCACAAATTGTGCACCGATCGGGACATTGCGGAAAAATGGGAATGCGGTTTCCATCGATGGAATACATGACTTAACATATAGAAATGATACATATACGCAAGACAATTGTCATAAAATGACTGGTATGAAAAAGTTTCAAGTCACGAAAAAACGTAATTGTGTGCCAGTAACTCCAACACGTCGAACTACCAGTCTTTCAATGGAATGTTTGACTATCGCATTGGAGAAAGGAGCATCAAAAAAATTAGGTTTTTCAATTGTGGGTGGATCGGATAGCAGTAAAGGCAGCATTGGTATTTTCGTGAAGGACATTATGCCAGATGGGCAAGCAGCAGCAGAAGGAACTTTGAAAGTTGGCGACGAAATTTTGGCAATAAATGGCCAAGCAATGGATGGACTCACGCATGCCAAAGCACTTCAAATGTTCAAAGCTGCAAAAGCTGGCAAAATAATTCTTCATATTGGACGACGTGATTCGTCACATAAACGGTCAATATTCGAGCAAATACATTAATACGTAACAATAGGTTAGTTTTACAGCTTTGCTTTATTAATCCATCTTTCAAATAGCGCACATTTCTCTAGCTGACTAATAATAATCATCTTCATCTGATTCTTTCGTTCATAATTTAGTTTCATTTTTTATTTTACAGATTTATCGGCCACTCAAAGTCGTACGATTGTCTCGAAAAACTGTTAGAATGTGGTGAAGAGTGATGGTGCATTAATTTAATCAAGCGTGTATACAGTGAGGGTAATAGTTAATAAGTCACATTATGTTATCAACATTGTGTAGTATTAATTACTTTAGAAATTGTGATACTTGATTAAGATTTATCGTTTGATAAACAATGATACACTAATTTTTAGGAATACGAACTAACGCCTGAGAATTATTGTCATGACACATTATGAAATATGTAAAGTGTTTAAATTTTTGACGGATAACAAGGTATAATATTGACGGAATTCAAGCTAACAATATGTCATATTTGATATGCGATTCAGTTCATAACAGTTGATAATTATTGTCGCATTTATCATCGACTTTTAGCTTTTTTTCTCGTTAGTCATGCAACATCAGAAATTATTAACTTGGTATATCCCTGTTTGACCTATCCCTGTTAGATGTTATTTGCTAACAGTGTGGAATACGGTTTAAGGAGTTCGATTATTTTTTGTTTATTCTATTGTGTTTTTGTTAAATTCGGACGTCTGATACGTACTTAATTTAACTCAACATGGTTACATTGCGAAGAGAATAATTATAGGGGTGGTAAATAATATAACATTAATAAATAAATGAAGATTAGATTTCGCTCTAATGAGACTGACATTCACAATGTCTACCTGAAATGATGCTGTGATACAAAGTGTAGTCACATTAATGTACGTCGTAAATAATGTACATATAAATAATCAAATTTTTGTTAATAAAATCTCTTTGGCACATATACATTGGTATGAATTTTTTGGTACTAGATTAGAATGACGTGATCTATATTATTATATTTTCTTCTGGTAACTATGAAATGGATCACTATGCGGTAATGTCACTGACGATGATGAGTTGCGATCATCGATACAGGATATAACGTTGACACATAACGCAGATAAGTGTTTAGTTATTGCTCGAGGGGGCAACAGCATACACACATGCTGGAATCTTTTTTCGTCACGTCTAATTGGTTTAATTTACTTAATAGCACCATTACAGTGAGCTTTTCTTGGAATACTGCAGCAGGTCGGATCGGCTCGTTAAACGCAGCCTGTCCACGGCTTTTATTCGTTGAAAAATATGAGCGTAAAGGCGGAAGGACGTGAGCACTCTCTTATAACCACTGTGGAAATGGTTTAGCAGTCGTTATACGCAGTAGTATAGACTATAGTGAGACGAGTTTCTCGGTGGATAACCGGCAAACGTCCAACAAATCTCCACTACGGTAATGCCTGCATCTTTGCGAGCAATCAGGAATATTACTGCGGGAAAAAATATGTTCTCGGGCTATAAAAAATATATGCATACATATATATATCTCCTCTTTTTCTATTCATATATATTTATTGAGCGTTATTGCGAAATTTTGTTCATGACAAACTGGACAAAAATATTGTGTGTATATATATTATACATACATATGTATTACAATATTTTAACAGATGACTGAACTTGACCTTAAACTATTGTTACTTTGCCCTCTTTATATATATATTTATATATACTGTAATCATTGGCACGTGAAGCAACAATAAAATGTTGAGAACCCCTCTCGTGAGTCGCGATCACGCAAGGCACTATTATTCATTCCTTCCAACTGGTGCTACATTTGCCAGATGGTCAACATATAGCCTCACCTCTAAATGTGCTTTTTTCTTCAATTTGAATGCGGTAAATTGCCTGATTTGATGTTGACTTTTTTATTTTCATATGCTACAAGCTGTGCAGGAGATGATAATGTCTGCCGATTGTTTTTGGCGATGCGCCAAGTTAGTAGTTGAGACTCTAGAAAATATCGGAAGAAGTGTTGAACAATTTAACACCACACCTGTGTTCAAGACGCATAAGTGAGCCTGAAGGAAGAGTGAATGCTAGTTAATTCTATTGCGCACGTATATACATTTAGTTCAGGCGTACTATGCTTTCAGCTATTACAATATTATGTAGTATATGCACGTAACAGGTTACTAGCTTCTATTTAAGGATAATCTGGATAAATACATAATTGGTGTATTCACCCTGGCTACTTGGTGTACTTGATTTCAGAATGATTGCTTGCCACAAAAACCATAATGTCGTCATGAGACGAGTCATAATGAAATTTGTGCATTATATTCATTCGTTCCAAATTATGCCAATTGCCAGTTATCAAAAAAAGAGAGGATGATGTAATACAAATGTAGGCAAAAAAAAAGGACAAAAACTACTTAATGGTCTACCAATCCAACTGTATAAATAATAAGTATAATTTCCGGAGATTGCTAGGGGCAGACCCTTTGCGTGTTAGATGGACTGAGAGTGCCTCTTCCTTTTTTTTTCAATTACTTGCTGAGCCGTATCGAAAAGTAGTAGATGAAAAAAAAAACATATATACGCTCTGGATTCAGGTGTTTTTCTCTATTCGTCGGGACATCGGGGTATGTTCACGTCACCTAGAGCATTTCTTGACGTACGAGGCATCTTCGCGTAATGGTGAGTCAAATGAAAAATGAAAATAAAAGCGACTACGAGTGTGCTCCTGGTACTTGACGGTGGAATGGCCAGTTTTTGTATGTACGTTGAGCTATCTTAGCTCAACGCTTGAGTATATACTCGCATCACGGACTTGTATTGCGTATATTTTTCTTCTTGGCGACGATGGAGTCGTGCAAAAGCCTCCTATATAATAGTGTAATCATAGGCCAGTCAACCTGAATCCATAACGATCATTGTACTTCGCTTCACTCATTATGGAATATACGCGCGTGAAATGACGTTTCGAGTTTGTACATTTTTATTTATCTCACCATCCATATATTACCAATATGCATTACTATACATGCCTATTAGAGAACTTGCTCTGATCTACTACTGCGTGAGCGAAGCTACCATCCCGATCCCGGCAATTTCAATCATTTCCTGCTGCTAAATTATTTTAATCGAGTAATGATTCCACAAGCATCGATGTGAAAAACTTCTGTATATATATAAGAAATTCATAGTAGTACTCAAACCCTAAACGATATCAATGATACAAAAATAGTTCTGGCAGAGAAAATGTTAGGCTTATTGTGTAAGACTTTCGTGAATGTGTCATGCATTCTTTGTGTGAATCAGCTGTACAATTAATGTCGCTTCGACTGTTACGATATGGGGCACTGCTTGGTGCACACGTATATTGTGCACCAAGGCAAATAGGGTTCCTGTATATATACTTACCGCTTGATGTTATAGTGTGGGCTCACACATTTCTATTGTACATAAAAATATATATTTGGTTCGTTCATATATGCATTCATATATTTATGTTCAAATTATTTATTTCGGCTACCATCGTATTGTAATTATTTATATTGTTCATGTTACCGGAAATTGCCGATAGTTTCTTTTGGGTGGGTAAATAAAACTATATGGTATAGGTACATACTCTCATGGTATTACACTTGAAGAGTCTCGTCCGTTGCCTCGAATTCACATCATGGGATATAAACGTCGCAGACATTTTGAGCTATTAATAGTTTAGCTAAATCTATCTTCTCACAAAATATGCGCCAAGTTGCGCTATGCCATGGAAATGGACGGAAGTTAGGCTGGTGGGAAGAGAAAAATCACAAAAAAGTCATTCTTAATTTTGGAATTGAAAGAAATTTTAGGGGAGATAACGCTGGGATGGGTTTTTGAATCTTATTTTGGATTTTATTATGGCACGCAATGGAAATTCATGGAAAAAGTGATGGGATAAATGTGGGACACAATTTCATGAGGATTTTCACCAGTTTTTTTGAAAAATAGTGACAGATATCAGAGTTACAAACTATCAAGTCGATGTAGGGGGAAGAATAATTTTTTTGTCTCAGTCTAAATAAGAATAGTTGACATTGCGAGTAGCAATTTTCAAAAATTTTGATTTTTGGTGTGAACAGCGGATGTATTTTTCCAAAAATTCAAAATTCCTGATGAAAAAATGAAAAACGATGTTCGGAGATTAGAAAATACCAAAACATAAAAGACGACCACGTGTGAAGCAAAATTGTTGAACAAAAAGCAAAGTGAAAGTTTTACCATGGTATCTAACGACGCTGGATCAAATGTGCCATAACTTCCACAATTTTATGAATTATTATATAAAATTAAGCAAACAAACTATGAGAAATATATTATGTTAAAATATGTGAAAAAAAAATAAAGGTTCTCCAATTTTACAGTGGCTTTTCCCCAGAAAATAAAAAAACTTAATTATGTTGAACTTTGAGATTTATGTTATTGTTATTATTCCGAGATCCCGATCCGCTGTCAACTTCATCAGCCAGTTTTTCTTCTACTTCAAGTTACCAAACATGAAATTTGATTTATATATTTGTGTTAAACGTGAATATTCGTATCCAAACGAACCGTTCGAACTATTCGAATATCCAAGAAATAAAATACCTCTAGTGATGATATATTCATCAGATCCCAATTTTCCCCCCGATATATATACATTCATATGAATCCAACGATTTCTAGAAAAGGATGATTCAAATATTCCGAACTTGAAAATTTATATTATTGTCGGTTTTCCAAGACTTGGATTGGTTGTGAATACCATCAGCCAGTTTCACTTTGACCACAAGTTGCTGCCCCAAATTTCATTTACATATTTGGAATTTACATAAATGACATTCACAACGCGGGTCAATCTAGTGGGCAAAAAAAATTGATACTTCAACGTTTCGAAAGTATAAAATTTATTGAATTTAATTTCTCTCTACTCTGCATATAAATTAATATTAATTCTTCGATTTCCAGAAGAATATGGCCTCGATTTTCCATCAATCTTAAATTACCCCCAATCCAATTTACATTTTTGACATCACTATATAAATGATATAGACAACGTTTGCAAATCGCAAGTCCATAACTGTGAAGTCAAATAAAAAAAATGAAATAGAATACAACCATAAAAAGCACCAAATCTAATTTTCCTCCTGACTACTAACACTAAAATTCGCAAATAGAGAAATGAAGGGACTAAAATGGGTATATAAACGTGCGGCATTGAGTTGCCAATGGCGTTTTAGCCGTATAGAAGAGTGGTGGAGAGTGTGGTGAAGAGAGTGGGCATGAGGGGAGAGACTATGACATGACGAACGCGCGCGCGTCAAGAGCGAGAGCGAGGTGCTATGCGGGCAGTCTGCGTGCAGACATCGATCGAACTCTATCGCGCGCTCGTGTTCCTCTTTTCCTCATTTTCTCTCTCTCTTATTCATTCTTATTCCACCCACTCACCGCCACCTCAATCACTTCGGTTCTCTCTCGCACTCCCACGCAGCCAGTTGCCCACAACGCCGCACAATTTCCCCGTGTATTCCTTCGATTTACACGTTGCTGCAGTACAATCGTGCGCGCGGTCTCGTGGTGTCCGCTTCACGCTACGGCCACTTTTGTTTTAACCATCTGACTTTTACCTGTCGCACTGCACTGTGACGATTGACCGTTCATTCACTGTTTGTTTTTCTATTATACACACTTCATAATATTCATAATCAATTGGATTTAATTTCAATGCAATGCTTCGTGTATGTTTTTCAACCATGATTTGGGCTATTGATCGTCTAATGTGACTGTCAACTTCGATTTGTGTAATTACCGGTAAGATATATTGTATTTTTTATTTACTGCATTTGTTCAACGTTGTATCGAAATTGTTACACATTATATTTTGGTTTATGTTTATCTTATAAAGTAGTTGAAACAATAACAAAACATTGGACTGACATACTGGTGTGATGTACTGCGAATAAAATATTTAGAAATAGTGACATTCAAGAGGCTTTTGGTGAGAATAAATATTAATTCATTTTCGAAGACATGAATATTTTTGAATCAAGTGTTTCAATGAAACTTTTACAGATGTTATACATATTTCAACGACATAACATAACTTTGAGTGAGGCATTGAAGAACTAAAAAAAAAAAGAAAATGAAATAACGATCGTCCATGTATTATGTGAATTTAATACAGGAATACAGGTGTTGGAATATCACCGAGCATTATAATGTATATACAGGTGAATGTAAACAAAAATATGTGTGACAATCGTTTTGAATTATCACGAAATACAGTCGATGATATTATCATTATTTAGTTCGTGTATCGCAATCATGTAATTGGTTTATTCTCAATTCACTATTCTCTTCATAGTCCTCCAATATTGACATAAATATTCCATACACATCAATTCAAATCACGCGATAAAATTTTTATCAAAAATAATCCTCAATTATCGAAAATCGTGACTTAAATTATCTATTCGGCACATTTTGCCTACGCAATTTTTTGAAGAGTGTAAAATCTAGAGATAATATATACGTACACGTGAATATGTATTGGTTAGAAAATAAAAAGAAATCAAACAAAAATGTCATGTGCTGTAAATCATTATGGGAAATGTGGTAATTCAAAGACGAGTCGTAAAGCAAATCGAACGGCGTTTGGCGAGGTATGCATGACTCACGCCTTTGTGTGACATTTCTTTTTCTTTTTCAATTGTTACTTTTATTATTACTACTACTATTATTATTGCTATTATATTTTCTTTCATTTTTTATCTCGTATCTTGACACACGTGGACGATTTCAAATGCTTCGCGGTCCGTGGAATTCTCAAGTATCCAACGCAAATGGGCGGATGAACGGGTTACTCTCTCTCTCTCTGGCAAGAAGAAATCCCCAGCGTCACCATGGGGTGACCTTGTGTGCCGCGCACGAAATAATCACAGAACATGCCCGACTGCATAGCTGCATACCATAATGCATATATACAACCAGCCGTTGAATTGCTCTCTCACTCTCCTTCTCTTTCTCTCTCACTGTCTTTCCTCCTCTTTCTTGAAACTCTGGCTCCCTGAATGTGTTAAAAAATGACGTTAAGCGAGACCGTGTATTCACTGGCGCTTATATGCACCTTTGGCATTTAGTATATATTCGAGCATTCTTGCAACCATAAATCATCGTCTTGCATGTTGTGCATTCATTCAACAATTTGTCTACTATTTATTTATTTATACATTTTTATTGCCAACACTTTATATTAGTTGTTAAGTATATGTCTCTGAGAATATTTACAATTTACATGCCATTTATTTCGATTGGAATATATTAAATCTTATTTTCATTCAGACGATATATTACGGTTAATACGAATTGTTTTACATGAATAATTATTGCTCTATTGGAAATTGCACGTTATTTATATCTCAGTCAATTGGACTTAATCAAAATCAATATTATAAACTGCCTTTATATATGTATACACATTGAAAAAATTCGTCTTACTTATACCCACAGTGCATGATACATAAGAGGTATAGTACAATTCGAATAGATCACTTGTTAAGTGTCATACGTTTATATAAGCGTTTATAAGCGTTTGGTCAGAAGCTCCGGGACGCATTGATTTATAGGCAACGATAACCTCTGTAAATGGCTGTTACATGTGTATATGCATATCCATATATATATGTATTTGAATATTCACACATATAGCACACGTGAGCATTGCGATGTTGGAAAAGTCTGAGCAACGATGTTTGTGGGGTCTTTTTCCTACACAAAATTCAATGAGAAATAGGTATATCGAATATTTACCTTCTAGTGTAAGGACAGAGGTCATTCGTATACGTGTATAATAAACTATATATGTACAAGCGTATATGGTTCTTTTTAATAGTAAGAGGGTCAGTTTCATTAAGAATTTTTGATTATTGCTTATTCTTATGAATTATTTTTGTTCGTTAAAATAGTACACGACATCTTCGTGAATTTCTATATATTATGCACGAAATTTGTTTGAGAAAAGAAACAGTATTTTTGATGATATAAAATTGAAACTTTCGGACAAGTGTAATATTTCTGACGTGATGGTTGCCATGATTATACCCTTCGTGAGCACTTGGAAGGACAACATTCCAATTATTATAATGAAGAATGTGAGAGTTGTATTCGGATGTGGAATTATGCAATATCTAAAGCGTGAAGTAAATGACAATTGGATAAAAAAAAAAGCAAATTTACAATTTAACAACAATTTTCAACAAACTCATAACCATTGAAAAGAAGTATCAATCTTTGACGTCTCATTAAAATTTCAGTTGGAAGTATAAGAGATTCTAATACGAATCTAATGACATTTGTTTGCACGTAAACGATCCATTAGTTTTCTAGACATCATGTCAACAAGTTTTAGAAGCATAGTTTTTGAAGGAATGCATACAAAGTTTTTTTATCAGCATTTGTCTAAAATTAATAACGAATCTTGATAGAAACTTTTTTCTTCATTTTTCGGGATATCTTTTACGTGTTTTTTACTGCGAATAGATCATGAAAAAATTAACGTACAGGAAAGACTCAATTTTGAAGACCTAAAACAGGAGAACATTCCTTAGAATAGTCATACAGATATGGTAACATTTTGAATTACGTTAAAATAAAGAGTGTATTGAAACCGGTGGGTATTTTTTCTAGTTCAATTTGTGATGATCATAATCAATGAGAGATAAACACTCTCGAATATTAGTAGTGGACCGCGTTGGCGCATCGTGGAAGGTATGCATATACTGCATTGCAGTGTACTATCACGAATACGATTCTGCGCCCTTAAATATTCTCCCTTAAATATCGTTGACTACCTTCTTTTCCATTTATTTTTCTCTATGATTTCTCTCGATTTTCCTAATTTATATATACCCACACATATACATTAGAATTGGAACGTGTGCGTGTTTGATGATAAATTATTCGTTGTTGCGTTCGGACGTTTGCGTGCAAATCAATGAGAATTGCGGATCCATCGTTGGACATTTTAACGGTCACGAGTTTACCTAACGGTTGCAATGTAATTCCAACTTCTACTTGCGATGATAACCGTTAACCTTATATATTCATTCAACTAGATCTTGGTATCTCAAATCACGTGACATATCAATTGCAAAACTTATCAATCAACATGTTTATATGTGAATATAAACACACAAACGTAAGCCCATACATAAATGCAAATGTATAAATATATATTTCGTTGGATGCCAGTGTATTACCACACAGCTTCATCGCAGTATATATAACTTCACCAATCGATGACATGTTTGAACTATTTTTCTTCCTTTTTTTCGTCGTGTAATCATAAAGAAAGCATTAGACTCGTCCGCAATTCGAAAGTTCATATTGCGTCACATTTCTATGTTTTACATGAAAACACATTCATGGAGAAGTGAAAAAATGATATATTGGTATTAGATTGTACTTGTTTGTGTGAGACTTTGACATTTTTCAACGTTATTGAAAATTCCGAGTGGAAAAAGCATTTTTTTTACTTGCGCGCACTCAATTTTTCCATTTATCTGGTTGTTTATTTCTTCACCTGTCTGTCTATCTATCTATCTATCTATCAATCTGTATGTGGCCTAAATAAATTGCGCCATCTTAAAAGTGTCTGGACCAAACAACCCGAAGATTTATACACAGTGAACGAACCTCGGTAACGCAATAGATTGATGTGGATCCAACTCCTGATGATCAGGAGTTTCGGTTCTCGAATGAATTATTTTGACTACTAACATGTTAAAAACTACAAAACAATTTGTCTACAAACAAAAATTATATTTCTTGTATGTGTCTTCAATGAATTTATATGGGTGTCCGTATGTGGCAGACAAACGACCCCTCTTTCATCGATCGACACCAAGAACAATACGATCTATATATCGAAAGAATAAAAATAGAATCCGTCAGGTACATATATCGCATTATATGAAAGTTTGATCGCCCCTCCGTTGTGAGGGTGCACATATAATGTATGCCTGACACATCAAGCTGTAATACTATATATATATTCTGTCAGAATAATAAATGAATTTTTGTGATGGTATTAATTCTGATGAAAACGACGTGTGCATGAATTGACTTTGGAATTAGCGAGGACATTCATGTGCACTTCAATCATTGAATTCAGCTCGCCAGAAATAATATATGAACATTATTTGGCATGACATAATACCCTTGCTGATATAAAGATATATTGATATGAAATAGTAAACGTATTATTCAGTATATTATGTATTAATATTATTATTTTTTTGTTTATATACATGGGGATATATGTATGCAACGGACTATATTATTTATATTAGCATAATCAAGTTACATTGAGGTGTCATCTTCCCATGCAAGCATGTAATGCGCGTGAGTGCAGTTAGATATTGGACGTATCGTGTGTTACTCGATGGCATAAGGGAAACGTTATTATGTATATAGGAAGGACCGAGTTACATGGGAAATATGAAATTTTTTTTTTTTTTTTTTTTTCGTTTCAATTATTTGTTTTTCATGTCATTGTAACTTGTGTTGAGGATTGGCTTACGATGTTCGTTCGTTGATCGTGGTATTTTATTTGAATATATGTGCGTATGGTGATATTTATTATTTCTCTAATAGTATGTTCTATGTCGCACATTTTAACTATGATAAATTTTTTAATTCATTTTTCAGTTCAATATGATGTTCTGATTATTTAGTATTGTAATTAAAAATTTTATTTAATATTATTCGATTGATCGACGTTTTATCCCGTCGGAATTTATTGGCTGGAAATGAAAATTGGTCAAAGAAATTTGGAGATACAATGCAGATTCCTGCTATATCAAGTGTTTCGATTTAAAACGACAGAACATTTTATTCTCTATCTTTATCATTGTAGACATTATAGTCACTTTTAAAACACTAATGAACGTTTTAAAAGTGACTACAATGTTAAAGATAGGAGATAAAACGTTTTGACGTTTAGAATTGAAACCCTAGATTATACAGTGTGCTTCTGTAGAAATAATTTTAGTGGCAAAAACTAATTTTACATTGTGATAATCAACTCGCAAATGCATAATTTTTTTTCTCAAAACAATAAAAATATCATTGTGCTCTCTCCAAACAAATCATCCAATTGCCAGATAACCTTTTCCATTATCAATTGTATGGACTCCAATAAAGAAATTTATTTTCGATATCAAATATCTACAGTATTCGAAGAAAAAAAAATTAATTTCAAAGCTGAAGAATACTTACAGAGGGATACAATAATTCTTTAGCTATATTGACCCCTTCTCTACATATCTCTGAGCCACATATTTATAAATTATAAATTTCTTCCTCTTATCCTTATCATAAAAATAATTTATTATAATTTATATCAAAGACATGTTGATAATGTTTATGACATGTATTATATTTTTTTCTCCTCCTTCCAGTTGACATTTCACTATTTCAATTTACTACACCACCATATATATATTATGTTTATTATACCTGTTGAAGTGATTTTGATTAGATTACATGATGATAAAATAAAAATACATTCATTTCCTCGTTTGCATGAGCAACACGAAAATGTGTTTACGTGCGTCTATATATCTACATGTATAATATAAATACATTATATATATATATTCACGCTCGTGCTCGCCCAGCGTGTAATGAAATCTGCGGATGGAAAGTGCAACACAACGAAGAGGCGAATTCCTTATCCGAGAAAAGCAACACTCAGTTTAAAACACTGTCCTGCCACTATATATACATATTGTATGGGTATATGGCTATATGCACGCGTGGCTATTGATGCCAATGTTACTATGTATACATATCAGTGTGTATATAGATATATAGAAATATATATATATATATAATAGGGGAAACGGGAAAAATAATCGTATAAGGACGAGGAGCAAGAGGCCGTAAATGGTTTGAACGTTGGTAAGTGCACGCGTGCACTTAGGTAAAAACTGGGATAGACGTAGATGGACTCGTGCAAAATGTATATCCAGTTGTGGATTATCAAAATAGATAACAGTGAAAAATATATATTTAATATTGTTTTTGGGCTTTGTAGATCGGTAATGCTGTATGAGTTAAATGCATTTTTAATTAGTCTCGTCAATTATATAGGTGACGTGTTTATTTTTGATCTTTTTTTTTTTTTTTGTTCAACCTTTCTGGAACTAAAATAAAATAATATCGCTCTCAGTGACGGTGTACTTAGGCACGAAAGTTTCATCGCAATTTTCTTGGTCGAAACATTTATCCACAGTTTGTTTAGTCATTGATGTAATGCATAATGAATACACACTAAATATACTTATATGCATTTTTGTACACGTTATGTGCAAAAACCGTGTATTATGTGTTTTTATTTCTGTGTTATAGATAAATTTCAATTATTGTACATATTATTAATTAATGTTCCGAAGTAAAAACGATCATTAGATATTTCATGTCTGTTCTTTTTCATCTACGAATGTTCTATACTAACTTTATGTGGAGTATGAAGTCTTGGCTGAAAACAATATTCTGATACATGATACAATTACAAACTATATGAATAATTTGCAATCGGAAGTGAAAATGGCATGAAACTGTAAAAGGTATCAGTCTATTTTTTTCTACACTGAGAAAAAAAAAATGTTGATTCAATAAAATTGATGTTATTGGAATATATTCCATTAATTCAACTGTAATATTTTCAGCTGAAGTAAATATATGCGTAGCTCAACAATACTGTCATTGTTTTCAAAAGCATAATAATTTTGGTTTTTTTATTCAATTGAACTATATATTTCATTGACTGAAGAATATATGCTATTGAGCCCATACAATATTTTATTCTTAAAAAAAAAATTCCGTCTTGAATCTACGTACTCAATATGAATTAATATTTTATTAGAAAGACTACATCTAGATGATTGAATTAACTGAATTGCTGCGGTAAGATTTCATTGCGACTTTTGTTAGTCCCAAGTAATGCTTTTATCGGATTAATCATTCATTTCGTTAATTTGATAACTTCAGCTATTGATTGTTTAAGCCCATTTCTTATTGTTATAAAAGTATAAACTTTTGATCGAAGAAATTCAAATTCTGGATCAAATTGATTGGCGGAGTTGTTCAGAGTAATTATGTGATTTCGGCAAGTAAGCGAAGCAGTTGAACGAAAATGATTTTTTATTGTTGTATGTATGCAGTTCAATTATATATACGATTACATTAACAAAATATGGTATTCAAACCAAATTATTTAGTCTTGAATCTTATTACTCGATTGAAGTTAATATTCTATTGGAAATTCTAATTATACATGGTTGAACTAAATACATTGGTGCAGTCAGATTGCATCGCGACTTTTGTTAGACTCAAGTAAAATGTTTTCATCGGATCAATCAATTATTTCGTTCATTTGAAAATTTTGATTATTGACTGTTCGAGCTCATTTTCCATTGCTATAAAAGTATAAATACTTTATTGAAAAAATTCAAATTCCTGATCAAATTGATTGGCGGAGTTGTTCAGAGTAATTATGTGATTTTGGCAAAGAAATGAAGCAGTTGAACGAAAGTTATTTTTTATTGTTGTATGTAGGCAGTTTAATTCTATATACGATTGAATCAACTGAATATTGAATTAAAAAAAAACATTTAGAAAAAGAAGTCGTGTATATGACTTGAAAAATGACAAATGCATTTGTTCCACACAATAGAAGTATGATTGTCTATACAGGTTTTTACTGATACCAAATGGAAAACTATTTATCACAAATATACGTTTCTATATATTATACCCCTGTATAACTGATGAGATTGCAATCAGTTTCCAATCGTTTTTCCATTGACTCAATAACGAATGTTCTTGTGTTAATGAACTGAAAACATCGGAAGTAAGTTTTCCTTGGAATCGATGGAAAAGGAAAAAAGAAGTGTTCCTATGAATTAAAACGACTCTATCAATATAGTGCGTATTTATTCGCATATATTTTAAACAAAAGTACCGAGGATCGATCCCGATCCCTCGGGTACACTAATCGAGCGCCCTACGACCTTTGCCATGGAATCGTTGAAATATCTGGATAGGTTTCTTATATTCAACTTGTAGCCACGCTCGGGGTTTAATTCGACTCGGCTCGTTCGATTCGTTTATTGCTCAATTTTATTCAGCAGTTAGGTTGATTCATTGAAAGAAGTGTTCTTTTTCTCAATGAAAAAAAAAGTTCTGGCATTTTTTTTTTTTTTGGCAAAGGCTTGAATGAATGAATGTGTCGTTGTAACAATGAAATATTCTTTTCTTCATGAATAAATATGAAATCACAAAATATAAGAAGGAACCGAACAAACGTGGGAAGCAGGCTAGTGTATAGCTCAGTGGTCAGAGCAATCGAGTTGTCGGCAGAAAGTCCCGAGTTCGAATCCCGGCCAGAGCACCAAATTTTCTTCGAATATTTCTCCGGGTGGAACACAAAATTTCGCAACGAAAGTAAGTATTGAAACAAAATAAAATATGGTAACATCCTTTAAACAATTGCTAACAAATAAATAGATTCTTGTAGGTACAGTGCGATCCCGATTCTCTACCACTTGGGAGAAGGACTACTACACTTGCCGTCGTGCCGGTGTACCGGATGGTGTGGGTAGCAGATGCGCCTACAGTCCACGAACACCACCCCCCAGCTAACCAAATTGGACGAGAACAAAAATAGGACCGCTGGAAAAAAATCGGGATAGTACAGTACCAAATATGTGTATGGATGAATTGAATATATGATTGAATAACTCATTGTAAGAACAATATGTACACGGTCATAATGATAGAGTATAGTACTACAACAACCGAATATTTGTTTATGGTGAATTAATCTTTTGCCATAAAAACTGTATCATCGTTTCGAACGAACGAATATTTACTTGAAATAACCCTACAAATAATCTAAACAACAAGACATTCGTTGAATCAACAAAAGATTATTGTATCTCACGCAAAAATCAATTTGTGTGGACCGCATATCCATTCCACATAGTTGAATGTATAACTGGAGTAACAGTATATTTTTTTGATTCAATTCAAACAAAAGTTTTCTGGAATGCACATGATTTTTGTATGACAGAAAAAAACTTTGTTGCGAATAAATATGTTTTTCCAGGAACAATATATATCTTTAATACATTATAATATTAAAATCTATTCAATCATATTTTAAGAAGAAACAAGTTAGCGAATAATTTCTCCGAACTAAATATCGATTCAAAGTAGATAAATGTTCAGTTCAATTGATCGTAGGTTTTATTCTTTTTCAATAAAATATGTAAACTATCCGATCAATTGTGAACTTTTCCCAAATGTAAAAATAATAGTAGCAACAGCATGTTCTTTGCATTCATGTGAATCAGAAAGTGATTCAATTGCAGACACGATCTTTTCGACTATAATTGCAATTGCACCAATCGTCTATCGGTTTCAAGGGCACACATTTACGATTTATTTAACTTCCCGTGTTATCTTACTAACTGTACCGACTTTTTAACTAACAGAATTTTTATTTGACTCAATTAAATAAATGTACTATTCGATTAATTGTGAACTTTTTCCAAATGTAAAAGGAATAGTAGCAAGATCATATTCTTCACATTCATGCAAGCTAGAGAGTGATTTAATGGCCTACACGACTTCTTCGACTATAAATACTATTGAAACAAATACATATTCGCATTGTACAATTGCATATTCGTTTCAGGGGCACACATTTACGATTTATTTAACTTCCCGTGTTATCTTACTAACTGTACCGACTTTTTAACTAACAGAATTTTTATTTGACTCAATTAAAAAAACAGTTGATTCGATTAATTATGAGCTTCTGTCAAATATAAAATGTATCGCAGTAACACTCCATGCATCCTGTATACATAGGTCGAGAAGTGATTCAAGTACATATATGATAACATAGATTCTAAAAACTATTGGTCCAAATAAATCTTCATTCTGCATAATTCATTTTATATTTGACTTGACACTCAAGGTTTTCTCATCAATAAGTTCTACTATTCTTTCAAAGAAAACTCATATTATGGCAAACGAGAGAAAGATATGAAGAACACCATATTATGGTAGAACTAAAATATATATTGTTCACTTGAATAAATTTTTTCAAAACTATATAATATTCCAACAATTAAATATTTCGATGGCACTATTGAATGACAGATTCTATTGAATCAATGCCGAATTCACTTGTGTGAATCAAATTTTTCTCTCAGTGTAGTAACACAAAGATTACTACAATATCAACAAAGTTTCAACATTTTATTAAAAGCCATATTATAAAATTCCAAAATTGTCATCAACAATCCGCAATATATTTTACCGGAGAATAAGAAAAATATACAGTCAAATGATGTATACGTCAGTATGGATACATATCGGATTGTCAGGGCGCTCCCCAGCATTCAAATTTATCATCACTTCAACGCCCAAAATTCTGGAATAAACAGATACACATTCAATAAAAAATAAACCGGATATCACTGCGACATCGGTCCAGATGGGACGCCTGAGATTTGTGTCGTCGAGAAACTTGAGCGATACTCTTCTGGAGATGGTGGGTAACATGATCGGCAACTCTTTTTCTCTTTCTCTTTCTCTCAGTCGTACAACCACTACACATACATACACACACTACACGTCATCTTCGTTGCCATCAAACGCCACTAGAGTCCATTGCTCTCACTCGTGTTAAAAATAGCATCGACTAAATAACAAAGTTATTCATGAAATGAAAAAAAAAAAAAAACACACACACACACAACATGTATGGTTGACCACTGTATACATAACATATCATATCGATGAAATCTAAAATCCAATTCTGGGATTATAATTGAAAAAGACGGAATAAACAAAAATGTAGAAAAAAAAAAAAAAAAAAATGAAAGTCCCAGTTAGTGATGAATATGTTTGGAATTCTTCTCGGCTCTCATGTACTACCTATATATATATATATATATATATATATATATTATATACACATGTATAACTATACTCGTTTTGACTGGAGGGGTGCTGGCAAGGCTGCCTGGAGGACGCGTCCAGGAAATGCCGGGTCCTCAGGAATGCAGTCGATACAAACAAACGAAATCCATTCCAATGTATATATGTATATATATTTATACATACACATATTTGTAGACATTTTATTGTGGATTCTGTGGTGTTGCCATCATATACAAACAGCTGGAAGAACGTGTTGGGGTTTTGCGATGCAAATTCTAGGTCTATAATGGTTGATGGCCGAGCGCGTTCTGGCTGTTGAACTCAGGGCTTCTCAAACTAATATATATGTAGGTATACATACATGTGTATAAATGTGTGTGTGTGTGTTTAATAAATAAAAGGTGTCTCATGGGGTGAAGGTAATTGTATATGGCGAACATACATGTTCAGCAACGCACTTGAATGGTTTTCATCGAAAATATATAAAGACTCTATAATATATATGTATATATATTTTATTAAAGCAGATATGTCACGATAACTGAAAATTTCAACTGAGTCTTGATGTTTGTTATAATTTTCTCTAGGCTTTTTTTTTTAATATGGACAAAATTGTTCAAGTAGTAAGAAAGTGCAATGATGTCAGCTATTTTGATCAAGTATAAGATTTTTATTTAGTATATTTTCATCTATTAGTTGAATTATTCATGTATAATTCGAGAAATTGTTCAATGATAAACCATTATAGTATAGCATTTATTCAAAATTGTGTTTAACAAATATCTTCCATTTGGAAACAGTCATAATTAATGACAGAATGTTTCGGTTGATCCTGATCATGTTGATGCCTCCTCCGTGTAACATCATCATTGACACATAATACACTTCCGTAGCGATTTTTCAAATTGTTCATCAACAAAAATGAACTGATTTATTCACCTGCAGTTATGTAAAAGAAAGTGATCTAAATTAGTCGTTTCTGAAAATGTCTTGAATTAAATATCGTCTTCCTCCACATATATTTGAAGCGCCAATCATTAATCAAATTAACAGTAGAATAAATTAAATAAATACTGTATATTTTTACACTCATCAATATGTTATTAATTACAAGTAACATAATATTCTTTAACAGGCAATTTAATCGGGGCTCTTTTGTACACTCACGAAATACCATCTTGCGTGACAGAATTATCATAATTTATATATTCTACTATAATCCCAATAATATATTCTCAGAATATTTCATCGCAACACAAAATTATATCCATACGTAATTCAGTTTCATTTCAATTCATTCACTTCGTTATTTCAACATGTATATACATATACGTATGTTTATAGTGAATGGAAAATGCCTCGGGCTTTTGAATACAACTCGCGCGTGTTTCTTCATTGTTTGCATATCTCTTGTTATATACAGACCCTTCACTTCGAACACATAGCCCGCCAAGTGCCTTCACTAACTTCCCTATATATCGATAGGTTCTAATTCGAGGTATATACAGGAAAAAAGAGCGCGTGAGACGGAGGATGCGGATGAAACGAAGGAGGCCCAATAAAAGTGTAAGCGAACAGGTGCAACGCCAGAACCAGTGGCCGCGCCTCCTCTCTTATATACCTCTATATACGTTTCATCTCTATCCTCCTTTGCTTCTACTACCTACACTAACTCATCTTCCACGAGTTCTCCTCTGCTTGTTCTTTATTCTTCGTCTCTAATTCACGAGCAGGCGAAATGGAGAAAGGAGAAAAAAAAAAACAAATTTAATCGACCGCTTCCTCTGTCAGAGAGCTATGTATGAGCACAGTGAAGTTGATCGTGGAAGGACGACGGGAGCTGCAGTCTGCGTATATATTGTAGCACCGTGTATCCAATAAACATGGTACGTTGAATGTAATGAGTGTATTGGAATACTATGTGTATAATGTTTCAAAGACAATTATCCCTTTGATGAATTGCTTCCGTTGATGTATTATTGATGTATGAAGTACTTTTCAAAAAGTTTTGTGCAGTGTTTCAGTACAGCAAATAGTTAAACTTTAAAATTGAGCTCTCATTAATCTGAAATATACGATGACTATTTTCACGAGACGATCGCACGACGAGTTGTGCTTGTCACATTGCCAACAGCTTTCTCTCACTGTCTCACACTGGCGGGTCATCCGGTTAAGTTGCGTCTGCATTTTCACATAGCATTCTCGAACAGTCTTCTTCATGTGATGTATGTTCATATATATATATGCATGCATTTCTTGTGTCTACAGATATGCAGACATTAATGTATGGAGAGCCCTTGGAATTTTTTATATTTGTAATTTTTCGTCTTTTTTTTTCTTTCTTTTCGTTCAACGAGTTTCGTGGCGCGCGACAACTTAATTCTCGTCATCGAGTGAAAGTACGTGGAATTCTTGAGGCCGCCTGGACACGATATACTTATATTGCACAACGTCTTACCAACAGGTGCATTGTCTATATGTTATAACCGCAAGTTCCACCTTCAGATTATGTGCATATACACAACTTTAAGGTGTATGGTACATATGCATTCAAATACATAACTTTATATTTTTATTTTATTCTATTTTTTTTATTCAGTGAATTTATATGTGTTTTGGTTGTCTCGAGAGATTGTACTGTATAATAAATGACCGTGAAGAGTGATTCGCTTTCTGCCGATATTAATACATTCTTCTCACATATATATATATATATATATATATATTCATATTTATATATATTTTTCTTCACGCAATATTGGTATACTTTTCACAAATTTATGTATGCGAAATTACATATTGATGTTTACTACGATTTATTATTTATTTATACAGGAAGCGTTGAAGGGGAACATCAGAGTGATGACCCGAAAAATTCGATTACTTCCTAGAAGCTTTTTTATCTCCGGATAGACTTCGTTATTTCTTCCAGAAAATTTTGACGGAATTTCTGATATACACTATTGCAATAAAACGTTTCATCTGGAAAAAAATGTCACAAATATTGACAATAATTTCGTACTAAAATCACCCTAAACGTATCTTTCCTTTTTTTTCTTGATCAATAACACGATTGAAATTCTATTACAGTTCAGTCGAATCAACTTCTATACTTCAAAACAAATCACTATATCCTCTTGAACATTCTTGAATACTATTGAATTATCACCATCATATATACCATAAGGCAACCCGCAGGAAAGAAGAACATATATACATGAAGAATATATCCTAAAATATATATAATGAGGAATATATAATTGAACATATAATGTATGTATATTGATATATATATATGTCGGGATATAATTAAATTATATATTTTGTAAATGTATATTGGACAAATATTCAAGCATATCTATTTTTTGCTGCACATATATTTAACTACATATGAATATATTTCAAGATTTATATGTTCGAAATATAGATTTGTTTTCCATGCGGGAAAATACATACTTTGAAAACATCAGAAGGAGAAATGAAATTTTATAAAATTTCACTTTCATCTACCCTCTCAATGTGAAAATATAACTAACTGAGACTAAATAAATTAGCAGAAATAATGAACATGATAAACATAAATATATATAATATTAAATTTTCCGTAGGTCTATGATTGAAATGCGCAAAGATCAAGTATATATTGTGCGTTCATATATAAGTGGAAAAACGTATCCATGCTTCTTGTGGTTCACATGATGAGCACACGAAGATTCATCATGAAGTTGCGCGCACGCGGTTTGCAAGTTGTTTTACTGCCGAAGTAAAATATATATGTATATACACACATATATACATAGATATACATACACTCTAACGTCTACTACTCTGGACAAGATGCTTGTGGATGAATACGTTCACATAAAGCATATCTTTCTTATGAAATGCGCACTTTCTACGCGTCTAAAAAGTCCACTCTCACAGCGCTGCTGTTGCTGCTGCTGTTGTTGCGTGGTCGCATATATAATATTTGTTTGGCCACAGCTCAACCGTGCGCTCATACACATATAATATTGAGGCGTCGGGGCGTGTGGTCCATACGTTCCAGACCGCGGCACTAATAATGAGAGATGTGGATTAACATAAATCTAATGGCGGTACACCGTAATGACTACCCGTACGACAGGTGCGTGAGTGTATTACGACTTTCTCAAAGAGCAATGTGTGCGAATTGTTGTTTGTAGTCATACAGAGGGACGGGGCGGTGAAGGGGGTCACTTGTTGGATTCGTCAGTACAGGCGACCTATGGCATCAACAAATAAACACAATATTCGTATAATTTGAAAAACGACAATCTGATGAATGATGAAAATATCTCAAAATTGAATGATACTTTTTTCATATAGTCTGTGAATTTTCACAATACTATTTCATACCAATGACAAGTTATAAATGACGAAATGTCGGTTTAGACAGTCTTTTAGGAATAAAATAGTTGATATCAATTAATATTGAATAATTATAATAATTTATTATCGATACTGGTTTGGTATATATAAGAGATTGTGAATTAAAAATGATAAATCATGTACTCATTTGTTTGTTTCAGACAAATCATGTTTAAACGATTGGCTAAATCGAGAAGACACAGTGCAGATGAGGTTGGCAGTGCTAATTTGTCAACAGCAACGGTAATAGATCATCCACTTGGATTTGTACTACCAAGTAGAAAGTCTCTCGATGCGTCAGTTGATGGACTCAATACAAGTGGTATTATTCGTGGCTCGAGATTAAAATATTGCCGAAAAAGTTGTGGCGATGCGTCAACTATACATCAGACATTATTGTCGCCAATGGATGATGAGGGTATTGAACAACGTCGAGATGTTGATACTGATTATCAAACTGTCACTGCAGTACCGGCATTCATTGTTGAACATGAGCCTGAAAAACAAAGAGGTAATATTTTTGTAATTTAATTTGCGTTATCGTGAGTGGAGAAAAATCGCGCGAGCAGTAGTTTTATTCGATATCATGTTCAAACGATAAGCGTAACGATAAAAAAAAACTTTAATTGATCACGAAGCATCTGAACAATCCGGATATTCTAGAATATATTTTCTACGTAGCCAACTAATCTGATAGAACAGCGGCAGGTAGTAGTCGCTTTCTACCTTCTTTTTTTTTTTCCACATTTTATTTTTGTTTCATTTTATTTCGTTGCGCAATGAAAATATCGTCTCAGGTGCGGGGTAAGTGTAAGTGGTTACTGGCCACGTCGCGAGATAGCAAAATATATGCGTCAAGATGAGAGTCTTGGTGGATGTGCATACACATGTGACGACCTATACGATGAAGACATGCAAGGGACCGTGCACTATATAGTATATAAATGAAAATATATATGTGTAAGCTCTTGATGCACATTTTCTGTATTTTATCGATAGCGCGACTATCATGCTGTTTATCTTGAGTGTTCGCTCCGCGGAGGAACGTCGATGCCAGACCGGAAATTATTACGCTCATGTATATCGTTGGCGACCGGGTTTTACAAGATTTATAACGCGAAGCGTGTCGTTGGAAATAATATCTGGATAATTGTGTATACGGAGTATTTCACCGAAAATTCCCACTCGACTCAGATTGAATTATGTTAATTTTTCTCCTTTATTTTTCATCGTATTCAATAATATAAAATTCACTTCATTAATAATACATTCATTTTGTTCCAACAGAATTGTTAGGGCCATTTTTAATATAAAAGTGGCATACAAATATATAATTACTGCTCGTTTGACAATATAAGATCAACCCCTCGTTGATAAGTACTGTTTGTCAAATTCTATCCAATAATTACTTTAGCCAGTTGTGGTGATAGTGTTATCACTCAAATGGTTCTATTTGTCAAACATATAGTTATACTAAAAATATAGTGGGGACTAAGATTATTTAATTTCGAATGGAAAGTATCGTTAAGCTTGTTCGAAATATCTTTAAGTATTTTTCAACAATGATGTTTGGATTGATGAATAATAAACAGAATATTCCTGTGTGAAACTATTTCCCAATTTTTTTCTTTCATTCGTATTTGATGTTTCTGTGAATTATATACGTGAAAAATTTTGAGCCATCAAGGATAATACAGTCTTTCTTTGATTTTATGATTTTTCTCATTAACTCAGAACATAAGTTGTTTATTCATATCAAAATACATCTAACTCCTAATCAAGAGAAGTCTCCATCATTCTCGAGGTGTCGGAATGTGATACAGAGTTTCGCAATACATAGACGGAAAGCAGTCTTTTTCAGTGAAAAATGATGTCTCCCTAATTATTGATTTGTAACGGTGTGTTACCATTGTTAAAATCCTGCCAAAGAGTTTCGGAATAAATCAACACTACTTCTCATTAAAAATTGAACGAACGAACTTTGTCTCTTTTTCCTATTCCTCAAACATTAATTAGTGTTCCCATCACAACTACTCAATTGATAACGTTATCATCATAACTGCATTATTTCATCCTAGTACTAACAATAATAGTATGATCAAATGGTCAAGTGAAAGAATACTTATCCTTCCATGTATACAATGCGGTAGAGAATGGAAAGAATAGTTAAACGCGTTGACCACAGCAAAATGTAAATTTCAAGCAAGGTATCCTTTATCCATAATTCATCACAAAATTTTCGCGCACAAAAATCCATCATAAAATTTTGCGTTGTCATTAATCAACGCGATGATCGAATACAAAAATGTGTTAATTAAATACGGAATCAAAGTATACGTGTATATCTGATTTGAATAAAAGGAACGAGAAAATTGAATATACCTGGAGGCGTTATCGTGAAACACGTGTACTCCGATATCTGTATATGTATGTATATACCATTACAAGACTATCGATGGCAACATCAGTTATACCGGTCATGATGCTCATGATGATGATAATGATGATGACGATCCGTTAGCTCCGGGTTTACACCCCGAAAAAGTAGTCCCAAAATACGCGGAACCGTCTACACATCAGAGTAAAGATGGTGCTCTTTCCCATACGGGGCAACGCGCGTGCTTTCTCGTCAAGACGCATAGCGACCATATGTCGGTGCTGCATACATTCGAGTTTTTCTCGTCGCATATTGTGGTGCGTTCCTGCGGCACGTAACTGCATACTACGCGTATACGGTCTTGTGTTCTTTTTAGTTGCAAACGATTCGGGAACAACCATGTGTGTATGTGCCCATGTTTTTTTCCTGCACTTTACTGGCCCGTTTTACATCCTGCTGGTTGGAATGGTCCAGGTTTCATGTATATTCATTCTTTCTTTTTTTGTTTTACTTTGCTTTCAGGATTGGGCGTATGGGGTCGACGAATGAGTAAGAAGATTGAATCTTTTCGTAGAATTGGCTCTAGGGAATCTATTTATGCGTCAAATAGAAATGACGATATTGTTGACAATAATAATGACCACAGTGCTAGTAATAATAATTTTAATAACAACAATAATAATGAGAATGTGAATACTGAAGATGGAGAGAAATCACCGGAAGCTAGGAAATATGATTATAAAACGTCGACGCGACGTTCTCCATCACCATTCAAATCATTCTTCATACGTATGGGTTCAACGGGAATGTTAAATTCAAATAAAGCAAACCAAAAAATGCAAATTGCTGATGATAAATTCAAAACACCAGAGAAAGATAATTTATTTAGAAGTTGTAGTACATCACAATTGAATGTAAGTCCTACTTATGTAAAGGGTGATGATCCGTCAGAGGGTATTGATCTGCAGATTGCACATCGTAAAGACAAAACAATGTCATGCGACAATCTTGCAGGTAATTGCCACAACGATAATGATGTATTCGATGATGCGCCATTTGATGGTACAGTATCAGCAGGCAATGATATTACATCAGGATTAGGTTTTGTGGCGTGTGATTTTACAAATGCAAAAAACGATACTCTGCGGAAGTCGAGCAGTTGTGATTTTAAAGAGACAAAAAGACTTAACTTTCCATACGCTTTTCTTCGTTCAAAACTTTCAGTATTGCCAGAAGAACGTCATGGTCAAACGACAAGCAAAGAGGAGAGGCTTTTTAAAGCAACATCCGAAGAACATTTCCCCGCATTGAGAATCGAAGAGTCATTTGACAGCACCACAACCCTCGACCGAAGACGAAATAGACATTCAAATAGATGGACGGCATCAACAAGTACAAATAGTCAGGCGGCGGCTAGTAAATTTGGTAGACACTCTTACGCCGAGTATCGTGATGACCGAATGTCTACCACCAATACTAATCATCGATATGACGATCGAAGATATGGATTGAATTCCAGTCAATTGGAAATAATCAATGGTGCTACATTGCAATCACTTCCACCATCATTTTCCGAGGCACGTCACGAAACGAATGATTATCCAACTCAATTGAATAAATACCGATTATCAGCAGAATCGAATCATTCAACGTCTATCAATAGTGAATGTGATGTTATTGCCACAATGAGATATCATCGTAGAAATTCGGCGCCATGTCCAGAGCAAAGATTATCTTCTCATTATGTCAGCTCAAATGAATCGGGATATGATAGTGACGGTGGTGGCAGAGGTGAATCCACAGTTGGATTTGAAAATGAAATTGTCGGTGTTAAATGTATAGATAGCTCGGACACGAGCAGTATTATCGATTCGGAGAATGAAAAACCGGTGCGTAGTTCAACTCCCAATGAATGTACAAATTTAGCGCATACTTTAGATAATTCGACAAAGTTAATGACTTTCAATAATGAGAAGTCTGAAACGGAAATCCATGATGGCCTCGACGGTCTTAGGTGGCATCAGAGTACATCCGGTAGATTATTGCCAAGTATTCATCAAGTTTCTTATGATGATGAAACTTCATCAACAGCTCGTTTGTCAATTCGTCCAGACAGTCGTCAAAATAATCGTATAGAGCAGCATGTACCAGTTACTGCACCTCATCGCATGCGACTACAGCAAGATAAAACAAAATTCCTCTCTGATATAATTCAACCGCCAACACGAGTGAGGAGAAGTCGAGTTGTTCAATTGCACCGACGTGACAGAAATGAGAGTCTCGGCATTCGTCTGGCTCAGCAGCGTGATGGTGAGCTCAAATATATCGTCGTACAACTTGAGACTGATGGCATAGCGCATACGTAAGTCAATTTTTAGTTCTATTTCATGCTCGTATATACATATGGACATTTGAGTTAATTATTTAACTTATTTGCAGTGACGGTAGATTGAGACTCGGTGATGAAATCGTCCAAGTTGAAGGAAAGGAATTGAAGACCATACCAAGCCTTGAACAAGTGCAGGAATTTCTCAAGTCGTTTACGGGCAATCAGGTGCGATTAACCACAGCATACGAGGAAACTGTACCCGACGGATACATGGATGCGGCGACTGGTATTCATGAAAAAAATGACAGGACTCAGAATATGAATACATCAAATGTTCCTCACACTTTTAATTCGCAGTTAAATAATCACAAACATCGAAATTCAATGGTGAAAAAAAATTTTGATTTGCTTGACGAGAATATTCAACAGAAAAAACGTCCAAATTATCTTTCGCTCAATTCCACGATGACCACGAATCGAAACGATTCATCGGAGTTATCATCGGACTCGGATAATTATTTGACAGGGCATGTGGCAAGATTTGAAAAGGGGATTGGCAGGCCTAGTCTTGGATTCAGTGTTGTCGGTGGTAAAGACAGTCCACGTGGAGATATGGGTATTTTTGTGAGGCGAGTATTTCCTGGTGGACAAGCCGACGCCTCCAAAACACTTTTTCAAGGTAAATAATCATATTATATTTTACTATGCAGCACTTTATCTAGCACAATGCAACAGATATAAAACAAAGAAAATCGATGAAATCGCGTGTTGTTCGAAACAACAGTTTCTCATTGCAATTCATACATTCAAGTCTGTATTCATTTTATGTTCGAGGTGAGAACCCATGAAACGTGAGACAACCGAAGCACGTAGCTTTCGCGTATTCACATCAATGGTTCAACACCAGTCGAACATGAATTGTTAATTTCTCATATAACGTGGCTAGCATATCGAATACTTTTCGTTGACAGGGTATAAGTATGTGCAGAACTTGAAATTCTCATGTTGTCTTTTCTGCTTAAGCAGAAAAATAAAAAAAAACTGAATAATAAGCAGTATTAATTGAGTGTCAACACATTGGAATTTTGCATCACCTATTTTGTCAATCTCGCTATTCTCACTAAGTTGAATATTTCTTCTAAACGTTAATGCTCTAATGGATGCCTAAAAATATATTCATTATTGGTGATTAACAATTGTTGACTGATAGCGGATGGCTAATGACTCATGACAACGAATACATCTTTGCTATTAAAAAACAATATCGATTGATATTTCAATCAGATAAGAAGCTCATTTTGTTCTGTACTTGACAAACATTCTTAAGATGTGGTATTGTTGCATTTCAGGTGATGAAATTCTGTCGTTAAATGGTAAACAACTACGAGGATGTACACATCAGGAAGTTATTGAACTATTCAAAGCGGTGAGGGAAGGGGTCGTGGAATTGGAATTGGCGAGGAGACATGGGTAAATATTTATGGTATACATTGATGAATGAAACTTTATCCATAACACTCTTGTTCATTAGGAAATTGAATTTGTTACAGGTATCCAAAGACTGCAATGAAACCGAAAACCCACTAAAATGATGAAATAATGATATTGGATGATACGAAATATCCACCGCATGTGCTTTTAATTTAGATGATGAGGAGATCAAGTGCAAATTTATATTGATGCGTGACAAGTTTTAGATTCTAGTCTTTATCGTATGTGGATCTTCATATTTGTTACAATTAATTTATTTTTCCATAAGCGTAGATCTACTGCTGACTCGATTTTATGGATTTTTCTTTATTGTATTCATTAAAATTTTATATGAAACACGTTATGACAGTGCAAGTCCACTATAATACATACATATATAGGCAGCTTCTAACAAATAGCAGAAGGAATAAAGAAAAAAAGATAATTTTTACGAAAAAATTCCATTGACTTTTCTATTTAAAATTTTTGATACATTAAATACTATACATATTTGTTTCAATGATAATCTGAGCGTTGATTCATTTACATTATTTACAATATAATTATTTATATATATAAATAAATGTCGTTTTAGTTTTTCACAATTTCGGAATGTCGAGACGATCGGTTTCTAATAGAAGATCAGCGCATGACTTGGCTTTGGATATCCTGAAACAGTCAATGAGAATGTTCTACAAAAAGAAATTGAATCCATAATGAATTAAACAAACAGTTCAGTAGATTCACTCACTGTAGCTCTCGCTGTTTAACTCTCCGACAAAGATGTAATGCTAGCGGACCATTTTTAATATTGCGGAACAATTGTACAGCCTCTCGATGTGTTAAATCGTGAGAGACCTGTCCATTGACCGCAAGAATTTCATCACCTGCTCGCAATCGTCCATCTTCTGCAGCTTGACCACCAGGTAAAACTGACTTAATGAAGATACCTGGAACGAAATTATCCGATGCAAGTTTTGAATAATGATAATTCATTCGGCATATCATCAATCATATATGTTTTGTATTCTCACCGATGCTTCCTTTGGGACTGTCCCTTCCACCAACAATCGTGAATCCCAATGATTTTTTGCCGGGACCTTTTTCGAAGACCACTGTATGAAAGGTGGAAAGTGATGTGCGAGGTCTTCTAGGCAGTGTACAAAAATTTGATACACTCTTAGGCTCACTACAAATTTCATTCCCATTATCCGATAATACGGATCGATTCGATTCATTTCTCTTATCACGATAATGTTTGGAATTTTTTTTAAAATGCAACTTTGGAGAATTCAGTGATTGAATGATAACTCCTTGGCTATTGTTGTCTACAATGACATTCTCGTAATCAACGCTGCTTTCTTTCAGTTTATTTTTCACTAGTTTCGACTTGTCAACGTCAACATATCTAGATATTACAATATCAACTTCACCTGGGGTATTGCCGCTCCCAACAACATTCCTAGCCTCCGCCATAGAGAGTCCTCTTAAACGTTTTCCATTCACAATGAGTATTTCATCGCCTATTCTCAATGTGCCTTCATCATCAGCGAGGCCATTTGGAACCACATGCGCTACCAAATATCCACCACTCGACTCTGAAGTTTTTGCTATGAAAATTCCCAATGATTGATCAGCACTTTCACGGGGTAATTTAACAACAATTGTTTCCGTCGTAAAATTTTTAGATCTGATAGCTAGCGATTGCTTGGTGACATCAACAACGCTATCATAATCTGAAGGAATCACTGGACTTTTCATGACTGCTAAATTACTGTTTGTCTCCTTCGAGTTGATGTTATTGCATTGTTCAGTAAGTTCAAAGTTAGTGGCTTGGTCAGTTGCGTTAAAATGACCTCGACTATTTCCCAAATTAAAGTTTGGTGTTACTATAGCTGTTGAATGGTGACGTTTTAAAATATTTTTATTCGCTTTGCTTGGCTCATTACTTGGAGCTCGTGATTCCAGCGATAAATTACTAGTGTCCACGACAGTCACAACGCTTTTGTTCGACTCGTTGGCGGATTTAAATGAATTTCTCGGCGGTAGTGATGGTGGGGATGACGAGTCATTGGTTGTAGAATTGACGAAACCTGAAGCACCACTACCACACCTATCATCAAGAAGTGAGCTTGTCGCTGAACCATTATCTAAAATTCCTGAATCATTATCGTCTTGATCTTGATCATCAAACAGTGGATTAGTTCGTAATTCATCCAGTCCAGGTAATGTACCATAAGAAAAACTACGTAATCTTGTTCGATGTTCTTTGTCTTTAACATCTCTCTTGTAAATTTTGGCTATCAGTCTACCGGTTGAACTCTTGAAATATCGATCCTGCATAACACGAAATTTGACAGCGAGACAACTGGATGAAGTAACACTTCCAAATTGGGACCCTTCATCTGTTGATAATTTGGCATTATGAATTCGCTCTTGCGATGACTTTGGCGATTTCAACGAATTAAATCCCATGAAATTGAATTGTTCATTCAAACTCTTTCGCGATGATGTTCTCGTTTGACTTTTTGAACGTCTTTTCCTTTTAGCATGAGTTTTTTCTTCTTCAGTAATCTCCTTAAAATTCATATCGCAAATGGATCGTCTCAAGTCTTGATTTCTCGTCAAGCCCCTGCGTTCTAAATGGCACATAGATTGAAATTCATCATCGTCACATTGTTCCAATTCCGTATTAGGCATTCTGTCCTTAAAAAAGCTCAATCTCGTATTCTTGACTTTATCAAGTAACGGATTTCTTTTTTCACATGATATTCGTCGCTCCTCCCGCGCTGATTTTTTTTCTTTTTTCCCCTCACTGCATTTTTTAGTCGTCACTTGACATGTATCAAGGTTGTAACAATTCCGCTCGGACTCAGAGTTTGTTGATTTACGTTGTGTCCATCGTACTGGTGACATATCTGTAACATTTAACAATTCCGTTACATCAGAACATAGAAAACAACAACGAATACATAGACAAATTAAATTATTCAAAATCTCATATATTATATTTGAAACTGTTTTCTTACACTTGAGGAATTCGCGCATGGTAAGAAATATTTCATTAGAACTCTTTGCTATTGTCCTATTGCGAATCTTGAAACGGTATGACAGAGATTGCTGTCCTCACAATGTGTTTCATGCACACGACGTGACAGAATGAATGTCCGCGGGATATAAAAAGCCATAAGGACCATGTGTGCGTGTGACGATACGTATGTGTGCGTCATTTCTACCGTGACGTATTTCATGCTTATTTCGTGCGTACGAGTAGTCAGGATGTTCATGAGGCATGCAGGACATCCCGTATACGATTCATTCTTAAACTCGAGTGAGACATAAATGACAGTCTTGACGGGTCGATAGAGCGGAATCAAGTACTGTACGTGTATAAATGTGTATATATGTATTAGGTATCTTGGAATTACTCCCGTGAACGTTCAAGTCAATTACGATTAATGTTCCATGATATATATCTACCACAGCGCTCGAGTGCACTTTGTTTAGTGAAATTGCTTATGGATATAGAATGTTTTTTTTCATACTTCATGGACATAATAACATAATGCTGCAGAAATTTAAAATAAATCTGTTGATTTTACCTCGTCTCAACAGTGATGTGGAACGGCAATGCAGTGATTCACACTCAGTATCCTCATCAACACGAAGTGGACTCAGGCTCAATAGTTTCGGTGGCTCGGTGTGACTACGAAACCAACGCATCCTGGAACCATAATGTAATTGATAGAGGACAATATAAATAATTTTCTCGTGAAGCTAGAGATAAAAAGAGTTATGAAAGTTGTTGACAGGTGGACACAGGTGGACATATATCAATTCAGAAATTTTCAAACGCCTTTTTTGCGAATCTATTTTTTGCGAATAAGCTGACATATCTTGAAAAGTTACAGACCAGTTGAGCTCAAATCAATTTAATTCTATTTCTGTATGAATATTCCAAGAAACCGACTGGAGTTTAATCGGTGCATCAACAACCTATCCTTTTTTTCTCACGATTGTAAGTCGAAAAATTTGTTGACGAGTTGATATACTTTGTTGTCCAGTTGCTATTTGCTTTCTCATACTTTATTCTTCAACAACTTCACTTTGGAATGCAACACCAACCTTCTTCGTTATGATAATTGGAATTCTTTTCTTTCAGGTGCACATCAAGAGCGTAATCGGGTCAACCATCACGCCAATAATATTTCATTCGACCAGAATATTGATGTTGTGTGAACCAAGAAGTCAATCATCTTTCACCCACATATTATATATAATATGTTATAAACTAATAAAAATATGATGAAAATCGGCTGTCTCAAGTCGTTTTTTTTAAGGAAAAAAAAAAAACGCACGAAAAACGATTATTTTCACATGCTCTAATGATAATATTCCATTGGAATAGTATAATTTGTAGATTCACAGTATATTTTTTGATGAAACATACATTGTTTATGATTTAGGTATAAGGTATTGGTATGCCAATATATCACAGAGGGGAAAAGCGAGATAGAGAGATTAACTTTATAAGTGGGAGGCGAGAGGGACTTTCTCCAGTGCAAGTATGTGTGTCATTGGCCCATCGACCGAGTATTTGGCTTCGTATGTATTTTCACTTTTTGCCAAGAGGACCCGAGCATACAACCAATTACTGAGGACATTTTCGAATTTTCATTGACAGTCCGCATTGATCCAAGGTGATAAGTGATTGTACAGTACTTTGTAATGTAAAAAAATTTATATATTATGTTCATTTCTACTCCTGTTTCACATAATTACATTGAGAAATACATTTGTCGAAGAAATTTTTCCTTGGGATTATTCAGTTACGTAATTTCCACGTAAAAAAATAATTTGTTGAGCAAGGTGAATAACGATCAAGCATTTATTCATATACAATAATGAAATTGACTCTTCATCTATCTAATATTAAAAACTTTGAGAGAAAAATGTCATGAAATATTTATTATATTTTTGTCATAGCAGTGATGAAAAACAAAATTGCCTCAGTATAAATTACGAATTTCGATATCAAGTTACAAAATATCAATTGCATATGCATGTATATACGTTTAGATTGCGTGAAATTGAGGAATGAAAGAAAAAAAAACAAGATGGTATAGCTATACCATTCACTTTACTGTAAAGCCTATCAGGAATTTTCTATACCTATCATATAAGTAACGCGTGCAAACCTACATATGCAGGATTTGGAATCGAAACTCTTGTACCACTTTCTCCGTCCTGATAAATACCTCAGATGAAACGGATGCAATTATTTATATATCTACATTTATACTTTTCTTCATTAAATTATATAGTAAATGTTTGGTGTAACTGATGATGAAAATTGTCATATAAAACATAGGAATAATGTGACTAAAAAGCATGTCAACAATTTTAACATCTATTTTCTACTTCGATATTTTACAAAATCGTATCTTGTTATTTCATTTATCATTGTATTTTATTTTTCAATTTTACGTATGATCAACTATCATAAAAATTTTATGGAATCATGGAATAATCGAAATCGTATAATTACTGATAAAAATCTCAAATAAATGCATGTAGATAATAATTAATGCATTTCTGATAGACTTTTGATCAAATTTGACCTCAATCCGCACAATGCATATGATCAAGGCTCCCAATGTTCCAAGTCAAGGCACATAAATGAAAACTCCATTAAAAATTATCATGATGTCAATACAAGTATTAATTGTTTGCCCGCAGTAGCGGCACATCTTGGAGCATGAATTTATTTTTCCACCAAACTATTTCATTTATTGAATTTTGTCAAAACAGGAAAGATGAGTTTGTATATGTGTGATTGAAGATTAAACGAATGGGTCAAGGGAACCATGAATATTGCCAATGAGATTTTCATAGAAAGCTGACCCCAACAAACCGGGTCGGACGAGTCTCAATATTACATTTGTATGTATGTATGTATACGTGCGCGGGTCTAGTTGGAATGACTGGGGAGCGTCGTGTAGTGTAGTGGTCTGTTCGATGGCCTCTGAGCATTATACACGCACTGTTGAGGTGAACTATCAAGGCCGCCGAGATCCTTTTATTTCGTGGGGTATTTGATGAGCGTCATGCCAAGCATACCGTGGCGGAATACTCGTATAACTATGCCTCTAGCCCTTCTACACATGAAGCTGGATGGCATTTATTTCTATATACGTAAGATTTGTTCAGGTAAATCGCATGTGTGATTATTCTTTAGTGTTCCACACGTGTAAAATGACCATCATATGAACGTATACATGTATATATATATTTATATATATGTGTTTACATATATATATGTTGATAGAACTGAAGGTCGTCTTGGGCATCCCTTCACTCGTTTGTGTACACGTATCCACTGCTTGAAGCACTTTTATCATTTTTTTTTCTAGTACACAATTAAAAAAATCATTCTTTAATTTGCTAAAAATATTGTCTTGGTAATTGAAAAAAATCCCATCTTTTCTTTTTACTCTCTCTAGCATCGGTTTTCGTTTTGACTAAATTGTTTGAAACTCGATGTACAGGATTTGTGAAATGGTTGATAATGTAAATGAGACGCAGATTATTTATAGTCTCAAGTTTTCATGTTGATTGTACTATTCTTTGGTATATTCCACTGAAATTTTCACTCTCAATCCGCTGTCTTGGATTCGTCTAGTCTTTCTGTTTAATTTTGACAAGAAAAGTGAAATTAAACGAGTGGATTCATGATATTCAGACATGTTCCAGGGATTCAATGATGCTTGTACAATTACTGTGAAGCATTACAGTGCGTGAATTGCATTGTACATTGTCAAAAATCATTTTGACACTCCTTCCACAGACCATAGCCATCATAACCTCTGTATGTTGGGGATATTCTCAAATCTCGGTCTGTTAAGCTGGCCTTTGAAGGAATTCTAGATTGGAAAAAAGTGTGGTTTACACTTCATTTCCTCAGTGGTGCAAAAAAAGTGTACATTACTGGTCATGTTTCCAAACTATATCTTGTAATTTGTCATCCATTTCGAAATATTTGTCCAATCTTTATTCCATTATATTCTTGTATGTATAGATATATCTGCAATTTATATGTCTCAATCAAGTTCAGGAAATAGGTGTTATGGAAGAATGGCGTATTCATTCTTGAAATAGTGAAGAATCAAGTGCCATCGATAAATGTTTATTGTGACGCGGGTAATTTTTCATTCTATCATTGACAGTTGTAATGAATTTTGTATTTCTAGTAATGTGATTCGAACCATGAGCTCATGTATCACGTACACCGGAAAAATATGATATAAAATTCAAGATTATTATATTCTTCATAATATATTATGTTGTTTCAACATCTGTTTACCTTGTATGATCCAAATTTTTTTTCTGTTTTTTTTCAATTATTCTTTTCTCGTCATAATCACTTTTTGATCAAAACCGGTATTGACCATAATTATTTTAGAGAAAGACTCGAGATGAAATTTGTTTGATTCCATACACAGGTAACCTCGAACAAAATTAATTCTCGTCTCAATTGTGATAGACATCCCATAATTTCAAATACTATTTTTCTCTCAGTGAAACATCAATTAAATACGAACTAATGTTTCATAAATTTTGAAACAGCCTTCAACACAATACGAATATGGTTAACGCTTGAAAACTGTTTATCGAAAATCATGGGAAAGCCAACATTCACATACGAAAGCGAATTGCATCCTAATGACTTTTAATGACTGAAATGTCTTCTTCAATAATATAAGTCCCTTTTTTTCAGTTTTAAATTCCGAATCGAGCGGCGCATTGAAACAAACAAAACCAAACCAAATTATACGGAACATTGAAAACACTGAGCAAAATTTCAAAATCGATATACATCGCAATCTGACATAACTAACCGATCTACTTAACACGAAGCACAATCATTCGTTTGCAGAGAGTATATGTCTGGGATCAATGTCCCGAAGTGATTGGATATCAGACATATATTCTCAACATGTTGCCTATTTCACCACAGTTACCTAATACATACGATGGTTAACCGCTCCCGGATTGATTGGAACGCGCAATAAAGAATATGAAGTGAAAAAATCCAACGGTAAATCAATGCAAACTTCCCAATAGATATTTTGCAATTGTGTGAATGTATACACATTTGCTTCAAAGTATATATATCTAGTAATAAACATTGGCAATAAAAAAAGCGTCACAATATGTTCTGGAATGTATTATTCCAAGCATGAAATAAAGAAGTACAGCAGAAGTATAGTAGGTTTGATAATTATTCCGCACGTACAACTACCAATTGGTTTTATGCTGAATATATAGTCAGCCAAACTCACATATATGCTCTCTGCTCAGACTTTCACTCTATACTCGTTACTTAATCTTCATGATTTTTATTTATCCTTTCGCTTGCTTGTGGATTTTCATCGTGTTCACTGCTGTGCACAGATTGTGCTCGAGCTTGTGTGATACACCGATTAATTCCACGTTCCTCCTCATGAGGCACGCTATAAATAGAGGAAGGAAAAGAAAAAAAAAAGAAAATTGTTGATTAGGAGAATAAATATATACAGCTTCTTATTTTTCTCCATTTCCAACTCGATCGCAAAAGTCTCATATCTAATTCATGTAATCGCCATGCATAAACTCATGTTAGGAATTGTAAAATGCGTGCATTCCATAGAAAAGTATACGTAAAGATATAACAATCGTTCTCTCTCTTCTTTCTCTCTTTCTCTCCTTCTCTCACAATCTTCGTTTTATTTATTTTTTTTTATTTTTCGCCTTTCCTTCTTCTCGGCCTCGGTCTTGACTCTGCCGTGACTGAAAGGCCACTCGGATATATCCTACGCGTCCAGCAAAGTCACGGTACAGGTCTGATGGGCCGCCGCGCCGAGAGTCCACCAACTGGATCGTATAAGTGTTCAAGAAACACCGAAGCATATGCCCGAGATATATACTGCAAGTAAACTTGAATCATCTTGAGAATGTAACATCGCATCCTGGATTATTTTATTATTCATGCATGTGGAAAATTACTGTAACAATATATATGCACCGTGATCGAGTGTGATTTGTATTTTTTATTTGCTTGCCATTTTGTCTGAAGAATTTGTTTTGCACAAATTTTTAAGTGACAAGTAAAAAAAAAAAAATCAAAGGCGCGTGGCTGTAACAGCGATTGTATCTATTGTAATGCGCGGTAGCAAATTACATTTGGCTGTATAATATTACACGCTGACGATTCAATTACGCAGACCCGATATAAATATATAAATACTTGCCAAATCGTTTTGATCACGCAAACATACTTTGCTCAACCTGCAATTTTATTCGATCTTTATTTTTAATTCACGCTTCAGTGTAAATATTTAAGTTTTCATTTATTCTTTATTTTTCAAATAAATTTGTAAATTATTTATATTGTGTGTGTGTGTGTGTGTGTGTGTGTTCATCCTTCATACCATACACTGACGTATATCGGAAATGAACAAGAAGATAATGAAAATAAAAAGAAAGAAATAATCAACAAAAAATACGACTCACTCTTATCTTTTATTTACTTCTACAGCAAATATATTACTTGTCGACATGGCGAAATGACGAAATTGCAAGATGTTTGTTCCGTATTCCCAGGCACACGCGCAGCGGCTGTAGCAATTGTTCAACGCACAATCAACAATTTAACCAACAATCTTTTTACATCTGCGTGTTATTACATATGAATAAAGAAAAATATAATTCTCGTTAGAACTCAGTAATTATTTCATTGAAACATTAGTCATATATTTTTCGCATTGAAAAATCTTATCGCATGGTGGATTTCGATGAGATCACTGCGAATTTGATATTTATATTGAGATACTTTATTTCATTTTGAACGTTGAAAAGGATAAAATATTTCAAGTACAAGATAATTAATTGTTCCAGTGCTTGGACTCAATTAACAAACGGTTACTTTGTAATTATAATGTATAGGCGAATATCAATTATGAGTATATATACCTATATATACTTTCGCTTTTGCTCCAAAGCGTGAATTTAATTATGAATTATGATTGCACATTGTTTTCACGCAGTTTCCCTTTTGTGTGAGACCGCAACTGCATGAATAGTCCGTTCGTTCGGGAACACGATAGAGAGTAAGAAAGATTACAGATATATTATTATAAATATTATGAATATTATGAAAGAAAAGCGGCACGGAACATCAAGTATACATGAATTCATATAGATGTTAAATGAGAAGAAGAGAAATGAAACTGCTTCCTCATCAGATAATGATAATCCTTCCAAGTCCATTGGCTGAATATTAATTAAATATAATATAATTATGTAATTGTATATACTTGAAGAAGAATTGTCTAAAAATATTAACTTTTGTTTTTCCATCCTCTCTTTTAGCTGAAGTTACTAATCGACAAATGTTTCATCATTTCTTGGACAAAATTTTGACGAAATTTCATTACAGAATGTTTTATCTCATCAAAGTCCGGTGCATCCTACCACGGGATCCTTTTTGATGTAAAAACATAACAATCAAATGGCAAGAATGTAAAATTTGTTGAGTGCATTCGTTTTTTGGTATTATAATTTCCTATCCTAACAATGACTTCTTGAACGAAATTGTCGAATTTTGGATTCGCTAGAATGGCTATGGGAAACTGAATTTTCGTGTGGAGAAGGCTGTGTTCAACAGTAACGGCAGCAATTACCATAGTAATTCCATCCATATATCATATTGATAGGTTGATTCATTTTTGAGTTACGATTTTTAATGTCTGAGAAAGTGGACCCGATTAACAAAAATTATTTGATGCAACTAAACTTCGTTTCTTGGGTATTTCAACAACAACGGGATTCAATAAAATTCAGTTAGATCGACACTATTTTTTATCTTTCAAAAAAATAATTCAGTGAATGGTAATTAGGTATATTGAAATGCATCTATCATTCAAAAAAAAAAAAAATAGATAGTCATGTCCAAAATAAGCACGTATGTATTGGACAATTTTCCAAATTGTAGTTTACTGTTTTGAACATATATTTTTTTCAAAAAACATATTTTTTACGAACTTTCGACTATGCTTGAGTTTTTCTTCTTCCCGAATATTCAGAAGAAATTTATTATTGTAAATAAATCAAATATTGAAAAATACGCACAATAATAATGGAATTTAAAGAACAATGAATTATTAAATTTTACCTGACACCGCCGTGGATGATGTCAACGGACCGACGTCACATATCACTCGTGAGTGACCTTCATCATTTTTATATCTTTTATTCTTATTGTCTCTTTCTTTTTTTTCTTATTCCTTTATCTCGACACACAGACGTGCTATATACGTGATGATATACCCCGTTTTTGGAGTACAACCACACGCTATCTCCGATTAACGATATATATTTAATAATATAAAATAAATGAATGAGAGATTGAACACATGAACTATTATACACAACGCATATAGCAGTGCGCTTTGAGCGAGCGAAACTCAACGACTGAATGTTTCGAGCGACCTTTCCATCGGTCGCGGACACTCGCGCTCCCACTTCGATGTGTTTAAAACTCGTTACTGACACAGTGGAATGCCAGTGGACAATCGTTTACTTCACTATACTATCAATATGTATGTGTCAAAAAACCTATATAACTGAACAGTCACATCTATGTTTCATGTATCAGTTAATTATTATTTTCCATTTTTTCGTACATTTCTTGTCAATATATCAATGTTATACTTTTGATTTCTCCTATTTATTGATTAAGTATACAAGTATCAAATACCCTTATGAAAAAAAATTAATTTGTATACATTACTTTTCATTGAACTTATATTTTGTATCTTTCCTCATATTTTTTGTTCATATCGAATTCCATATTATTTATTCATGACGTATATTGATTGAGTATAGAAGTATGAAATATTTAAATTCGAAATTTAGTCTGTAGGTATTATATATCAAGTGAATGATATTTGAAATTCATTTCATTATTTTTCGTTATTAATGAGAAAAAAGAACAAAAAATGGAATTATTCTGGCTGCAAAGACTATTTTTGCACTTTAAACTTTAACACTTTTAATCTTCGCTGTAAGTGGAAATCAAGACTTCATCCAAAAAGTAAATAATGTCAATTCGATTCTTTCTTAGAAATAATTATAAGATGAAATTATTCGTTGGTTTGGCCATTATTTATGTCGGAGGAATGATGTAATGTTTCATTTCCATTTCGATCTGCAATTTAACAATATATTCATCTCATATATATAATTAACAAAAATAGAATTATTGTTGTTTTAATTATACTTCTTTCTCTGTATTATATTCAATGTTATATTTTTTATTTGTGCTATATGTGAGTTGCGTATACAAGTGCGTGATAAAATCAACAAGTTGATATGAATATAATGCGGGTTTTGTTGAAGCGCGAAGACAATCTAAACTGATATATGTGTGTTTATGGGGATATTATTACAGTGAGCGAAAAATTTACGTTGAGACATATATGCTCGGATTTTGAGGACATGTACTGATAACTGTAAACATTACGATTGGTCTTTTCGTTTTGTGCTGGAGCATGAACGACGGGTAATTTCGTGGTTTATTGCCGATGGCTAATAAAAATTTATCGCTGCAGTTTTAGCATGTCTGATGCATGAGCGTGTCCGAGTTATGCACTTTATCCTTCGCATATATATATATATATATATATATATATTCGTGTACATGTATATATGTGTGTGTGTTGTGTGAGGGGGATGTGTATACCAGAAGAGGATGGTGAAAAATGGAATGGAAATAAAACCAAAAGTTTAAATGGGCCAATGATTACAAGTCTTTATCATTTTGGTCACGCAAATTGAGTATATTAAAACGGAAAAATTTGCAAGTTTGAAAAAGTACTATCCAATATGGAATTAATTACAGATATTCGACGATTTTATTGTATTGATACACAAACAGACAATTCTTTTGCAATAACAGTAATGGACATATCCCTGAATAAAATAATGGCAGTGATGAGGGATGTTGTAATTTCACCTCCATCTATATTGTTTCATGAGTAGGATTTTTTTAAGAGCAATAACATCAATATTGCTACACATTTATATACCTGGAAATTTTGGGCAATGTAGAGCATGGATAACTGAAATAATTATTTTTATATCTTGCTGAAAATGTTGAGACCGAGTTTCAGTTTATAGAATTTCCCGTTAACATGTATAACATAACAACGCTTATATTTTTTTGCAATTTTATGATCGCATTTATAGCTTCTTGCAACGGTATAAAACCTTTTTGCAAGCATACTATAAAATGCTCAATGATGAAGACAAATAATGTGTGGCAAGCGAATTCACCTTAATTATACGTACATTGTTGTACACTCCATGTAAAGGCAAATGTTTATACTTGTTTATCATTTCATTGTTCAATCGTATATCAAAAAATGAATCGCCTGTTCAAAAAAAGTCACATCATTTCAATGATATATACTCACTTACAATAATCACGAATGTAATATCGATGATCACATAGCTTTCAACGTAAGAACAGATATCCATTGATGAATGTAGAATATTTGTCAGGCCAACATTTTTTATGGGAAAAAAATCCATATGTATTTTTTCATGCAGGTAAACTTTATACTCGACCCGATCACGATTTTTTACCTATTCTTCTACGAATTTTTGAAATTCATAACAACGAAAAATGGCGCGCAATCGCGATACGGATCACTCGCGCCATCTAGTATCTGATGACAATGATTGCTCACCAGATGGCAGGAAAAGAAAAATCTGGAATGGTCCATTGCCTGACAGCTAACGCCATAAGACCGATTACAGAGGTCGCACCCTTGAGGCAATCTCCAATAATTTGATGTTCCCAACTGACGACCGGCGGATGTTACTGTATCCGTGCGCATGAGGTTTAAAGGTGGGGATGAAAAAGAGATAAATTCAAGGCAGGACTACCAGAGATGAGTAGACTACTCATCTCTGGTAGTCCTGCCTTGAATTTATACATCTCTGGGACTACTGTACTTTCATTTTTTGGTGGCTCCCTCTGAGTGGAGTATGTGTTTTGAGAAATAAATTCCTGGGATTGGCCCGGGTCTGCTCCGATCGATAACGAAGAACGTTAACACGTTCCCTGCCAGACCGTTTAATGAAGACTTTCCGTTCAGACCGCGTTGGGCGTATGCACTCCACTAGAGGATTTCAATTCCTGAAGATAAGGACCCTTCTCGTAGTTCAGTTGGCATGCCGCCCTCGAGGCCTGTGTTTTCTCCAAATTCCTTTTGATAACATGATTTTCATAAATACCGGAACTCTGAATATATTAGACATTTTGCCAAACAGTCTATCGAATAATGCATTGTAAATAATTGAATTATTCATGTTGAGATTATTGTTAAGGCTCTATTGATCGGTAACGCCTGAAATTTCAAGTGTATTTCAGGAATATTTTTAAGTACCAAAAAGAAAATACAATCTTTCCTAACTGTTTATATATTATTATTAATACATACATCATTGAATAAATTTTGTCTCTGCTTCAAACCAATCAAACGAAAGTGGTTTCGAAATGAACACGTTCAAAGTTTTAGTAACAGATTTGTCATAGAAAATGTATTCTAACACTAATCAGCTGTGCCTGGGCCATACTGTTGTAAACCTTCGCCTTATTCATAATCATCTTTCTCCTTTTCTTAGGTTGCCCTTTCTTCAATTCCTTCCATTCTTGAAGCTTCAGATTAAATAGTAGATAGATGAAAGTTGTTGCAGCTGCTGTGGATCGAATGGCGCACTAACGGCGCGTTCTCTTATATGTGCTATAACTCCGTAAATCTTCCCGATTACGGTCTAAAATTGTTACAGTATATTTTTAATATATATTAATATCAAAATATGTGAAAAAAAAAAGAAAAAACGGAAATTAAAAATTGTCGCACAGCAAAAGTGCCTCAAACCAACAAATATAAAAGAGAAAACCATCTGCCAAAAAATTTTATTAGATTACTCGGGGCGATTGTTGATGCTAATTTTGGGCGCTTCTCACTTTCATCCTATTTTTTTCCGACGTAAATAAGTACATTTCACACTAGACGCGATCAGATGTCCGTGCTATTAGAGGGGTTAATGCAATGGAATGGCGTATTAGATAACGTCACCGATTCACAGATTGTTGACATCGGATTGATTGCGTTTGAGAAGAATATCTTTCGGAAAAACTTTGGTATAATTTCGAGATGCCTAATGCCTACAGATGATTAGCAATGGGTATATGTACAATTTATCTTCTATTGTGTGTACTTCTCAAAGAGAGGAGGAGTACATTGGTGAACGCTGCGCGATCGGTCCGTTGCGTTAGTGACCACAACATCGAGTTGAGTTGGAGTTATCCAATCGTGTTACATTGATAGAAAAATGTCAATCATTAGTTTACTGTGAATGAACTTGACGCGGTGGAAATTAAACCAATGCCGATGCATCAAGTGACATGCATTTTGATACTTTATCGATATTAAATAATATTATATCAAACTGCACGGAATTTGTTCATTTTTTTTTGTATTTTCAGCTATTCGCATGCGTAACGCATGAGCCTAAAGAAAATGTTTTTTTCGTCATACCTTGAAAACTTTTACTGATATACAAATATCTTCACATTTCGCAGCGTGGTGACTTTAGAATTTAATTGTTGGTTTAGCCAGAAATAATATTTGTATCGGTTGATTTTTTTTCCCAAATTGTTTATAATTCAGAATAGACAATTGAAATTGTAGATAAATATTTCTTTTTCGACCTCACTTGGAGTATATGCCATAGAGCGAAGTTCTCTTACACCTCGCCCGATCGACATGGAAGTTGATGATTAAGTTTAGAATAATTTGGTTGAGTTGACATACGTTGACAGGTTGAGAAACATACGATCAGCTATGTTTCTATATACAAAACATCAATCCATGCTTCCATCTTGTGTCATAACTTTAAATGCCATTGCAAATAAGAGTATTGCTGATCAAGTTGTGGTACCTATTGATGCATGTATTTCAAGAACAATAGTGACGATAATTGAAGAATTGGGAAACTTTTGTTTAGGAAACTTTTTTTTTGACAAGCAGAATTTTCAAACAATAAGGTTAAAAAATGAAAATATTAATATGAAACCCGTTTTCAACCGCAAGGTAAACGAAAAGTTCATACGGAAAAAAATTTCAGATTTCCGAAGTAAACCTAACATGGGGATTTATAAACTTTCGATCTTGATACAAACTGAATAACAAAAAGCAGAGGTGTTGCTTCGGTCGTGACAGTTCTCATAGTCATATCTCGTGAAAATTCGCCTTTTTGTATGACACATAACGTTTGACATTTCATATACAATATGTGAGCGGATGTAGTTTATGTATGTGAACTGAGTGTAAATATAACGCCTATGTAAATTGGCCAAAAAATAGTTTTTTGTGCATCATCCAAAAATATGGGCTTTCATAAACATGTTGAGCAATATATCACACTCGTGTATATATATTTTTGTGTATCAATACACACGATAAGTATGAATGTTATACGCGTGATGAATCGTGTGCGTGCACAACAATAATTGTCATGTGACAAAGATATGAGATATGGCGTTACTTCCGTACGAGATGTACAAATGTGTAAATGTAAATTAGCACTTGAGATATATACATTACATTGTAACAATAAATATCCATGTGCATCGGCGCTATAATAAATGAATATATATTCATTAAAGTATTCACAGTAATATTAACACCACACTTTTGTTTAACATTGTTGAATTGTGGTCGCTAAATTCGAATTGTTCTGGTCGCTAAAGCTTTTCTTACAAGGAGAGATTCGACCAGCTGCGTAACTGTGAGCTTGTACTCAAAACTTTAAAGGCTTTTGTTTGAAAACTTTATTACAAAAGTACATTTTTCAAATTGGCACGTAGTATAACTTAAATAATTTTTGATTTCAAATTACAACAGTATTTTGAAAAGAAATACGTAGGATCTCCTTTTTCAGTTACTGCTGATTTTATTCCAATTGTGGGCAAAAAAACAATATTCGTTCTTTTAAAAGTCTGCCATTTTGTAAAAAATAAACATTTTTTGAAAGAGCTACGTATTTCTGTAGATATTGGTGTTGAAAAAATAGAAAATATCGTCTTAAAACTCTGCTGTAGACGCGTCATTTTAAAAATATTTTTTAATGTTAAATTCCTGGTTTGTACTTTTTGATATACTCAATAAAGTTGTCAAAACCATTTTTTAATAACACGATTCAGGAAATAGATCAAAAAT